>NNCF01127629.1:559544-602119 GCA_002313205.1 Laupala kohalensis
GAAAGACAACGCTCAAGTATTTTATTTTTAGTATAGGATATTTCTACTTGTTGATATCTATCTTTTAAATAAGAAGTTAGCCATTGATGTGGAAGTCCACGAATGCCTAAAGAATGCAATTTGGTAAGGAGAATTCCGTGATCGATGACATCGAATGCTTTGGATAAGTCAAGAAAAACACCCTGAGGATTTTCACCACTGTCTAGAGATGTGGTAACATCGTTTAAGAAGGAAAATATGGCGCTTGTAGTGGAAAAGGATTTCCTAAAACCGTGTTGATATACTATTTAAATATTTCACCTTGAAACAACATAAATTTGCAGATGAGAGGAAAAATATCGCGTTTTAAATTAATAAATTCATAGTGCGGCATCTTGTCAAACCCCATCCAGTGTCAGCAGGATCGTTCGAAAATGTATAAAAATGTCCCGCGGGTTACGATAAGTTGTCGGTAGCACTGTCGAAACACCATTTCATAAACCATGGTTAAGATCTAATTGACCCAATTTCGTATCTAAACTCTCTTTTCCTCTCATACACAACTCTACACATCGACGTCGATCAGTATATCCTCTGAAGAAGCGTTCCAGCGCAACACCACGTTATATCCTACAATCTATCCCACTCCTACCTCCAAACCATCATCACTAGCAAAGGTAAGCTAACCTCCACACGCGCCACCGCTAGCGTCCGTCCATTTACATATAAATTGCATTGCAAGGGTCTGTCATTACATCAGGCTTATTATCAGTTGTCCCATGTCGTACGGAGGCCCTTTGCAGCTGACACAACTCTCGTCTACCCACGCGTCTCGCGCTCGTGATTTTCCTTTTTACTTCCGGTTGACCACTACCGCGAACCTCCTCATGAACCCCTTCAGCGCCGCGCAAAAGTTCTTTGCAAAATTAATACGCGCTTTCTCGTGCGAGGAGAGCGTTTTTATTTATACGGTCGGTGTCCTCCACTCCCCAGTCCACAGTCCCTCGCTAGGGGACGAATCAAAACGTCGGCTGGATGCGTCCGGGACTTTTTCTGCGCGAAATATTAATTTCGACGGAGCGCGTCGAAAGGGTCATGAAACCCCCTTGGTGCACTACTCTCGGGTCGGAAACTCTCTACAGTGTTCACTTTGGAACGCAACGCTCATACGCATGAGCACACATGGAAGTATATGCTCACGGATATATTCGTTTAGACAGAGCTGTTCTCTTTCCTTTTCACGCCAAGTGAGGCATGCGGCGCAGTTACTCTCTTCTATTAAGTTCTTTCTACTGCTATTTGAAAAGGAGTGTGCATTAAATTTTATACCAGACGAAGAATCATTGAAGTTTATTAAAGTTAGCAGATGAAAAGAAGATACGGAATTCCGTTATAATGCAAGGGAACGTTTCATGACCCTTTGATGTATTATAGTAGAATTAAAACCAGAAAGGGAATGAACCCGCCAAGGACGATGCGTCGCAGAGGGAATGTCACTGCTTCCACTGAATCAGAAGCCCATGATGAGCTTATAAGGTGGGACTAGTCCTCCAAGTTAGTCAAATCGTGAGATATAATTGTTTCCTATTTTTTTGTGATTGGTGAATAACACTAATTAGGAATTATAATAATTTGAACATTTTTTTCTTATATCAGTTAAAATTGTAGTATGAACAATATTCAGGAACTCGCTTAACCTTCAAACACACACTCTTGGGTGGAGTCCACCCCAGATCTCTATTTTTCGTTTGTTTAACTATAAATATTATTTCGTTCACAGCATAACTCCTTTTACCTCTCTGTCTTCATTCCGCACTCAATACATTGAACTGAAATCGGCTGTCGAACCACTTGTCGTTCCATCAAAGCGTCATTGTTGAATGGGATCTGATCCACCCCGCGCGTGTTTTCTCGCTACAAAACATTTCGAATTTACAAGGCTCCCAGGCGCCGCACCTAGAAGTGCCCATCACTTCCTCGACGTCCCTATTACATCTCGGTCAGTCACACAATTCACACCCAGCTTTAGGGGCAGGGATAGGGTGTCAGAAGAACAATTCCATTTGCAAAGAAAGGGAAAACTGTATTTTCGTGACGCACTCAATGACAATTTCTCGTGAATTTGGTATTCACGTGGAGTCAAAAATCAAGATTCAACGGCATCGAAGATGATCCACGAAAAAAAACTCACGTTAAAAAGCTAGAAAAACACAATCGTCATGTTGTGATTGCAACGAACTATTTTGCAAAGAACATAGCTTTGTGTATTGCAAAGAGTGTGCCCCTGAGTGAGAGTGCCGTTCCCCTCATCTTGTACAACGCGCCTTTCCCCAAGTTCAAGAAGAGTTCAAAGGTACGGAATCACAAAAAAATATTTAAAAAGAACTTTCACTTTATGATTATTTTTTTGCATAGATACAACATAGTCAAGATTTTCAAGCATGTTGTACGTAGATTTTTCTTATTTTGATAGTAGAAAATTTGTAACTATTTGGGTGTAATTTACTTAAAAAGTTTCCAAATAAATACACAAATTTTACTAAACTACTTATTTGTTTCACTCTTCCTCTAGCAAACACATTCTTTACAATTCTGAAAAAATAAGAGTATAATGATACAATTTTTTTTTCTGCACGTGTAGCATAAAATTTCATTAAAATGCCCTGGTAATAGATTGAATTTTTTAATTGAAAAATATGATTTACAGCGTATAAAGAATTGCATGAACATAATGTTTCTCTTTGAAATAAAAAAATCTGAGGTGGAAAATAAAACAAATTACTTGGATTAAACAATATTTACTTTGGGGTGGAATGCACCCCGCTTGTGTTTTAAGTTCCACATTTCGGCGCGTATGCTTCAGGGTTAACTCTTTTAAAAATACATAAGAGCACGTAAAAACATGGCGGCAGAGCACAAATATCTGGTGTCTTTTTGTAACGTTTGGTGACTTAGCAAAAAGAAATGTAAAAAATACTACGAAACAATTTACTACGAATCAACGTAAACTTCTATAACTTTTGGATTAAAAAGTTGGTCTTTTTTTTCTTAAGGGGTTTTCGCCATAAGACTCAATGTATTACACGACCATTATTATTGGAATTATTTCATTTAAATGGACGGTGACGTTTTTTTATATTAAAACCACAATAAATCCATGTTGCTATGGTGATTTGTTTATGGTGATTTCAGATATTTTAGTGATTTAATTGAACCTACGCTAGTACTACTTCAAACCTAGGTCGTTCTTTCAATCCGCCTCTGCCTTAGGGCCCTTGATTGGAAATGATGGAATGGTCCCTTGCTTGCTTCTGGAGAGTAAATTAGACTATTGTCCTCCTCGTGGTCATACGCAGTTTGTACTGCTTTTTTGACAATAAATTTATTTATAGGATTGACTAATCGTAGTCAATGTAAGACAATACCGTAAGAAAAGAAGTCAAACTCCGATTCGTGTGGAAAGCCATCCCGAAAGTCATTGTGCGCAACCCGCAAAGAAACATCGGTCTGACGTTTCTTGACACAGGCAAATAATTGAATTAAATTGCACGCTACAGTTTCTTCGCTGACCTCACTTCCTGTGTTAGTGACTCCACTTCTGACGTTTTATGCTGATTCCTATAGTGTGACGGATGTGCGGGGGATGATGACACAGGGAGACTGACCAAGTAGTATCTCAGCTCCAAACACCACCCAGCCTTTATTCCAGTCCCTTTCTTCACTGAATTCAACTACAGTTTAGCAAGAATTTATTGCATTTTGTTTCATTCTGTGCCTGGTTGGTATTTAGTTTTCTAGAGAATAACATTCGTACAATACAATTCTTTTTATCAAAACATCCACTGATAAACATAAATATTTTTCTTGTGAGGTAAAAACCACTTAACTCTCGACCATAACTTTAATGTGATTTTTATTCGATTACATATGTTTCAGTAGCTTCTACTTTCACTCCGAAAAAAAATATAGTCTGATTCTTTAAGGTAGAAACTCAAATAATACTTCGAAATGTTTTACATCACACAAAAAAACTTTTTATGTCAGTTTTATGTTTGTGATGTATTTATGCATCACTTAAGTTTTATGTTATAATTTTTTGCTCGTATAATAAAATTTTGAGATCAGTTTTCTAGACAGCGATTATAAAATAATCTAAATAATAGTAATTATAGTGTGTTGTCATTTGCCATATGCACAAGTACACGAACTTATACAAGAATATCTAACTCACACTTCGTCCTTACATTTCATGCTTCATCAACTGCGTCTAATTTGACAAAATTCAAATCACACGAGCATCAGTTCAGTGAATTATTTACTTTTCAAATCCATTACTGAAAATATTTTAAATTCATTAATAAATTAATTAATTAAAATGCATTGTCAAAATATAAGTTACAAACTGTCTTGAGGACAATAAACTGATTCTTCAAAGGTTGTCAGAACTTTGTATGTCTATGGTCTTATCTTAGCCAAGTTGATGCAGCGCCAAATGGAAACATGAGTCGAAGCAATTCTATTTTCTTTCGGATGATAATTTATCACGACAGAACAACCCTACATTCGCTTATACTTTAATCAAAGAAAGCTTACCCAAAATACAATCTGTTACACGAAATTATCGTCTCCCTCTTGCTGTGCGAGCCCTTAAGATTGAACTAGTAGCTAACTCAAACTTACAGCCTCCTATCATAGTGTCATCATCTCAAAAGACAACAGCCCTCCGGGGAACTTTGGTAGGAAGGAAACCCAGGCTCAAGACCAGCTCAAGAGGTTCTCCAGCTCATGGCGCTCAGCAAAGCGAGCAAACACGGCTCAGTGTTCCTCAAGGAATGTTCCTGTGGACATGTAAGCTCTTTTGATATCTTTGAATTAAACTCGGAGTGGGAATATTAGTCGGTGGTGAACGTTAGCGTTTCTCATTAGATAGCGCTTCAAGAAACTAGCTACAACACGGTGGGTACACTGCTACGATCTGGGATTTACACAGGAATTGCCATTTTGAGATTCCATTTACACTTTGAGAACATTCAAGAGAGAGTATTGTAGAGGTGTTATTAAAGAAGGATTAATGATATTTTTTATCTAGTTGCCTATTCTTATACTCCTGTTGCCCAGAGGTGGCGTCTATTGAAATAATTTATCTCGAATTTAGAGTTATTATAATAGTTCGATTTATAAACAACATTTTCCAAAAATTCTATAGTTTATAATCATACGTAATTGTGAATTTACTTTTCGTGTTTTATTGAATACAAATTTGTTTATATTCTGTTAATATTATAACACGTAGCGAACTATTTTTATTCTGATCTTAGGAGTAAAGAGCTGAAATGTTCAATCCACTTCTGCCTTAGAGCCCATGATCGGAATTGAAGGAATGGTCTCTTGCAGTGATTTTTTACAACAAATTTATTTATTTATTTTTTATTTAGTTGCTCTAATGTTTGTTTAACTCATCGCGCATTGTACATGTTATATCGCCACCTGTGGTATTCCATACGAATATTTACTACTTCACGGAATTAGTTGCATGTTACGTAATGTTATGATTAAAGCACATTACTGTTATTGATCAGAAATACAAAATATTTATCAATTTGTTCAAATTAATATAACACACAATGCATACAACATTTACGAAAAGAAAATATATTATTCCTTGATGTGATAATGTTAGTAGTTATGATGTTATAATATATTTTTCAGAAAAATATCGCGAAATTACATTAAATTTCAAAGTATTGTTGATTAGTGAAAGAAAATGGTCCCCACTATCAATCGAAAGAACGGAAACAAATTTTGGTTTACATTAATAATTATTTGCTAAATCGAACTCAGGCATTTAATCTTCCCCAACAATCTCGTTGCAGAGTTTGTGTTATCCTATCTTTTACAAGCATTCACGCATGGTGGGATGTGAAACCCAGTCCGTGAAATCCAACTGACTCACCTTTACCACCACCACCCCCCCACACACACACACACATCCACACACTGAAAACTGCTCTCGAAATTATAGCGTGTAAACACGCGTTGTACTTTTATTCTGCGCTACTAGTGATGCGCTGAGCCGCGGATAACGCGGGGTATGAAAACTGGTCGTAAAAAGGCTTCCCCATCCGTGCCGCCATTTTGCCCCGTTAGCATTGCATCGAGTAAGCGCTGACGCCGCGCCGCGCCGCGCCGCGCCGCGCCGCACGACGGGGAATCCCCTATAGACAGTGAGTGCAACGAGGTGGGGGTAAACAGTCGAGCAACGGCAGTCGTGTCGCTTGCGGACATTGTTTTCGTGAGTGCTTTGTTACCACGCGTACCGTCCGTAACCTCACTTTGAGCGCCAACCATCACTTCTCCTCCCACCCTTCCCGAGTCGCGACCTAACCCCCCACCCCTACCTCCTACTCTTCACCGCCTTTCACGTACCCGATAACAATAAATTATTCCCTACGAAGCACCAAACCAATCCTCATTAACATTTAGCCAAGCAAGTACGATTCTGTCGATGGTCGGAGCACTACACTAATGATCAGTTATATCCGCCATTACCGGAGGGTAATAAATGACCGGGCAACAAGCCGTAACGACATTTCCAGTTTCCCCCCTCTCTTCCCTTCTGTATTAACCCTGCAGCGGCCCAAGCGGTGTAGATAAATTGGCATTAACCGATTATTTTTGTGTGATATAATTATTAGTCATTTTTATTAGGTCAGCAGTTAATGCAGTGGCGGCCCGCATGGTTTAAATGGAAGTTGATTTAGAGCTTGAGATTCAGAACAGATAGAATCAAGAGAGGAAAATGTGGGACGATACTGGCTGTAACCCAGATTTTGGGATCTATAATTGAGGTTACTTCTTTTCATTTCCATCATTTTCACGCGTTTATGGCCAATGATATGGAGCTTAAATGAGTCGTGAATTCTTATAATTCTACTTCAGGGACGTCATAAATGGCGAGTTCATAAGCAAATATATGTCCTCGGTGTAAATTTTGTTTATCTCCCACTCTGAACGGTAAGAGTTCATTTCGAGATTTTACGATGTGATGAATAAAATGTACATTAACCCATCCTTTTGTTTATGAGTGCAGTTTCTTGAATAAGATCCATTTAATGCTGTAGTTTTCCTCTAGGAACAAAAGATGTTATATTGTGAGAATAGTATCATGGTAATAAAAATTAACATGGCAATTCTAGGCAATGAATAGTCACCCCATACGACGGAATAAAATGCACCATTACGTTGCACATGTCGCTTATCTCACATGGAAAATTGAGAATAATAAATAAATAAATTTATTGCCAAAGCAGTTACAAACTGCGTATAACCGCATGGAGACAAACTTATTTACTATCCTATGCTAAAGATGAAATATTGCCCTAGGACTGAACCAACTCTACAAAACGCTGTACTAGATGAAATTGCTTACTTCTCCCAGGAAATGATAGCTAGTGCTACCGACGAATGGATTGATGAACTCAGACACACACACTTCGGGATACGGATGTCGTTGAATATCGCCAGATGTAAACGCGACAAAAAAGATAAACATACAGTTTCCTTATATCATTTTATTTTTATTTTAGTTATTTCCTATCTCATTTCTCGAGGCGGCGAGAATCACACCACCTGGTCTATTCTTCCACCTCACCACAAGATTTCGGAGAAGGAATTGAAAATGAGAGATGTAGGGTTGCCGGGCTATCAAGCTGATATTATGGATTGGGTGAGGGAAAGCCCAGCTGAAAACCTCACTCTGAATACCACTCTGGTAGAGGGGAGAATTGAACCCTATCGCTCAGCAGTGCATAGGAATAGAACACGGTACAACTGTACTCAAAGTAACGTTACTTTGCCCCGAGAAATTTAACTTACGAAAGAAAGAACCATGAATGGAAACGCACTGTGTTTATTAGTTTATTGTATATTAGTAAATGAATAAATTACTTTGTTGTCCTCAACGTGGTCTTAGTTTGTAACAGCTCTCTTGGCAATAAACTATTAATTTATTTCTTTATTTATTATCCATCTAACTGGCTAGATGTTGGTACAGAGCTTGTGCTCAATGTAGCCAACGCTTCTTCTTCGTCACAGTCCCTAAGAATAATAATAACCTCGCGTTATGTTGGCAGGACATTCGAACTTCTGAAAACTTCAATTCATCGCCAACCTCAGTCACCAATACAATTCACGTGCTCTTGTGGCGCTGTTCTGTACTTTCTGCATCGAGTGTGTGAAACGAATATTACCTTGTGTCTTTGTTTGTTGTGTTATTAACTTGTATTTCTTTACAGGAGTCGCTTTTGTGACTACTATCAATATGTACTTGGGTATGATTTGGATTCGTAGAAGTTGGTAATTCGTGTTTGGTAGTCATATTGCATAATTTTCGGCGAAGTTACATGACTTTCAGTATATGCTGGTAATGCTACGCTACGGCTCACGATATAAATGCGCGAAAAAGTACTGATCCTATGCCCACTTCTTTCGATCACTTTTTCTTTTTCTTCTCGTTGCACCAGCGGCAGACCTACTCCGGAAGTGACTCTCATCCGGTTTCCTCTTTTGATGCTGCTTGGTCACGGTTCTCATTTCACTGCGGCTGCGAGAGTCATACGAATCGCTTGGCCCCGCGCCTATACCCCGCTTCTGTGCTCGCGTTCGCCAAGAAGTGTGCGTGTGTGTGAATGCGTACATATAGAGACGGCGGACGGAGGGGAGAAGTGGGTCTACGCAGAAAGACTCCGCTGCCACCAGATCGACTTCAAGCGCCGCGCGGTGGTCCGCCGCATAAAAAGACCCTGCGGATGTGAATGGTTCTCGGAGTGGCTGAAGGGAGGGGAGGATGCAGGAAAAGGAAAGAGGGAAATATTGAAGGAGAGGTAGAGAATGCAGAACATATACTCATTTAGTTTTAAGGTAATACTAGAGTAGGTAGAATTAAATCACTAAAATATCTCAAAGAGGAGTAAATAAACAGACTAATATGTAATTATTGTGATTTCAACTTTAAAAACGTACCTCACCGGCCGTTTAAAAGAAATAATTGCAATTGTAATTCATGGTGTAATACATTGCGTCTTGTAGAGGAAACGCTTATTTACAAAATAAGACCAACTTTTAAACCACGAAAGTGATGGAAGTTATCTTCAATTTGTAGTAAATTTTCCCTAGAAGTTTTTACATCACTTTTATCTATATGTCACTGGACGTCTGAGAAAGATATTTCTCTTTTTCCGAGATGAGATGAATAAATCACGAGACCGTAGCGCTTGGCGGCCATATTTTTACATGCTCTTGTGCATTTCAAACGAGTTTCTGAATACTGTTTGTATTGCTATATTAATTGATAGATAGAAATGAAATCATGTTTTTTTCACCATTATTATTCATATTGTGTTTATGACAAGTACAATAAAAAGAAAGAAAGCAATTATACACCTTAGTGATTTGACTAAATAGGAATCCCACCTTAATACAATACATTCCTAAATGATCACATTCCAAAATGGTGCATTCCAAAATTATCACATTTACGTAGATTTAGCCATTGCGATAATGAGAGAACATAGTGTAGAGCAGTCCCTGGGTTAGTTCCTAAGCTATGTGAGGGCGATGAGAGAAAGAGTAGGATGCACTGAAACTATTGATTCAAACGAACCGTCATTCTGTCGCTTCGTCCTTCTCTTTTATTTCAGACGTGTTTTATTCAGATGTATTTTATTTTATTGGAGACGTGTTGAGAAGGCGTTCAAAGACATTACGTTGTATCAGGTGGAGACGTGTTGAGAAGGCGTTCAAAGACATTACGTTGTATCAGGTGGAGACGTGTTGAGAAGGCGTTCAAAGACATTACGTTGTATCAGGTGGAGACGTGTTGAGAAGGCGTTCAAAGACATTACGTTGTATCAGGTGGAGACGTGTTGAGAAGGCGTTCAAAGACATTACGTTGTATCAGGTGGAGACGTGTTGAGAAGGCGTTCAAAGACATTACGTTGTATCAGGTGGAGACGTGTTGAGAAGGCGTTCAAAGACATTACGTTGTATCAGGTGGAGACGTGTTGAGAAGGCGTTCAAAGACATTACGTTGTATCAGGTGGAGACGTGTTGAGAAGGCGTTCAAAGACATTACGTTGTATCAGGTGGAGACGTGTTGAGAAGGCGTTCAAAGACATTACGTTGTATCAGGTGGAGACGTGTTGAGAAGGCGTTCAAAGACATTACGTTGTATCAGGTGGAGACGTGTTGAGAAGGCGTTCAAAGACATTACGTTG
This sequence comes from Laupala kohalensis, assembly GCA_002313205.1. Lineage (NCBI taxonomy): Eukaryota > Metazoa > Arthropoda > Insecta > Orthoptera > Trigonidiidae > Laupala > Laupala kohalensis. The sequence continues at coordinate 569,798 of NNCF01127629.1, forward strand.
TATCAGGTGGAGACGTGTTGAGAAGGCGTTCAAAGACATTACGTTGTATCAGGTGGAGACGTGTTGAGAAGGCGTTCAAAGACATTACGTTGTATCAGGTGGAGACGTGTTGAGAAGGCGTTCAAAGACATTACGTTGTATGATAAATAATTGTATTTTAGTTTACTTCTATGGCCAAACTAGTGTACATTACTTTTTTCTTCTCTTTGAGTATCTCTTGTAAATATATTTATATCAATTGAATATATGCGTGTTCAGACCGTTGATTTCCCGTTGCTCCCAATTGATAGTTGCAATATACTTAAAATGTACTTTACAAGTAAATTAAATAATACGAGAAAGCATTAAATAACATTACGATAAGTAATCACAAATAAATAAAATAACAATCTTTTAAAGTTCAAAAACAAAGATTGGCGAAGTTAATAATAAAATTGTGCTATCCATTCATTGAGAGTGAATTCCAGGGCATTGTATGCACTGCCCACGGCTCTAATTAAGGGATATTTGAAAGACGTTCAGGCAAAAACATTGCCACCTATTGTTTGTAATTAATACTTTTTTGTGAATAACTCACCCTATTGAAATTGAATAATATGTAATAACTGCACTATTTGATATTTGTAGAACTACCCGGTGTTGCCCGATATATAAAAAGAAATATAAAACAATAATTTCTAAACATTCAACATTTTAAAACAATTCACTATTAAAACAAATTGTTTTTGCATTGTTAAACAAGCATACAAGAAATTACGTTAACATTCAAAGCAAAATTGGTACTAAAAATTGATATATTTTACCTTACAGACGGTACTAAAAATACACACAGGTTCAGTATTGTTTGCTAATATGTACGTCATTACGAATTATTTTATAATCAAAACTGAAGGACTTCATACAGAATGCTCAGTAAGGATTCGTAGATTATACGTTCAGCGGATTGTCCTTCCGCCTCACGTAACGCAATCGAACTCGTATGGACACATTAGTAAGGTTCATAGTTAACAGTGAAGATACTATAATAAATTTATTGTCAAAAAACAGTACAAACTGCGTATGACCACGTGGAGGAAAAAAAACTAATTTACTCTCCGGAAGCAAGCAAGGGACCATCCCATCAATTCCGATCAAGGGCCCTAAGGCAGAGGCGGATTCAAAAAATTCAGCAAAAATTCCTAGATAAGATAAAAAGTTAGCTGCGAGTTATAATACTAATAGAATGTCAATATGTTTGTAATTTTAAGCAAAAAATTACATGTACAAGTTATTATCGAACTATAGATTATTCTGAGTATAGTGTTTAAAAATCATAAGAATTGAAATAACACTAAATTCACGATTTATTGTTACAATATACACGCCCCTAGACAAGCCTAGAGAACCTGTATGATAAATCCGCCTCTACCAGAAGGAAAAACGGAGAAAAACCCGGGCCAGGATGACTCATCAACTGATTAGCAACCAATTTTAATTGTTTTTCTGCTCTTGTAATCCATGAATATTAACTATAAATTGAATTTTAATTGTAATTACCCTGAAGAAATGTCCTTTGAAATTTTAAATAATTTCATCGATTACTTCTTCCTATTTCTATTTAACAGAGTTCACTTTTAGTAGTGTAGATATCACCTTTACAGATACAACAAAATAAGTGCAATTTTTTTCTGAATATGAGTTATGAAAACGACTAGTTATTCTGATACATTTAAATTATTTTACTTAGTTGTGGTGTCTCGATTGCTGATATATGTTTTGATTTATACTTATCATGTTTCCGTGCGATGTATTTTCTTTATTCATGATTAACACCCGAGGATGACGTCAGCAGAGGACGGAACTTTGTGTTTGTGATTGTGGTGGAATATACAAGTTTATTTGAAACGTTATATTGATTAACCAGCTCTATAATAAAAGTCACAAATATTACAGTAGACGATATGGGCAATAAAGATGTATTTCTCAGTTTAGTGTTGCCCAGTGAACGTAAGATATCTTTTACTTAAAAATATTGCGTAAGCTACTTCACAAAATACTCATAAACATGACGTAAGGAAAGAAAACTGTAAAATCTTATGAATCAGAAGTGTGTTTTAGTATTAAATAATGTACATTTGTTTTCTCTAACTATAATTCGCTTTTCTCAATAGAATTTTTCTGACAGTTGTATGATTCACATTCATTAAAAAAATATATTACACACAATATAAGCTCAGATCGTTCGTTTTCCCTCTTCATGAAAAATAAATCGTGATGTAGAAATTTTATGAGTGGCATAAAAACTACTTTAAAGGGACCGCAATTGAATTTGGTTTGAAGAATCGAGATATAAAGAGATAAATTAAGATCAGAATCGAACGATTTTGGAATCGGTATATCTCGAAATATCTAAACCATTCTACACTCAAACTAACCCCGAAATTTGTGTATTTGAAAGAGATGTGGTATTCCCTCTATCCGTGAATTTCAATACTTCCTTCTTCCACACTCAAGTAGCTTACTCCACTTTGCCGCGACTGTACTGAAAAGGGAAGCAGGACAGCCGCAGGCTTGTGTGCTTGCAGGCGAGACGGTGGTGCCTGGCAGGGATGGGATGGGAGCAACACCATTGCCCCGGGGGAAGCGGATTTTAAATTTCAATAAAAGTCCGGATCGAGGAACCTGCCGAAACGAGACCAAACACTCTTCTCTCTTCTCTCACCCTTTCTTCCTTTATCCCTTCCCGAAAACCACCCTCTTCTATTCTGGCAAACCGCAGACGTCTCCTCAAAAGTCTCGCCACCCTCCCCTGTCACATTCTCTCCCATAGCCTTCCAGCGCAATCCTTCATCCACGACTTCGTCTTGCGTCACAACGCCCTCTACGAAGGATTTATTTGAACATCCACTCCCTTATTTACCCCCATCTTCAATTTTCTTCTCCCAGACTTCCTTCTCAAAAGTGTTTTCTTATCCTGAAAAAGCATACGGAAGGTTTTGGAAGTAAAGGTAAAAACAGATTCCTCAACAAAAAATGGACTCAGGAAACCCCTTCCACAGAAATAACCTTGAAACTGAATAATTCTTTTGAATATTTAAACTTAAAATTGACGACAATTAATTTCTGCGTGGGGTGAAGAAAGAACAACGAGGGTTTGAGCATCAAGTAAGGGAGAAGAAATTTTGGTGGAATTGAGAGAAATGCTATAGGAAGTCTACATCCGGTGATGAAAATGAAGGGTGAGTCGCTTTGTCGCAAATGAAAGTAAGGGGTTGCTCAAGAAGATCGTAATTTATCTTAGTAGGTTTCGTCACCAGACAGAAAAGGGTGAGAAGGGATGGTGGAGAGGGGAGGGTGCGAAGAGATTCGTCAAGGGAAGCAGCAGGATGACATCACTTGGAGGGTAGGAAACCCTTCATTTGCGTTGACTTATGTTGACACTTCTGCTTCTCATTAGGCTCCATCGTTTATTTTGACGCTTGTTATAATACGAGAAGGGTATTCGGCGTCGATTTATAGCGGTTCCAGATGGAGAGGTGCCATGTTGCAGGAAAACGAACATTCTGGTAAGTATTATTCTCCAAGTCTTATTTCATTAAGGGAAGGAACAAGATTCACCAAGGTTCATGCAAATACTTGGGTTTTCAAGAAATAAGCAACTTTTATCGACCCACAAAGTAATCAGATTACTTTATCCAAGAATAAAACAAAAAAAGAAAATTTCATGTAATGTCCCAGACGCAAATGGAGCAGAAAGGGTAATAATGGTGAAAGCAAACCGATAAACTAAGGTCAGAACAGAAGTTGGGGAAATGGAAAAGAAGCAAAACTTTAATCAGTATAAAAATGTCCCATTGCCACAATAATGGAAATCATGTTTGATAGGTCAGTAAATAAATAGAATACATAAATTAGTATTGAGGAATTTAGAATCGATGTAAAAATTATAGACTCTACACTGGAATCCAACTATTTTGGAATCGAAATATCACAATATAGATAAATGAAAAGGTGTGTGTTTGATTCATAATTCATACCGATTGGAGGATATTCATAAAACTCCTGACTTTTGTAAAATTTCCTCAACGAGATTACTTTAATACTTCGTGAACTGAAATATACGTATTTTTCTCAAAAACTATTTACGGGTAATAACAATGATGGTAGAACAAACACGATTTCATGAAGCGTGGGAGTCATCAATTCTAGGAATCTGGGACTATTTCTTCGGATGTGAAATTGTGCGAAGCGGTCAGGAAGGAACCACTACAAACACCTGGGTGGCACCGGGTGAGTTTAACAAGTTATAATTGATATCCGGGATCTAGATAGTAACATATGATCACAGTCGTTTCCGTGGATATGAAAATATTTCGCGAAAAGAATTAACTAATTACAAACCAAATATGTCAAGATTTATTGCAACTATATATTTTGATCTATGTGGTAAGCTCTGACTCGGGAAAAGCGGAAACATTGCTGATTTGTAGAACAATTATAAAAATGGGAGTACAAACATCTGGCACGTTTAATGACATTCACAACCAGACAAACGAAAATGTAATGAAACTCGGGGAAATGTTATTTCAATTAATGTATTTTACTTAACATCTCTGCGAGTAAAAATTTGCATGGCAGATACATTTTTAAAATCTCTTACAGAGAATGGGGAATTAAATGGATTTTAAAATTTCATCGGGATCGTCGCAAAATGTTCGGGAGAAAAATCACGGACCGTTGCAACACAACACACGTGAATGATGATTTTTACGTTATAGCTACGAGGAATCAAGTAATTTCCAATCTAACTAACCAGAGAGAAGATGAGTTAATTTTCTAATACAAAATTAAAGATTGAAAAGGAACATCACATTTATCAATCAGAACGAGAAGTGTATTTCTAAACATATTTTCGCTCTCACTTTCAGTTCTCAAAATTTCATATTATATGTAATAATTAAAACGTATTGAATATTCATTATTTAGTTATAAGAATAAATTAGGCTACGGGGTATAACCTAACACAATTTGTTGTATTGTTTTAAAGTCTCACAATACAAGTTTCAAAACATATACTTTGTACTTAATATAGGGAAATGGTTTTTTATGCGGAGGATAGAATTAACCTAACAAAAAATTTAAGGACGTAATTCAAGCATATTACGTTATACACTCAGAAAGGTTTAGATACTCAATTTCACAATTTCTTCTCAGTTATCTAATATTCAATATACACGTGGGCGTCACACTAAGCTTACAATATTATTACGCTGACATTGATCCTCTAAGATAGCTTCTTCATTATCATTCACACTTGACTTTCCTAAGTTCAAAGCGTGTTGTTGTTGTATGGAAAATCAAAATAAACTTGAGCATAGTTACTCCTAGAACTCACAAAACTTTCAGTGAGATATATGAGATTGATTTGTTGATTTTTTGTGACTTTCTCCTAGTTTTGAGATTGTATTCCTCTTGTTTACGTATTGAATCTCCTTATGAACGACTCTCAAGGTATACACCTTTTGCTTGAAGTTATTTAATTTAAGAGGACCGGATATTTGGAATTCTACAACCTCGTTCTATTTCTGTAAGAATGAAATATAATTTATTCGCCGACGTATGTAAAATGCCAATTTCTAGTTTTGTGATTGTGCATTTCTTACGGCAGATCATATTTTTTCCCGGAGAAAACGTTCTGTATACTTTCTACCAGATAGTAGAATTTCGTACAATTATTTCTTTTACTACATACTATACATCACCTCCGGAAGATTGTCTGTTTATATCAAAGATTTTCTGAAGTCAAAAGTCATAAATTCTGTAAATGTTTTATTTTTGTATCCTTATATTTATAACATAATGCATTGTAAAGGACACTTATCGTTTTAGCTTGCTACCACTTTACCATCAGTATCTCTATTTGTCCCCTTTATCAGCAACAACAATAACAAGGCATAGAAAGACTTAGTACAGTTTCACACAAGGCTACTGGTCACGGTGATTCGTCGCTGGGTCGTTTCATACTTGGAAACCGTTTTCAGACACACGAAGCTGATATTATTATTTCGAGGTCATTGCACTGTACAGGGAATTTAAGTAGGAGCATGGGGAACCAATCACAACACCCAACCTAGAGAGAACCAATAGAAATGCTTCAGTCCAAAGATGACATGACTCGAATCACACTCTTCGCTTATCTGACTACTCATGTTTCATTTGTCGCGACTGCATATCGTTCTAGTGAGCGACCAGGGAAACCGGTAGCGCTAGTGGGCGACTCGAGTCCTGTGTGTGAAAGCATTCAGGGAGACTCCATTTCATGCCATGTTAAACTGAGCTGTCGTGAACTGAAAGGTGTCGCCAAAGCCGGACGAAACCTAGTGCGAAACGACACTTATAATGGTAATGTCTTCACTCCCAGCGTGCTGCTGGGTGAAAGAGCGTAAAGTCGATAGACCGCTTGAACGAATTGAGTGAGGTTTTTTTGTTGAGGTTTCCCTGCTCAACCTGCTCTAAACATACGATGGCATTATGACTTAAATTCCCCGGCAACCCAACATATCTCATTCCCAATTGCTTTATCAGTCATGTGGTAAAGTGCCTGATAACCTGAACCTCGCCGCATCATAAACTAAATACCGACAGCGGTGGTTTAGTGGTGCTTCCACGATCCTGCTGGGCGGTAGAGCGTGGGTTCAAACCCTGCTCGGTCGAACTATTATCGGATTTTTTATTATAGACCCCTCACTTTGAACTGCTGTAGATGTCACAAAGAATCGTAGAAAAAACTAATTAACACCATTAAATTTGTCATGCTCTTTTGCTTATACTCAAGTTTAAAAATGGTTCTAAGAATGAATAATACTGTTTCAAAAATAGAAATGTTTCAAAAGAACGCGAAATTTTTACCGTTTTTCCCAATACGTCGATTTTATTATTTTTATAAAATAAACTAAAAATGTACAAAATAATTTTTATTCACTGAATGTTAACTAATGTGTTTGTGACAACATTTCAAAATTTCGAACTTCTACGTGCAAAATATAATGAGTTATTAACATTTTCCAAAAACATTGCTAAAAATGACCAGACACATTTTTAAGGAACAAAATTTATACTGTCGCACTCAGAAGAATGCCACGATCACATTATAATTAAATGTAAACGTTTAAAACTACTTGTGTAACCTCCAGCAAGTGACAAGTAAAACCATGTTTTGGATAATCGGTCAGCGGAGCATTTTCGTCACGCGCGTTGTTGCCAGTGCTAGACAACAGGTTGACTCACAGCTGACGAAACTATGCCAGTCAGTGGAGTGATACGCGCGTCAACAACGCGCGTGACTGAACTCCACCGCTGGTCGCTAATTGAAAACATGGTTTTACATATCGCTTGCTGTAGTTTACACAAATAGTTTTAAACGTTTACATTTAATTGTAACGTGATCATGGCATTCTTCTGAGTGCGAGAGTATAAATTTTATTCCTTAAAAAATGAGTTTGGTCGTTATTGGCAGTTTTCGAAGAATAAAAAAGAATAAAAAACTCATTATATTTTGCATGCAGAAGCTTGAAATTAATAAATATTGTCACACATACAACATTAATCATTTTTTGAATAAGTATTATTTTTTTCACTCTTAGTTTTTTAGATAAAAAATAATGAAGACGACGTATCTGCAAAAAGACGCAAAAATATCACGCTTTTTGAAACATTTCAGGTTTAAAAAAATTAATATTCATTAATTAAAACAAATTTTTCACATGTGCATATGCAATACAAAATTATAAATCTAATAGTTGTAACTGTGATTTTCTTCTATTTTTTTTGAACCACCTACAGCTAAGTGAGGGGGCTATAACAAAAAATCCTAAGTAGGTGAGATTTTCAATTGGGTATTCCTTCACGTACTCCAGACAAATGTCGGTTTGGTAAGATAATTTTCCTGGCAGCCCAAAATCTCCCCTGCTCAATTACCTTGCCCGAGTCCCGAGTTAGGTGAAATTACCTTACCCTCGTGACCTGAACCTAGCCAAAAGGCATAAAATAAATAAATGGTTAAATATATTAGTCAGAAAACCAGTATTAATGAATTTTCAAGTGCGCCGATTTACTCCAAAGGTTCTAAATGTAACCATCTTCACAACAAAGCGAACCCAATCACTGCCCTTATCTCCAGCGCCTCCATTATCCTCACCCCATTGCCACCTCCTGCAGTAGCCAGCAGCGCCAGCAGCGTAGGGCAAGCAATGCGCTCTAAGCGTCCTCAAAGCCTGACTCACGTCACAGAAAAGCCGGGCAAGCGGTGGCCACTTAACTGGGATGGCTGCTGCAGCAGCAGCAGCAGCAGCAGCAGCAGCTTCAAGTGCTCTCTNTCTCTCCATCTCTGCCTCATCCCCTTCTAACTGCCCTTTGCGCTGGTGACACTCAACGGATACATCTCGCCACTCGTTTCTTGCTGTACGCTAGAATGCGCTTCAGTTCGGTCAGACGTAACGAGAGTTCCCCTTGTGTTGAAGATATTCTCATCATAAGCATAAGAGAAATACAGAGACCATATCCATTAAAGTGGTTCTTAAAAATAACTTTTTGTAATTTGGACGTGGATCCCCCTCATATTGTTTTATGTCTGAAAAAAGACTTTCACAAAAATTACAAATTAAAAAAAAATGTTTTAGGAGTCGATACCAATCGTTAACATTTTTATTTTTTATTTTAAAGTTACATTCTTACCCCTAAAATGTATTTTTAAAATCTGAAATTAATAGAAGTCTTTTTTAAGATGTAAAAATTGGGAAGGTAACCCGTTCAAATTTCAAAAACCGATATTTTTAGAAAATCATCCTTATTATTCAAAGTTTTTTTAAAATAAATATTTCGATTTTTCAGAATTTTTGAAAATTTATGTCTATTCATTGATTTATACAAAAAAATTTCTCGTACAAACAAAACCCCCTTTTTGCGTCAGTTTTAGCCAAAAACAAATTTGTGTCCTTCGAGTTACTTTTTTTCCCCTAGAAATGATCCTATGAGATACAGAATGAAAATAACTATTTCTCGTTCTGGAAATAAATGTTTTCATTCTCTACATTACCTTAGAAGAGACAAAAATGTGCAAGTACATCAGTGAAATACCATCAACATTGCTTCCGTGATTCGAAGAATTTTCTCATTTAATCCTGTTCAATTTATCGTGCTGATATTTATCGTCAAAATCATTTTCTGTCTTTCTTTTCTCACATTTTAAAAATAATTAGCCCATGTTCATTCCGGACATCTAAACTTTCTTCTTAACAAATATCATCACGATCGCTTCTGTGGGAGTCGTGATCTAGTAGAAAACAGACAGACACGCTTTTGCATTTCGTATTTATATATTAGTATGGATAATGTATTTTACGTTTTTTTTCTATATAATCAACAGTAAGTAATATGAAATACTCTTCCTTTCAATTAATAAATTGTTATGAGATTTTTTGAATGGATTAAATATTAACAAACATTAATTGAAACCATGTTTTATAGAAACTCTTAATATATTGACAAAATGTATGAAGTAGCTGTTGTTAATTACATTTTAAATTCAATTTTCAATTAAATTACATTAATTATTTTATCAATTAGTTTGTGTTCAATTACAAATCATTTGCTTATCAAACTTAGATTTATTTACTTTATGGTTTACAAAATGTAGAAGCACTTTTTTGAGGAGGTAATGTAAATTTCGAAGTATATTTTTGTTTCCGTCTCCTTTCTAATGCACGTGAGAGAGGAAAATGCGAATTTGTTTTGAATGAACAACATTTTTCCGCCTATTTCTCCTTCTTTTCAATTTATCGTTCCAAACTCAGGGCTCGTTTATTCCACTCGCGGTGCAATGACAATCTGGCCAGTACTCCGCAATTGCCCGCAGTAATCGCGTTCAAAGGAGTCATTGTTGACAATTGAGTCGTTTGGTTTCAAAACCAGTTACATCACTGATATCACGGCACAGTTACGTGAAAATTAATGTCCTAGTCATAATCCTTCGTCATATAAAACATTTCTGGTTCTATGTGAATATTAATGTAAAACAAATATACAAGTATAACCACAACGTAGGTGTATATTACTAATAAATTTCTCGTGTATTTTTTTATATTTTTGCATTATTATATTTGGGTTGAAAGGACGTTTCCTCAAAAATATTGTGAACAGTCGATGTACGTCATACAACAGACTGTATCGTGATTCATCAACCCGACCATTAGCATCCGGCTCCTCTTCACTTGATGCATTGTCTCCGTAATAATTCAGGTGTCATTGGTCACGTCATGCTCCATAATGGTAATGTAATGACCAATAACCCACACCAGAAGCAAATGCGTATAAATTAGGCAAGCTACGATATGTGTTGTCGGAAGTAAGGTGGATGGTGATAAGAGACCATAAGCGGGTTGATTATTTTTTCAGCCCCTTTATGGTACTTCCTGGTAACATTGTGAATAAATAATGATAAATGATGTAGGAATATCAGAGTAAAACGTCCTAGTGTTTCTGAGGGCCAGCTTGGACTCAGCAAATAAAAGTATATCTTTTTGCTCATTCGATATTTTCTTTCTTAGTATTTAATGTCCTTATTTTTAATTGCTTAGTTGTATTTTCGTCCTAAAATATTTATATTTTTTAAAGGTGACAAGTACTTATAAACATTTTTTTTCACACAAAGCGATGGAGTGCTAACCTAACGCAAGTGAAGCATTTTGGGGTTTTACATGTGACTATGACAACAGATTAGAGCTCTTTAGGTGCTCTTAAACGAGTTGTTTGTTACTCAGATGATTATTAAAATCTTTTATCCACATAATTCGGGACAAAAGTTAAAATTTCGGAGTACTTAAAATTAATTCATACGGGTAACAGATTACGAAGAACAATATTTTCATAATATATTGGACCATGAAATAAATTCGAAAAATAATCAGAAAATCCGATTGAAAACATGTTAAAATCACGTAATTTTTAAAAAGGAACTCAAAAAAATGAGAACTGCAAATTATCATCAGATTGTCAATTTAGTTTTTACTACGCATGAACAAAATAATGCTTACAGGCATGAGATCATTTTGAACCTAACCTAACCTTAACTTGTCAAGTAAATACTACTTCAGCGAGGAAGCTTTCATTATGGAGCCAACGAAAATGAAGACTTCACAAAAAGGGAACTCACAGTTTTAAATACTTGACGGAGAAATGCTGCTTTGACTTTCGTTGAAGAGCGAGCATTTCCATATACAGCCCTCGCTATTCAGATCCTTTCCGCACGCACACAACGGTGGGTATGAGCGCGAATCTACAGTGCTCGCGGTGAAAGAATAGTAAAATGATCATAGAACCCAAAGACCACGTGAAAGTAGAGGAATGAATCAATGTCAGCATTGCGAGATAGCAGGCTCTTCCTCTAGCTGTAGACACGTAGGTCAGAGGGATTGATCTCTAACCTTTGGCCAATATTATTGACTAAAATGAAGTTACCGACGCTTACTTTCCCTGTAGACACGCGGACGTTTTACTATCACTAGAATTTTAGTTTACATGCGGATGCTGCCGCTTACATTGTCGATTTGTAGAACCGACAGTAAGTGATATTCCAACTATGATGGACAGATCGCTCATACTATAGCTTTTGGCTGCAAGGATGCTGCATCAAGTTAGCATTCCCACCAGTTATATAAGCTTTTGTTGCGGCACGTTGTCTGGAACGGGTGGAGCTACACTGGGCCGTCCTCCGCAACAGGCGTATGACTACGCTGCCCTCCCACTTCTTTACAACTCCCTTACATCTCGTCACAGTAGAACCTCTCTTAACCGGCCTGGTCGGGACTGAGCCCCTGACCGGTTACCCGTCTGGTCGGTAAATCCCAGGTTCCGCGAAAAATCGATCTTCGTAAAAAAATAAAAAAAAAGCCTACAATTTCATCAGGTTATCACGAATAAACAAGCAAATGAGACGTCATAGCAACTAATTTTGTTGTACAGTATGTATATACGCAAACGAACACGAAAAAATTGATTCACAGAAAAGCAGACTCAGAAGCGAGAAGGGAATCAAACTGGTTAACTTCCTCCCCCTCCCCGTCCTGCCCACCACAACACCAACACATTGCACATCCGACATTGCGTCACTCTGTTTTACTCTCCAGGAAATATCCAGCAAAGGTCGGTCAAACAAGTTTGAGCCACAACCCACCAGCGATTATCCGCTGAAATAGAAAAAAATTTAAAAAAAATACTTTTCCAAGGAATAAAACAGTCAATACGAGAATCGGTTTATTGGAGGACGGATAAGAGGGGTTCTACAGCACCATTCTTTCTCTGCGAGGACTATAGTTGTTGTTCACTGCATCGAAATAAACTACCAGGAACCGGGAGGGAGGGAGTACGGAATGCGAGATTTTTATTCTCATCCTCATTTGAGAGCGATAGTTCATTTTAACCACTCACGTTACGAGCGGCCGAATTCATTGAGTAGTTGATTCCTCAAAGCTAATCTCAAAGTTTATATTTTGAAAGAGCGCACTCTTGGGAACATCTTATGTATTCACGTAGTTACAATCCTACTTGACATTACAAGAAGTATAATGGAATAATATGCAATCGCTGTGTACACTTTTTACCAAAACGTAATTCAGGTCGTTTAAAGCCATTTTAAGAATGAGCACAGGATCTTTTACGAATATAACTTACTTTGGAATACGACTTAGTTTTAAATTCTAATCAGTTCGTCAACCCTTATAACAGCATTACCTGTCACAAGAGAGCATATAAATACCCCGAGGTAAGTGTTGCACTGGAATTTAAAATACATGCTTCATATCTTCCCTTTCTATGGATCATTCACTCTGGTACATTTGGTATTTACGTTTAGTAGAATATCATTCCAAGGGAACTTTTAGTACAGGAAGTTACACAAATTGAAAAAATAATCTGGAGTGAACCTCAATCAAGTTTCCAATGATGCATCTAAAAAAAATCATTGTATTAAATAATGATAGACCAAAATGCAGAAAAATTCATGAAAATGACCGACAATCATTAATGGAAAATAATAATAATAATAATAATAATAATAATAATAATAAGCACATTAATATGTCAGTAATACCATTAATATAAGTTCAATCTATTTAAAGAACATTCTACCCAGTGCTCATAAAACGTATTCTATTTTCTACACTGCAAATTAAAATTCAGTGTGTCTAAATTTATGTCTTTCACTTTGAAGTTTCTTTGCAGTTCAGTCATTGACTAGATTCAAAGTAAACTCCTTCAAGATATCGTCAAAAAAATTGAAAATAGACTCTCCTGGAGCAATTTCCTAAATATCTGAAATTTCTTTTTCGTCCGATTCCAATACTTCTCTTATACATGCTTGTATTATTGACAGAGATAAAAATAATTATGTTCAATTTTACTTGAAAACGCGTCAGTGTACTATGGACTTCCAAGTAATTTCTTCAACTGAGATCTGTTGGAATAAGTGACAACAAACCACAGGAAAAAACCCTTGCAAAGCATGGCAAGAAATACTACTTCATAAGCTAGTATAATAGAAGTGGGAAGCACTGTATGATTATTGTTTTTATATGATGGAAGTATTTCGAATGGAATTAAGTATTTTAAAATGTACGTTCCTCCTAAAATGTTAAACCATTATTCTCGTATGTCTCAACCGATGCGCACACGATTTAGCATTTAAATTGAAAGCTACGCATTAACAAATACATTACATTAATTTAAAATCGTAACAAAGAATTTGTTGAAGCTATATTTCACCACTGGTGTGTGCGTACCCATTCGCCTCAAAGCTTTTGCGAATGCAGAATGAGTTTCCTCTCCCTTGAGCAGAAACAGTTGACACGTGCACATTAACGCTCTCACAAATACAAAGACACAAACCAACACGTGGCAGAAAAAGCGTTGTTCACTGTGCTCCCAACGGAAGGGGACCAGGGGAAAATCTCTGTTGATTTGGAGATGTGATGTGTTGACATTAGTAATGTATTAGGTTTAATTGGTGGCAATTGGAGGAGATAGTGAGCATTTGATTAAGAGATGGGGATGCACATTAGATAACAGAGAAATTCGAATCATTGTATGACGTAAAATCTACAGCAGTTGAAAACAAATAAAAATTATATAAATCGGAGAATACACTGAAGAAGAATTATAATTTTTTAGGTATCGAAATATTAACACGAAAATAGAAAAATATATCATGAAAATAGCGTCAAATTAGAATGGGTAAACATAGATAAAACTTCAAATAAAGTTCAACTATGCAATACGATTGATTGTTGGCCAGTCTCTTTCATTTTGTGTGTTCTTCCATTTCCCGGCCATCTTGAGTATTGCAGCACCTCAGTCTAGCTGTCAGATGTATTCGTAAATGTGAACCTGAGAGGGACTACCATCTGGAGGTATCCTCAAACAACAACGAGAACAGTCCCAGAGTTTCGCCGTAGCTCTTAGCTATTTAGAATGTAGAATTCTCATTGGCTTTGTTAGGACATTTATATGGCTTTCACTTTCCACTAATCTGAGCGTGAATATGGGAAAACAATGGAACTCATTTTAATGTGATTTACGATTAACTAAAAGTAAGATGTTATTATTTTGTTTGAAGTAGGCCCTATACGTAATTGTCACCGTACCAGTTAGCTGGGTCATACATCTTAAAGTCACTCCGGTGACTCCGGGTTAGCTTACTTGCTTGCCTTTGAGTCATCCCGAGTTCGATTCCAGATGGGAACATACAAAAACTGTGCATTTCACTTCAATGTCCCAGTTCATATAGTTCAACTGAAAAGTGGACCCCCCCCCTCCTTCCATTCTCTTCCTGCTATCACTAACTTATACTATTACTAACTACTCCTACAAACATCTCCACATGGGCCAAGTTGTTGGTAAATCCACCTTCTACCCCTACCATCCACCTCAGCCCATGTAGATAAGCGTCAATAGCACGCATTTGCTATTAACAAATACTTCAATGAAAAAAAAAACATCTTAACAGAAGGGTAGAAGTTCAATGTTTCCTTTCATATATGGAGATTGAAAGAAAAACCTATAAAAAAATTCTTCGTCATTATCATAACTGGAGAAGTTATTTTATCCTTTTGCCCTTTGAGGATGCATCGGTGTCTATTGCTAAGTACATTATTTAATTATGATGGCTGTTTCTATAAAACGTGATTTTCAATGAAACTTTTTATTTACTTAAAATTATACACGATTGTTACGTCTGTGTTAGATCGCTTCCCAGCAGTCACAGTTATATAAACTGGGACATTCATGTGAAAAGTTACAAATTTTTTCTGGCCCCACCGGGAATCGAACCCAGGACATCTTGGTGAAGACCACGAACACTACCACCTCAGTCACCAGATAGGCTCCATGTGCGTGGTCGCAACGCGGTATTGTGATTGTGTTATAGAGTATTTATAAACAACTGATATATGTACATGGAAAACGTTAAAACTCCCAAAGACATTTCTTTGCAGCAGACACATAACACCCTCATTAGACGCTTTAATTGATAAAGAAAAATAAAAAAAAATCGGTAGAGATGACTTGTTTGATGTTGAAAATAATAATGCTGATTTTTTTCAAATTTAATGCGTTCTGTAGAAACTATTGTATGAGCCAAATAGCTAAAAATGGGTAACATTTTAAGAACCATATGCGAGTTCGCCCCACGTACCACGATCAATACCCAAAAGAGTGTATGTGCCACGCCACTAGTAACTATCATTTTGCCTGACATTACGAAAAAATATTGAAAAAAACTGTGAATAAAAATTATTCAATTTTTCAAACAGTTATTGCATAATACGCGATAACCTCGCGATGAAGTATCACCCAAGCTATCTTTTGTCAGGAATAGCAATTAAACTTGCAGTCGAAGGCATTTAGGTATATTACCACAGCATTGGCGTTGTGAAGATGTTTTGCGAAAAAAAAATTGGCACTTACGTTTTCCATTTATATGTCTCATTTTATCTCAAGTTTGACGAACTTTTGTTTAACGAAGAAATTGTTCATTTATTTATTTACCTTTTGGTTTTTCTGTCCCTATCATAAGTTATTACATGACTTAATCAAAACAATACATAAATTTTCTATTCTAGCCTAATATCATCTCTTCTTTAATTTCTCAAATTTCATCAAAATATGTTTTGAATATTTGAAATTTTTTTTCGTCGCTGTTAATTTGTCATGTTCCGTTGTTCCAACCGCATCTTGCCTTATTAAATTCGCTATAAATCTCTCTTGTTCTTCACTAAAGAAATTGTTGTCCCGCATTTCATGAAGTAACCGCTCACATCTCTTCCCAATATACGTCAGGGAAACAATTTAGGAAAATGAAGTTGGAAGTCCGCCACACGAATCGCTTTCCGCAAACCGCATTAGTAATGGTGGCACGCCGCAAGACCGATATTCCATGGAACGAACAACCGATAATGGGAAAGAGCCGCACATCAAGGCAGTGCTACGCTCATTTATCTCGTTTTCTGTGAATGCGTCTGCTTTGAGATTCATTACCGGCATTATATGATCTGTAAATTGAACCCCCAACGCTCATTAATAATTAAAATTTTTGTTTTTCATTTACCAACTCTACAATGAGAGAGAGGTTTGGATGTGAGACACAAATTCAGAGGTAGGAAAGGATTTTCCCAAACCTTTGGATGTGACATCACAATCTTACGTTGTGACATTCCAGAATTATAGTATGCTAACTTCAAAGTTGGGATGTCATATTTAAAATTTTAGATAAGTACTTTCCTACCTCTGAGAACAAATCCTGAGGTAATCGTAGGGTTTTCTCATAGTAGAACAACTCTATACAAATCTCTGAAAAGGCTATAATTAATCAA
Organism: Laupala kohalensis; assembly: GCA_002313205.1. Taxonomy (NCBI): domain Eukaryota; kingdom Metazoa; phylum Arthropoda; class Insecta; order Orthoptera; family Trigonidiidae; genus Laupala; species Laupala kohalensis. The sequence goes on from NNCF01127629.1 coordinate 586,696, forward strand.
GATTTCCACTTCCTGTAAATAAAAATAAACAATTTTTTTTGTCAAAAAAGCAATTGCAAATTGTGTAGGGCCACGTGAGGGTTAATAAACTAAGTTACTCTCCAGTAACAAGCAAAGGGCCATCTCATCAAATCCGATCAAGGGCCCAAGGGCAGAGCCATATTTAATACTAATAAAATAAATTATTTTATTAAAACGTACTACAATCATTTATTGATACAAAATGAATCGTAGATATTATGTTCAGTAAAAAATCGAGATCAGTAATAACAAAAGTAGTAAATGACATTCACGCCTATGGAAAATCCACCACTACCCGAAGGAAAACAGGAGTAAAACCCGGGCAAGGATGGGGGGTGGGGGCTACAGAGATAATGTGCGCAACCGTGACAAGGTACACTTAGAAATGAACTATTGCAAATAAAAAGGGTAAAAAACAACGTACGTGGAGAAATGAATTTAATTATTATCGAGTACTATAATAATGGCGTAGAAAGTATAAGAGGAATTATCATTTATTTAATGTCTTTTGGTCAGCATGGCTCAGTGGGACCTCAACATCCAGACTGGCTCCCAGGCCTACTCAGCCTGCTCTAAAATGAGTACTAGGTTTTATCCGGGGGTCAACCCGGTCGGTGCGAGATACTGACCACATCTCCTCCTTCTAGTGCCGAGGTCAAGTAAATGCGGAGATCTACCCTCCGCAAACCCATTGGGCATCTTCGTGGCCTGTTAAGAGATAGTTTGACTTTAATGTCTTCTCCATTGGACCTGCTCTTCCACCTAACCGACGGAATGGAATTGGAAAGGAGTGATGAGTGGTTGCCGGGGAACTTATGGTACCGAATCGGTATTTGTTTGGAGTGAGGGAAACCCCAGCAGAAAACCTCACCTAGCCGAGCCTCACCTAATCGGCCGAGCAGGGTGTCCTACTGCTCAGCGGTTTCGTGGAAGCGAAGCCATAGATCACTATCACCAATCACATGGAAAACAATTTATTGGGAAATTGAAAGTCTTGTTGACTTGTTTTATTATAATTAGTAAATTCTTTATCATTATAACTTTTCTCTATCCTTTCCACGTCCTTTTCCAATGTATGGGGTCTCATGGTACATAACCTAATAAAGGTTTTACAACATTTTAATTTGTCGCAATTTCCGATTTGTAATCCGAATACCCTGTTTATTATACTTTTAATTTAAGGAGTACGAGACTCGACTTCCTATTTTGATTTTCTACTTATTGAGACTGTAACTTCTACACAGTTCAGCACTACAGAAGGTTACTGAAACGTAAGGACGCCTAGCTGTAATGTAACGGGATGTATATACAATACGTTCGTAAATTATTAAAATGACAGTTTTAAAAATACTCATTACATAGATGCTTCAAATATGCAAATACATTATGTTGGATAGATATTAACATTTACAAATCTCTTTTTCCTCTGCTTCCACATTACAGGAAATGTCTAAAATGTGCCTGTAGTTCATAGTAATAATTTCTTGCTTAATTATCTACCAAAGTACACGTAGATCAAAATGTTTAAAAAAAAGTCTTTAAGTAAAATGCAACGTCTCCTTACTGTCTCAGACTATAAGGTTTTATCACTTTATTTGAAACTAAACAAAAATGAAGTCTGTTTAATAGAAATAAGACATAGGTCATACCGTTTCGAGGAAATAATCTTGCTACGACACAGTTCCTCTACTTTATAACTCCCATCTCCATTTTAGTCCCACAAACATTTCCTTCGTTTCTCCTAGACAGCCGATGTAACGATCTTTATATTTACCTGTGTAATAAAATGTCATGTAAGTATGTATCTATGTACACAGAATATATTATTATAAATAAATTGTTACCATTTTTAAATGAATAAAGTGGAATAAAAAAATTTCTCATTTCATACACCCTCTAAAGATTCAAATTCGTTGTATTGGAACATTTACACATATTTCTTTTTCTTGTGCTTTCAAATGAAAGGAAATGTGCTCATAGTTTATAGAAATAATGCTTAATTTTCTATCATAGTGCACTTTAAGACATATGTTATGAAATATTTCTTTTAGGAACACACAAAGATTAAAACGTCGCATTAAAATCTCAAATTATAGATTGTATCGCTTTATTTAGAACTAAATAAAAACGAAGTCTGTTTAGTAAAAATAAGACATAGGTCAACCCGTTTCGAGGAAATAAATTGCTACGTCCCAGTTTCCCCTACTCCTCTACTTTATAGCTCCGATCTCCATTTTGTGTCCCACGAACACTTCCCCTGCTAGCGCCATGTGTGTCTCGACAACAGCTGCGCCGCTCGTGACGTGTTCGACCGAGTTCGAGGTCCGTGCCATGTAATATCCAATCCTCGGGCGCTAATTGCACCCTCAAGTGATACTCGAGGCAAGATGGTGGTTGATCTCTACACCCAAAAGTGAACTCATATGAGACCTCTAAGGGAGAGGACGAACAAAATATTCTTTGGTTTGGTTTTGATATGTCAGGCAATATATTAGCCCATCAGGGTACGTCGCGACAATGTTGCCGAGTACGGTAGCCACAATTTTTGGTCACGTTCAAATTTAAACCACCTAATCTTGGGTCAATAAACTTTATCTTTTCGTCCTTATATACTCAAAACCCTCCGTTCTCATTGTTTTGGAAATAAAATATTATTTGTAATAGCAAAAACTATCAACACCAACATTATAGGCAGATTATGAATAACCTGAAAAGCATGACATAATTTAAAATTAGTATTTATTCTTTAGCTTTATCCTAAATTAACTATTTAAGTTTCGTTTTTAGAAGAAGGTTTAATTAATTGGCCAAAGTGAATAGGATGTTTAAAATTAAACACTATCGACATAATAATAAAATGAAACATGTTGACACCCAGATAATAGATGTTGCGTCCACCTCCACGGCGAAGGGATGGGCTTCTCAACGACAGTGGTTGAGTGTCAGTGTCTACATAGATAAGGAGAATACTGACTTAGGCAAGAAAAGAGACGAAATAAGATTAAGACGATATAGTTCGACATAGAAGTTTAAAGCAAGGTTGACAAAGAGTATTTATTTGCCGGTAAGAGGGTGAGGAAAGAAGGACTAGATATAAGATGCCATGAAATGCAATAGATAAAGAAATATACAGATTGCGCTATGTAAAGATTACGATTTTTTTCTAATAAGGTACACAGAAATCTCTTAAGTTGCGGTGAACCTCACCTCCAGGTAACAGATTAATTATGTTATGTTGAATGAAAATGGGAGACGGGACCGAAGATCGAACTCGGGACTTTCAGCTTAGCGCGCTCATGCGCTTACCAACTGCGCCATCCCGTTCGCCTCCCGGGCCCGTCTTCGCAAGTTGAATGAATATGGAAGACGGGCCCGGGAGGCGAACGGGATGGCGCAATTGGTAAGCGCATGAGCGCGCTAAGCTGAAAGTCCCGAGTTCGATCCTCGGTCCCGTCTCCCATTCTCATTTTAATAAGGTACTTTCCAATCGACCTTTCGACCTTAAAGAGATTTAACCATTTACAGAAACATTTGAGGAAACTTCCTAACTTTACATTGAGTGCTCTATTCAGCAATAACTAAATGCATGATATAGCTTATTTATAGTACTTTATTTTTGTGGTAGAAAAAGGGGGATGGCTGAGAAAAATGCGTAGATACAGTGAAGTTAATGATTAATTTCTATATAGTAAATTTTTTGATCATGCTGTTTTGAATATATCTTTGGGAAATCGACATTTAATTATGTTTGAAATATTTGCTTGTTTTCCTATTTGCAACTAATTTGGCGAGAATTTCAGCTCAGCTCTCACTCACCTACTCCATACAAATGTCGGTTCGGTAATATTAGTTTTCTTTTCTAATTCCCTCACCCACTTCACGTTTATGTGGAAGAATAGGTCCCATTACCTGATTACCCGGTGTTGCCCGGGATTTTTCTTAGTCTCATCTTCTTTTACTCAGGAAAAATAAAATGAGTTTTGTAAAATTAAAATCCTTTTCTTTTACTGGTTTTTAAAAAAGTGGGGAGCGTCCCTATTTTTCAAATTCATAGAAATGCAAATTCAATACTCAACTTTACTGATTACACAACACCATCTGCGGGAGCCGCGCCTGCCGAATATTCTCTTCCGAGGCAAGACGCGGCTACACCATTTCATTAAAATTCTCGTAAAATGTAAACTATTCGCCGTAATTTTACGATTAAAACCTTTTTTTCTTTCTTTGTTAAAGACATAATAATCCTTTAATTTGATGTTTGACTTTTTTCCCTAAAAACTATGAAATTGAAATATTTGAACCCTTCTATTTTCAATAACGTTTTATCGATAATTTAGGTTAATTCTTTTAGAGAGACATGCAGTTGCGGGCTTTTTTGTAGAACTCTTTGAGGTAAACAATATTGCTCTTCATTGTTGTCACTTATCTCTAACCGTTTAGGCAGCGTAAGTGAATACAACTCTATTATTTTCCAATTTTATGGACACTTTTAAAAACAATTTCTAACTTTCTTATCGCACATTTAAAAAGTTAGCTATGTTCATCCTGGACATCTCAACTATCTCCTTGTCATATTTCATCACGATCGGTTTTCCGGTTTAGTCGCGATCAGGTGGTAAACGGACAGGCACACTATCGCGTTGCGCATTGGTGAGTATGTTAGTATGGATTACAATTACATGCTATTTTAAAAGGAAACCTACTGTGTTCAAACTTCCCACTTTTTCTTTTGTTCCTTTATTCCATCATACTCACCGTCACTGTATTCTGATAAATCCTACACAGGATGAGAAGATGTTAAAAATTATTTCACGATAACCTCATCACAATTCCATTACTCAGTCTCTCAGTTGTTTCCGAAAAAAAGCCGAGTCATTTCGATACAATACGGATCGTCGAGAAATGCCCAAACCACAAAAACTCGAACATCACAATAACTGCCACCAGGCTGGCAAACCTGCGCAAACTTATACATGCTATGAATCATTCATCGCGTCCTGAACGCGAAACTTTTGACGTGAACCATCACCGTATGTCCACTGCTTAATGAAGATTGAGCGTAATCCCTGTTTAATGAAAGTCCCCATGAATAATATTTCGGGCGTTGTTATTCCGAAGGTCCTGAGTCCCTCCGCTCGCCACTGGGGTATTACAAGCCGGCACGAGCGTAGGGCGATGAAAGTGCCCGGATGAAATTAATAACGCCGCATCGGGTCTAAGAGTGATATTGCGGACGCAATACTAGAAATGTATTCTGGATCGGATGCGATGACTATGTATGTCCGCCATATGTGTCAGTTTCGCCGTATCCCTGTATAAGTACGTTGAAGTATCGTGAGTAAAGAATGAAAATTGCTTTTTTGCTCACCGATAACAAAAATTTTAATACTGTTATTTTTGAAAATAAGCCCTGCTTCCATTAATTTTACTTTATGTAAAAACTCTTCATGAAATGAAATAAAATATTTCATACTCTTACTCGCTGAAATCCTGTGATCGCACATTTCTCATGTCATAAATTTGATGCTTATATAATTGTTCTTGAATTCCCACTGATATCTAGAGAAAGAATTTTCACATTCAATTGTAAAGTCAAATGTGAACCAATTCACGCATGATTAACAAAAGAAAGAAAATAGAAACAGGTTGGTTAACCATAAATTGCAAAGAGTCCTCATTGAAAATCAGAAAAATGTGGAGGAAGGTTGGAAACATGTTTGCCAAGAATATACTTAATGCTAATATAATGCTCATTTCATAACCTATTTTTGGAAAAGAAACTAGCCGCTATTCCGATACCAAAGTACTTTATCATCCTTCCACAGCGTTTCTTCCTACCATATATATTGTCCGTTTGTTTTCGGATAATGAAGGAAATTCATTTACCATGTGGAAAATTAAAATCTCTTTTAGAATTTTTCTCTTCCGTGTCAAAACTATTGCAAAGAGTTACAACTCATTTGAGAAATAACTACTGTTATTTAGATGAACTTGCTTTGTGTATTTTATCTCCTGCGAAGATGATAAAGTGAATGTTGGCAATCCTTTCAATAAAATGGCTGTAAATACGTTCAGGTATCATATGTATTTTCCAGTTTCAAAATTGGAAGAGCAACTATCTACAAACGAGAAAATGTAAAGTCACGATTATTTCTCAATGGTGATTGGAAATATGGTTATCTTGGCTTGCTATAATTTTTGTTTAGTTGTCATTTTACAATGGAATATAAGATCTCAGTGAATTATTACTTGAAGGTATATTGGAGACAAGCTCTCCTTTATTCCCTGACACCGCAGACCCAGGTGTATCAGGGAGTTTAATGATGTAATTCCACGAGACAGATTCGAGTTTAGTGGATACGATAATCGTATTTCTTGAGTTTGTAGAAGATGGTCGATTCATCTGATGACAATTTAGTTTTATAATTTTTATGTGAAATTTTAGAATAATTTGTCTAATATGTCTTTTGAAGTAGACATTAATTAATTACGATAGTAGGTAAAAGATAGAATATCAAAATATAGATATCCATCTTGCTAATTTACACTTTCTTTTTGTTCGAAATGTTTGTTCTTTTACACCAAATCAGAACAGAGGTGTAAATATTATGTAACTTATTGTAACAATCTTAACAATAAAAATCTTAATTGTAACAATAAATCGTGAATTTAGTGTTATTTGAATTCTTATGGTTTTTAAACACTATACACAGAATAATCTATAGTTCGATAATAATTTTTACATGCAAGTTTTTTGCTTTAAATTACAAACATATTGACATTCTATTAGTATTATAACTCGCAGCTAACTTTCCATCTTATCTAGGAATTTTTTGCTGAAATTTTTGAATCCGCCTCTGTCTTAGGGCCCTTGATCGGAATTGATGGGATGGTCCCTTGCTTGCTTCCGGAGAGTAAATTAGTTTATTGCCCTCCACGTGGTCATACGCACTTTGTACTGCTTTTTTGACAATAAATTTATTTATTTATTTATTTTATATATGTAATAAATATAAAGAACAGCGTACATTTACTTACAGAATAATAAAATACACATCGTTTTTCTTTTCTTACTGTAGTAATAATTCATTCTTTGAATTAAAACAATGAAGCTACATATTCCAAAGATATTGTGAATGTGAGAAGAAACATATTGTGCTCAGTGTTGACCGATAATAAGCAATCCTCTTTCGTAATTGAATGTTTTTTTTATTATGGGTTGGTCAAATGCGTATTTACGTTATGTGACTGAAAGCTTACACTATGAGAACTATTGTATTGATTGAAACCAAACAATGATTTTATTGATATGTGAGACTAATACTTATTTTAGCACGAAGTACATGGAAGTGATATTATTTTCGTAAATAATAATTTTAATTTGTATAAGAACACCTTATTTAACGACCTAACTTTTTCACACAAACGTTCGTTTCAGAAGGAGGTAAATATTCTGAAAAAAGTACGCGAGTTTGAAATTGAATTTGATAAATATGAATTTCGCATTAAGCTACTCATCTAAGCTAGGAGTCGTTTGTGTAATAGATTTTACATGAAATACTTGAATAGCAATTACCATGAGAGCGAGATAAAGAGACCTGTGGATTTCTCGAAAAGCAATTAGAGAACATTTTTGGAGTAGAAGCCAGCTACTGGACGTGCACGTGATAATCGAGTCAGGTCCTTTGGGATTCTTGGGGTTGGGATTTTCCGCGAGGTATTCGTTACTCGAGAAAATTGCTCACATTTATCATCCTGCAGGAATTAATGGAAGTGAGGTATTGGTTTGGTACAAGATTAACGGGCAAATTTCAATATGTTCTAATTACCTTACGTGTCTGTCTGATTATTCCCTAATGTTCTTATCGTTGCAAAATTTTACATAAAAAATAATAAAGGATAACAAGAAAGTTAATAGATTTCAATTTTATATAAAAATTGAGATGTTTCTTTCAGTAATTATGGATTAGTCTTATTTATTTAAAGGGAAATTTGTTATTCATTATGGATTTAACAGAAAATATATTTAATTTACGATAAACTCATATAATTTACTACTGTATTTAAAATATTTGTAATTGTACATTCACTGTTTAAATGAGATTGTAATGTTTGATCAAAAGAAAAATAAATAAATAAATGGGAGACAAAGGTAAAACTCTCGGTTATAATGCCTTTTCGGTGAAATTTCAAAATTTAAAATCATATATCGGTTTACATTCTTCTAATTTTTATTCGGGTAATTATTATCTAACTTCCCTGAAAGTGAAATTGACTATTCAGAGTAGTGCACATGTTTATAGTTCGTGCTCGTTACACCAATCGCTGATGAGCAAATGAATGTGTGCAGGCAGCGAAACCGATAGTTCACTCGTAGTTTTCTCTATTTTCTCTAAAAGAAAATATGAGCACCAACAACTATGCTGACCTACAAACTACAATACTATGTTCTCAATACCACACTTCACATTTAGTAGTGTCACACGAAAATGTTTTCTACTCACATGTTCCGCCAGTGCACTTTTGACGCGAAGGTGGAAACGGGAAAAGGAAATATACCAAAGACAAGAATAATATTCATGGGAAAAGTAAGAAATGAGAATTCTTTGAATGTGGAGTTTGCCCCTGATTTCCTTCCCCGTCAGTAGTCAGGAACCAGGTACTTAGGTTATCAAGCGATGCGAGAGTCGCGATATTTTCCTGGTGTTATTTCAGTGCTCCGTTCGTTTATGTGACGTTAAGATAATTCTGTCGGTATTGTTAGACAAATAATTTAAAAGTTTAATTAACAGGTTTTCCCACATTTAAATAACTTTATGTGTTAATTTTACGAATAACAGTTATAATTAACGACAATAGAATTTGTAACAAAAGTTATTTATGACACGAGGAATGTGATCGTGAACTTGCTCGACTCCGTTCGTTAGAAAGACGTGACGCAGTTGGCAATGGCGGACAGAAAAAAAAACGGACAACAAGCATTTAAATATCTCTTTCAGATGTCCGGTTTACACTACAAAATATTTTTTAAATTAATATAGGGTTATGAAAACAGTTTAGAATTTAATCTCCTTAAGATTTATAAAGTATTTTACTTTCGAAAATAAGTTCTTTTCTTATAAGGGAAAAAAATATTTCATCCAAATATTAGTCAACATATTGTTTAAATGGCCGTGAATGTGTGTTTTCAAAGCTAAAGATATCAGTGTATATAATGGCATCCATTTATACATATTTCAGACGTTCGAAGGATATAAATCTATTTCCGAAGAACTTCAGAGACCAAACTCGAACGATTTGAGTCAATGCTCAAAACAAATGTTTATTACTGTGAACTAAATGTTAGTATAGTAAGTTAAGACAATATCCTTCCAAAAAATTTATATGTACTGGGAGAAGTCGAAAGTGTTATATTGGTATAAGTGCGAGTTACCCGATAACTGATAGTGTAAAGTGTGATTGTGTAAAGTTTAAAATGAGTTTCTCTTTCTGGACTAAACACAACTTACGTACAGAATACAGATTTATTCATTGATCTAAGTAATTTTCGTATTTGCGAATTTGTTGTGAAAAGTAAAGTTTAAAGTTACATTTATTAAGGTTACAATCGGACACACCAAGTCTCCGAAACCCAAAACGTCGACCATCACACAGGCGAAACATTTAATCTACACGATGAAACTCGTTTGGTCAACAGCGAGAGTTGCGAGGCGTAAAATTGCGTTTTAACCAGGACCTTCTACGTTATTGTTTTTATTTGACCTACTATTCATAAAATTCAAACCAAATATAAATGAAAAATTCCTCACAAAGCAGAGTCGCACGACATTAAGGAGATTTTAATTCTGCGCGAGGCGTAGGGACAGGCGTAGTGGCACTGGGGGGTTTTTACAACAAACAATAAATGCGCCCAATTTGCATGAACATTCGTTCGGACAAATATGGCCGACAGAGATCCATGCAGATGACGCTACTGTCATTGCTGCGCCACCGCCACACAAGTTACAAATGAGCTTTTTTTAGACCTCTGGCTGCGTACAGTGCGACGTGTACACAAAGGGTGTGGAGAAAAAAAATTCCATGGTCATGTTTTGCTTCACTGGGAACAGTTCAGTGATGTCTCTTGCGATACAAAAAATGTCTTCAGGGATGACAAAAAAAAAGAGTGTTGAATATTTTGATTGTTGCGGATAGCAGTTGTCTGTTCCTGGGACTTAACGTAAATGGTTGCGTTTCCCAGTAAGCTAGTCAAATCATTGAAGTATAATTAAAGAAATGGCTCCATAACAGTACAATGAATTATAATAAAAAAGAAACACGATTTAATTTTTATTTATAATTATATTATCAACATTTTGGAACTCGATTCGTTTGAAATTGACAAGAGCATGTAAAACCGAGCGCAATGCTTTCGTCATTCATGACACATCTGGGAAACAAATACCTTTTGAAATGACCGGTGAAATGAAAAGAAAAAGGAAATGAGTGATTTAAAAATTAGCCTACTTTTTTAAATACATTTTCATATTCTTTCCAACAGATTTTATGTATTCCATCAATGATAATTATTACAATAATTTTATTTAAATGTTCGGTCGACTATATTTTTATTTTAGTTGACAAGAAAATAAATACACGTAATTTGGTTTATGTATACTAATATTAGAAGTTTTACGATTTAAATCGTTTTTACACCTCTTCGAGTTCGTATTACTGGATGAATCGTCTAGAGTCTGTTTTGTATGGTTAACATTTTTCTTTGATTAAGGATTTTTAAATTGAAGAAAATGATGCTATCAAATAAATACTAAAACAATAAAAAAAATTAATTTTTTTAAATCTTTGATTCACTCATATAGTCGACACATCCTCATCTTCTTTTGAAGCGACTTATCAATTGTTCCCGAATGTTCGTCTACGGATATCCATCGACTACTATTCTCATCAATTCTATTTCTTTGTTTAAATTACTAGAAAAATAGTCAATTATTGGTCCTTACTTAGCCACGTCTCATTTTTCTCATTTAATGTTTTAATTTTTCTCGTTTCTTGACTGCTACTAAATTTGAATCTCACACCTTCGTTTATCGTAGCTCACCAAAGTTTTTCAGCAATCTGCCCCGTTCGTTCCTCGTCAAAATACTGTTGTCTTATAAATTTCTTTAATTACGAACCATCTGTGGAAGAATACTCCGTAGGCATGTAAAGAAGTTGTCTTTGATTCGTTTTCAATCGACACGGGTTGCGTATCTGTAAAACACGGGTTGAGCGATGGAATGTCATCCTCAATAACGAAAACCGAAGAATAGTCAAGACCTGCTGCCTGAATAGTGGTGCTTTTAATCTGGGACGATGATTGAACAGTGCCCTCACAAAATCAGCCACCGGGGACTCGTTCGCTATAATTGACGATGTACGTTGTGACGAAGAGATGGAATCCGTAAGGTATGTTAACACTTGTATACATGTAGAAGCGACTTGTATCGCAACGTTTCGGAGGTTTGCGATTTGTATGAGCTCAGACACTTCTACCTCAGCGTTTACACTTCGCGATTTGTGTCAGGGAACTCTTTGGTATTGCGAGAGAAGCCACAAATTAATATACGAGTACTAACCTTTTAAAGAAATAAACTACTCTAAAATTAACTAGTTAATATAATACAATGCACTACTCAACACCTAAGATGACAGGAGTCAATAGACTAGGAGAAAAACGTATGACAACAATGATATAACCTACAAACAACGACGTAAATAAATATGGCGGGCGCAATCTGCGCATGTGCATACGCGTTGGCGACTTGTATGAGCGACATGTATATCCTGAATTAAGCTCGCTCAAAATGTATCGCGATTTGTCCGAGAACCTATCGCACAACGTCATAGAGTAACTATATGACATTTGCTATTACAAAAAGACACGTATCTCACACAAGTCGTTCTTACATGTATAAAAGTGTAAACGTACCTTTAGCAGGACATAGATTAACAAGTGGTTCGAAATATCTACTCCGTAAGAATGCGACCCCCAAGAAAAAAAGTACATATTTTGCTTATGTACTATTTTAATGTTATATTGTGCTTTATTTATTTGAAACGTAATATTGTACATTAAAGTAATAAAAAAATTCACAAAAATCATCTTCAGAAGACAACTGTATATTGACAATATAGCACGGTAACAGTAATAATACATAACGTCTGGACTTGGATCTAGGAAATGACACGACAGCGAGTATGATACCCTAGCTCTCGGTATCCCCAACAGGTCATAATACCTCACCGTTAGTCAGTTATGGCATAGCGTGCAAGGAAATTCCTTTGTTTCCTGTGCACCGCCGGGGTGAGTTCGGTATCCACTTCCGTGATAACACCCCCCAGAGACAGTGGTTTCCGGGGTGGTGTGAGGAACGTGAGGGGTTGAGCGGATTGCAGGATGAACTATGTGACACCCTTGGGGAAGGGATGAAAGCACGAAACTAGAACTGTTGCTGGTCACTAAAGGGATGGGGAAGTATAGGAACAAACGGAGAATTAGAAAATCTACAGCTTGTCACGAGGATGTTCTTGAAGATAGAAAACATCTGCAGTATTAACGAAAAAATTATACAAAAATGAAAATTGAAAAAGGATCAGTAGAGGCCAATAGGAATTTTTTTTGAAGAATGAGATAACTTGTGGAAATAACTGAAGGAAAATAAAGACAAAATATTCCAGGAAAATGGAATCCACATTTTGATATAGTCAATATAAACGAATAAGATATGTAATTGTAAAAAGACACAAAAATTCAGTTAACCAGTAGATAGTTTAAATAATGGAATAAAGCTGGATAAAGACGAAAAAATGAGAAAGAAAAATATGTAGATACGTAACAAAATTTCACGACAAAATAAGATCTTTAAAGGTGAACGAATAAGAAGAATTGTTGTAGTGTGTCCGTATGATTATGAATATACTCACAAGATGAAACAGAATTATAAAAGTTCTTGACTGTGCCCCACTTTCCATTAAGAGTTCTTAGAAAAATCCAAAAACACCCTGTATTGGAAATAATTCATACGGAAACCGAAAATCATTAAGAGAAAAGAAATATTAGGATATTAAAATAATAATTCCTCGACAACATATTAAACAGAAATTTCTGTTTCTGTATATGAAGGTTTATCTTCTAAGCCCTACAAGGTAAATCCCTTCTTATCTGTAAATTCTAATTCAGTATACCTGAAATATTTTTTACAGGAACGTAGGATATAGGACACCATTAAAATAATTTGAAAGCAGATGATCCGGGAGTCAATTTTTTTTAGATCTAAAGAGTACTCGAAAATTTATTTTTGACCGATTTCAATATTTTTATACATATGTGTAAGTAAATGAAGTCGGGATGAGTTGTCTGCAAATACACGTTTGTTCTCAATGTATTCGAAAGTCATTTCTGATGTTTGGNAGTCATTTCTCATGTTTGGCTTCTATTTACCAATTTGTTCGTGAGTTATAGGGAGAACACAATTCTCCACACAAATGACACCATCGCGAAAATTTGAAAATACACTCTCCTGGAACTAATCCGTAAAGATTTGTAGAGATCTTGAAAATTTTTCGACCAATTCTTTCCTTATACATATTGCATGATTAGAAGAAAAGATGTAATATGTAATTTATTTAAATATTATAAACTCTGGACCTTTCATAGCATAACATCATTTATCTATTTCCTTCATTTTCTTGCTTCTTTACCCATGTTCCTCGAGTTCTTGGTCACTAGCTGGGCTATTCTCCATATTTAATCCTAGTCTTCCCTAGATTCCTTAATTCTGGTTCAAGGACATTGTACTAACAGTTTTTTCTTCTTTCTTACTCTTTGGTATCATAAACGAGGGTAGACTGAAAAGTAATGCACACATGCTTGTAGAGCGCGAACAAAAACAGACAGCAAGATCGGGCAAAAACTACATTAAAGTACAATTCTTAAGTTTCAAAATAAAATATTTATTTTTCAACATAGTCACCGTTAAGGTTAACACATTTCTCCCAACGTGTAACAAGTTTCTTCATTCCGTCACTGAAAAATTCATCCGACTTTTCTCCGAATCCAGGATTTGACAGCTACCTTCACCTCATCGTCAGAGGTGTAATGATTATCCTTGAGATCTCTCTTGAGTTGAGGGAAAAAAATAAAAATCGCAAGGCGCAAGAGGTGTGGAATCGATTCAAACTTCAGGTTTCGCAGAGTCTCTCCAGTGGGGCGCGAGGTGAGTGGACGAGCGTTGTAATGTTGCAAGATTATTGGCGCCTGGCTGCCCCTAACACGAAAAACTCGACGTCGGATGTCTTTTAGAGACTGTATGTACTGAGAAGAATTTACCGTTGTCCCTCGTTCCAGAAAATCGGTCACACAAACACAATGAGCATCCCAAAATGCAAGTTTTTTTGCGGATGGTTGTGTTTTGAACTTTTTGCCTGAGGAAAAGACGGATGTCGATATTCAGCGATCAGTCTTTTCTCTTCTAGATCGTAATGATGGATCCAAGACTCGTCCCCGTCACAATATTCAAAAGAAAGTCGTCTCCTTCGTCACGGTAGCGCTGCAAACGTTGTTCGCAACATTCCAATCGACGCTGTTGTTGTCGTGTGTGAGACGGCGTGGTATCCATCGTGCACAGATTTTAGGATATTATTCAATAATGAAACCGACTCGTTCCTTGGATATTCCAATATGGTTTGCGATACGCTTTTGGGTGATTCGCCGGTCATTTTGAATCAAGTCGTCGACGAGTTTGCGATATTTTTTTTCTAAGACATTTGTCACACGTTCGCTGCTTGATTCATCAACAATTATGTTTTTCTTCAGACTCGCAGCCACGATATTTTATTACCCATCGACTTACACTAGACCTATCAACATCATCGTCACCATAAACAGCCTTTAAACGACGATGAATCTCAGTGGGAGTCACTTTTTCAACAGTTACAAATTCGATAACAGCACATCGTTTAACTCGCGTTGACATAGAACACGCCTCCATACTTCCGCTTCTCGAAATTCACAGGATGAACGCAACGACTTCAAACCTGCGTATGCGTATTGACGGGGAATGTTACTTCCACATGCGCGCTCTGAAGGTCATTTCGTTCGCGATCTACAAGCATGTGTGCATTAGTTTTCAACCTACCCTATCGTCTCAGTATCGATATCCTTGTTCATTTAGAAATAACAAAATTATAACTTATTTTAAGCGAAACCGATTAGCCGTACTTACTATGTAGGCATGTTACCGTCCCAACCACGAGGAGGTTGGTGTACGTCTACTATCTAACTTAGTATGCGTTCCTAACCTCACATTATTTGCATGACGTATTCTTCACACAGTATATGAAAAGACGAGAGAGTAGTTCAGAT
>NNCF01127629.1:618974-635658 GCA_002313205.1 Laupala kohalensis
TTTTGTTAAAAAATCTACAAGACGCATATAGAACAATTTTTCTAGGATTTTTGAGAAAGTGGGTAGTAGAGATATTGATCGGTAATTTCCAATATTAAGTTTGTTTCCTTTCTTGTGTAAAGGTTTCACTTTAGCTCTCTTAAATATANGTAATGGTTTCACTTTAGCTCTCTTAAATATGTTGGGAAACACCCCTTCCGATAAAGAACTATTAAAAATATTTATGAGTGGATATAATATAGCATGGGACGAAAATTCAACAATAAACTCAGGTATATCATCTACGCCTGTTGAAAATTTGTTTTTTAATGAGATGATTATTCTCATGACTTCACTGGCGTTAGTTTCGGAAGTGAACATAGAATTGGATACATGGGTGGATATAATTGGAGGACATTAATTTGGATATATGGATAAATCGTTTTCAACTTCTATTTCCCCTCAATTACTCTTCCTCTGTTGTATTCCTATGTCACCAACACATTAGTACCCCGTCCTTAGTCTCACTCCTCCTTCCACAGCGTCTTAGACCACATCTTCACTCAACCACAACCACGACGCGGCTGCACCCAACCCGCACTAATATAACTCGATATCTGCCTTCCTTCCGGTAATGTTGGCGCGCTTGACTGCCCAGTCACGTGGGCGCACGCTCATTTGTTCTCCACCATGTCGTGGGACATCCCCGCTGCCGCCACTGCAGCCACGTGACTCGCAAGCACGATGCTCCTCGATGCTGCCTCCCTCCTCAAGAGCTGTCACTGCCCTTGCCCTCTACGCTATTCTCATATGTTGCTTCTCTATCCGAGTATGTGCTGTCACTACTACGATCATTTATATTTGCACCTTCTGCCACTTTCATTACCGATACTTTGGGCCAGGGATCTCCAAAATACAGCATTCAGACTATGTCTTACATTATTGCTCGCTTGCCAAAAATCTCACAAAATTATTGAAAATTCGCAGGACTTTCCAAACAAAACATAACCTTTAAAAACATGTTATCAGTTACCAGCCGTAGCAATGTGAAAGTAATCCAGAGTAGCACAGCTGTTTGCGTTGATTATTCCCAAAGACATAAAGAAACAGTCCTCACCCAGCTCCACAGATTCTGATGTTCAATCCAAGGATATTAGAATGTCCGACAATTCGTTTTCTAGTGAAATTAAAAATGTTCAACTACCAGTTGAGTAGTTATGAGATTAATTCCGAATTGTATGGCAGCATACCAACATGAGCGTAATGTTATCGAGATAAATCACAAGAAAATACAAAAAAAAATACTGCATTAAATCATTACCTCCTCAACTACACAAACAAGTCAACTTTGAGCAGATGTGACTAGCGATTTGCCGTTTGACGAATGTTACGAGCAACCTCGGACAACGTGCAGCATCGGAGGATGTCGAGAGTCGAGATTCGAGTGAACGCACTGCTCGGACATAAAGCACGAGTTCAAAGTTAGTTTTATTGCGTAAATACAGTTCTTTGTCATTTGTACGGGTCATTCTTATTCTTTTGTACGAAAATTTGAGAAAACTATTTACCCTCTTCTCTCATTTAGAGAAGCACCTGTTTGTATGATTCTCATTGACCGTTTTGAGTGGACCGTTCAATATATGGAAGGTGTTTGGTAAATTGTTGGAGAAATTTTTGATGAAAATTTACTCACACAATTCACAAGCAAAACTATTCACATTGCAGCTTCAGCTACAAAAAATTTTCTGTTGACGAATATTCTTTATGATAGTTATGTATTCAGTTCGATGCATTCAATGACTAAATAACGAATTAGAATATCTTCGATAAATGCCTTGCAAGGGAACCTTGTCCGAGATAATTTTCTGTTTCTGTGGCACCATCGGACACGCAACAACCTGCACGGTTATTACCCTTCCTTTCTCAAGAAAACAAATATGCTTATTGATTATTACTAGACATTATACAAATATTCTACTCATAAAAACTCTAATATTACTTGAACTATATTTTTTAAATCCATATTTCAAACGACGTCATTATATGAGTTTTCCTCTCCTCCTTTTCATCCTCGTTGAACTCCACCTCTTTGCAACACATTTCCCCACCATGGAGAGCTGTTAGGTTTGGTTACACACCACCCTTTATTAAATCTCGTAATGTACGCACGTTAATTGTGTACTCCTCAAAGTGAGTATAGAACTGTTCGGTGGATATAAACCCTGCATTTGTTCTTATTGCCTGTCCATGCTTCATCGACCCGATAATGTACTGCCTCATTTTCTCATCGTATAAATGACAATTCCATAGAATGTGTTCTGCATTCTCATACCTTCGATCACAAAAACATAGATTCGTCTTCCCTATTCTGCTCACATATTTCATGAAATTGCCACGTCAGGTGATTATCTCGAAAACTGCTTTTGTTGGTTTGAGAGATTGCGTCTATTGCGTCCTGCATTTGTCCCATAATAAATGGGAATAAAGCAAGTGCGGAAAAAATTGGGAGAGAAGTTACGAAGCTAACACAGTGGCGAAGATTATTTTCATTTAAACAAATCATAAATAAAACATGTTTAAAAACAAGCTTTTATTTACGCCGTGTACAAAAACGAATAAAATATGTTTAGGTGTGTAAGAAGGTAATGCGTTGGCAAATGCTACTCCCTCCATACAAATTTCACGTTAGTAGACCATAATAAAAAATACCCTAATCTGTAAAAATGATTTAATATTTCATGTAGAATTGCTTGTCCTCAAAAAACTTGTCGCGCAAAATGTTCATAAAAGTAGATACCAACAAATTTTCTAGAACAGTGAATAGTCGGACACGAATTCTAGCAACAATATGCATTTCTCAACAATTCGCATTATATTGTATTTCAGGGGTCGCTTCGCGGAAATAATTAACCGCGAGGAACGGAACCTTTTTAAACTCTTTCTTAGCATGTTTTTATCTCGGAATAAAAACATGCTAAGAAAGTGTTTAAAAAGTTTCCATTCGAATTAGACATCATAATCTTGCATTGTAATCGGATTTATACCAAATTTCAGCTCACTCGGTTGAGGGGAACTGGATTAAAACTCAGTTACAAGATTTGGCCCAAACATACTATTTAACAGGTGAAGTTAAATAAAAGCTTGTAAAAACAGTCCGTAACAGAAAAATAGTACGATATACATGCCAATTTAAAGAGGCTATGCACACATATTAATACTATCAAAAGATTATGCTTTTTTTATTCCAACTTAAATAATTACTTTGCAATATTTATAATTTACGCTTGGATATTTTAGTTAATAGAATTATGGGAAATAATTGGGAGTAAAATAATGCTATACAACATGAATATACTACAGCGGATGATAATTAATCATAATTAATGATTTTGGGTTGAATGAAATCGTTATGTACTTCATGATACATATATTATAATATACACTTGAACCAGCATTCCCCCGTATATATTCTCCCCAGGGGACTTACATCTAGAAAGTACGTGTTTGGCAAACTCGGGGCCCAGAGCTGAGTCTGGCATTACTTCCACTTACTTGTGAAGGCTCCTTCCTTTATTTTTCCTGACCTTCCTTGGTCACCTCTTGTTCTTTGCGATCCCGATGCTAGGGTATCTTTCATTTTCCTTTTTCTTCTTTCTTTAAAATCATTTATGTAATGTCTTGACATATATGTTGATATTTGAGTTTTGAGTTGTAATTCAGGAGGGTTTTTAGTGGGTATGGTTGAGTTGTTCGGCGAGTCCCACACGCGGGGAGAATCATGTTGGCTCTCCCTAGTGCGTAACTTCATTTTCCCTACCTGTACAAGTTTTTAGGGCTCTAATGACCTAGATGTTGACGAGACGTAAAGCCCCACAAAAAAAAAAAATCAACCAGTATTCGTATCAATTGGGATCGGCGCGGTCTGGATAATCAAATATCCTGATTATTAGACTTCGTTCAAAAAAAGGCTATTTTTAGGTCAAAATGTCTAAAAAATATATTGGAGAGGAAACTAATTCTGTATGCACAGCTTAAAAACTCAATTTAATTTTATAATAGGTGTACAGTAACGAAAAATACCACAATTTCTCAATTCAATCCGAATGATTGCTGTTTCAAATGATGTGCGTTCGGACTGACCCGGGTCTTTTCTACGGTTTCCCTCCAGGTAGAGGCGGATTTTCCATCAATTATCATGTCATTTAATAATTTTGTTGTTGTTAATCTCAAATTTTGACTGCACATTATATCTTCGATTAACTTTGGAATAATAAATTGATAGCATTAGTATTTTTTTAAATTATAAGTATTAACTCCGACTGTGCCCTTGGGCCCTTTATCGGATGATCCCTTGCTTGTTTCCTGATAGTAACTTGGTTTATTATCCCGCACGTGGTCATACGCAGTTTGCAACTGCGTTTTTGACTATAAAGTTTATATTTATTTTAACGGATAATTGGAGTTGTCCTGTGACAATAAATGTTTTTTTTTTGTTTTTTGTATTTATGTTTACTCCGTACTCTGATATATGAAAATTACACACATATTGAACCCTACTCCTAACTCTAAGAAATTCGAAAGTTAAAGTTTCGTTTAAATCCTTGCAGTAGTTTTGGCGTAATGTAATTTCAAATGAAATTTTTGTAAAATTCGCCTCTTCAAAAGGAGGTCTCTCAGTTCATTGCAATCCTCGATGAATGTATGGCGGTGGATGGTGAAATGAATCAAAACCTCTTCTGCTTCTATAATTGCTTAATATAGAGCAAAGCTTTGGGAAACAGGAAGACGTGGATCACGCGTGATTAGATTTCTCTATGGCGACCCAACATCGGAGGTTGTAATTTAGACTTTGGGAGATCAAAGCAGCGAAATATTTGCATTCAATCCCTTGTACGTTTCCTAACGAATTGAATACGTCTGAATTTATAATTGGAAAGTGATGCATTGCCAGTGTATGTTTCATATTCTCCAATGGTTACCATTGCCACGGATGTGTGAACCAATATTTGAATTAATGATGGAATTGAAGAATCAAGGCTCTTAGATCACATATAAGTTGCAAGTGGAAAAATTGAGTTAGAGATTATTGGAAACAAAACATAAAAATAACTAATTTGATCTAATTAATATTTAAAATTAATGAAAAAATATTCTCAATAATTCTCAACAACGTGAACGACCGGGTGAATATTGCGACGGACCGCGACTCGAACCAGGGAATTTCCTGCTATGATCGCAAGTGTGCTGCCCACTGCACCACCCACCTCGAACCCAAATCCCGTGCACAACCTGACCTGTCCCGGTACTAACCGTTGACGATGCAAACACTCCTTCTCGAGTAGGTACTCGGAAGTTGTGAGTCACGATGTTCATAACTGATTATTTAATTCGTGAATAATCGGAGACGCTCATTCACATTTGTTCAAAAAAAAAAAAAAGAAGAAGAAATTAGGTGAGTTATAAGCTAATCATGCTTCAGTAGTTGCTGAACTGAAGACAAGTGGAGGCATCAGTCTCCCCTGAAGCCTTTGATCCCAGAGTTTTAATCCTGAGTTTTATTCCTCGTTCATAAGGTACGAGTATTTTACAAAATTATGACTCCCCTTCGCATTAATATCTAAAGGTTGCTTGTTTTCCTGAACACAAAAATCTCTTCAATTGCATAGGACGTATGCTACGATACTGGAGACTAGTGACAGTTGCACCATGATCACAACTGTGGTATTAAAGGATTTACGAGTCACGTCGCTTAACATCTAGACAAGTGGTGTCCAGAGAAAGAGCACGCAAGAAGACTTGCGTTCTCCCGCGAGCCAAGAGATCTGAATTGCGATAACGGCTTCTGTTATCAGAGGGGGTGAACAAATTCCTTTCCAGTCTCTACGTCCTCATGTTCTACCGGCTTCCGCGGAATAAAACTAACCGGTTGGTGGTAGTACTGAAGAAAATATCTGAAGACAAAGCAATATATTTCTGTTTTGATTTTATATAAAATCATATGTTAGAAACAAAAATCATAATACAGAAAAATGTAAATAATATGAATAATATATTTATAATTACGATTTTTGTGCAATACTTTTTAATGTAGTTTAATACTTCGATACCAAATCTTTCAAAAAGAGTAAACAGTGCATTACCTTTATGTTTATTACACAGACTGAGGTTCTCTCGCTCTGAAACTTCCTGTACTACTTCTTCCGTCCCACCGTAATAGCCAACTCGCCAACCCTGACTGCAGGCGGTCAGCTCACTTTGACATGCACGTTCTACTACATAAATGACTTGATTTGAGTTATTCCGATACCTATTTTTTTACTGCGATCTCTATTCTATAGGCATCATTGTGCTCGCCTCACGTGTGGTCGGTCCTCCCTTTCTGCATAATTCTTCCACGTACTAATACCTGGTTCCTTTGGGTCTGTCCACTATCCTTTTCTCTTCAGACGTATTGCCCTCGTTTTCCTGTTCCTACCAAGGCTACCGATAAGAAGGGATATCACAAATGGTTGACTCGAAGCTGAAAAGCAAAAAAGGAGACGAGAAAGATCTCTATTCCATATTCTTTAAAATCTCGATATCAAAATCAATTCCGATTTCTTAATACTAGCATCTCTATTCTACATCCGTTCTAACCTTACAAACATTTGCATGAGTGTGTCAACAATAACATTTGTATTGTCAATAATAATTGGCTTTTTGTAATTAATGCCTTGAGCTATATCACACTGATTGTTTTATATGCACATCACCCTAAACTTCAATTTAGAGAAAGTACATCTAAAATTCAATGCCTTAGCCCAAGGAATATTGTACTATTATTTTCCCCCATTTTCCATCGTTTGATCTTTCCTTCGTTTCCAGTTCATACTCACTTTTACAATACATTTATGAAGCAACATAAAATAACAATAAGGCCTTACAGTACATTAAACAATATTGTTTGAGTTAACTATTGTGAACATAAACAACGATTATATGTAGAAACCATAAAACCTACCTCAGAAAATGAAAACTGTGTAAAGAGATGTAATCAAGAGAAAAATAATTTTAATTTTATAGCTATTTTTTTAAACAATTGGCAACATTTATATATGTTGCCCTTCGGCTTCAAAATATGTGCAACACTTTCCGACCATTTATTGTATTATTCCAATCTAGTACCTAGTGACTTTAATCTCTGAAATGCAATTTAAATTCACAAATTTTCAAGTCAACATCATAGCAAAACAACGATGACTAAAGTTATCTTATTTATGCTGATTCATTGCGTTGATTTCTCTGATCACGTTGAACATTGGTGAAGTAAAGTAATTCAAACTTAGTATTGTTTTTATTGGTAACTTTAAAAAAAACGTTCAATGTTTAAACCAAAAGGCGTATATACATTTAAAAATAAGCAGACATAATGAAAAATTGTAGTAATGTGATAGTGAAAATAAAATATAATGAAAAAAAGACGATTCGAAAAATGAATTATTTATTTTATTTTATTTTTCGATTTATATTCCCAAATGACAAAACGCCATCCTTCTTAATGAAATTTATTATTCCTTTTTTAAAAATATTTACTTCAAATATACAAGAATTATAATGGTCTTCAAGCAAAAACAACCAATCAAGAAATGACTTTGGGTTCCAATTTATACACGAGTATTATTAAGCCTAGACAACAAGACGTGTGGTGTTAATTCACGGGTATCTACTCGTAAGCAAATTTCACAGGGTTTAATATTAAACATTAACAATGTAAACAAGACATCAGAAGAGTTATGAATAGTACATGAGATTATACACAATGGAGCATCACGTGCAATTCTCTACGAATATTGTTTATTACTTACCAGACTTTCATTTGTTAGGAATCGAGAAGTCATATTTATTTATTATTGTAATTTCAATTATTATGGTAATTTTAATTAATTTGTAATTATTAATTGTTTTAAATAGTATTTTAATTTCAATTATTTTTGTAAATTCAATTATTATTGTAATTCTAATTAATTTTGTACATTATTAGTAATTTTAAATTTTAACTTTTATTCTAATTTTAATAATTACTGTAATTTGTTTTTTTCCCTCTTTTGTATCTACATTTTCTGTACAAGGTTTGGCGGAAGAGAAGACCTGATGGTCTGAGCCAAACCCAATAAATATTCTATTCTATTCTATTCTATCACCAACACTTATTTTAATCACCAACACTTATTTTAATGCTCTAACGTAGGATATTGCATTTTAGCGATTCCTTCCGTCCGGTTAAGCAGAGGAGGAACGAAAACTTAGGGGACATTTGCGTATTAATGTACATGATGTTTCAAAACTATAGAGTCGTACCTTCATGCATTATCTCGCTTGGTAAATAAAGCGTTCGGTTCGTGCGTTGCATCATAATCCATCGTAAAGTAGAAGTCAATACCCCACCAAATTCAAACGCTAAACCACAGCTTTATCTGCTTTCAATAGCTATACCTGCTATTGAAAATAATAAATTGTTATTATTTTCGTATTATAGGTTAATCCACATTTACAATCATATATTTAATAAGTACATGTGTCACCAATCCAACGGACCCTAAGGTAATTAAGGATCATTGAGAGTAGTTGATGATAATATAATCCTCTATAATTGAGTAATTTCATATTTGTTTTCATTTAAATGTTTATTAGTACGTGAATTCTAAATTGTGAATCATATGAAACACAAAATGAGAAAATATATATTTCATCAATAAAAATTAACAAACAATTACCGATGTGATCATGGTATTCATTAAGTTTTATCTTTGTATTACTCGTCTAATTCTCAAGAATTTACTTATCAGCATAATCGCGAATGCAGAAAATGTCAATTAATAAATTTATTATATAAATTTGTAGAAAATAGTTGTTTTATGATTGACAAAGACCAAAAAATCTGTCATACATTATTACGAAGGTATCTCAATTTCGTTTTTGCTCCTTTTCATGGAGAGATTTGTCCAATTTTCGTGTTCTGAACTGAGAAACAAGGACTTGAAAAACAGTGAAATTTTGAAATAAATAGAGAACACCTTACATTTTTTATGGAAAACAAATACCGTAAATATCGGCAGGAAAACATCATATCATGACAGAAAACCAAGCTGGAAGTCATGACAAAATTTAAGATAGTACTATCGGAAGGGAATTATATCTTTAAAATGTCTAAAATTTCTACAGATGGCTGCAATGTTATAGGCTTAAATCAATTTTTGCCTATTAAACACACTTTAATTGTCGTATAAGAAATATAAACGAGTATTTAATGTTTCAATGAAATACATTGTTTCTCATGCGAAAATAATTTATTTTCTAAAATAAAATTCTTTAGTATCTTTTAAAAATATGGTTAAAAATTAATGTTAATTTTATGAATATTTCAATACCTGGCCGTCTGTTTCCATGTCTATTTTACCTCCTATCGGTCAATGCAGAATAAAATATACCTTATTTCGCACATTTAACTGTCATGTGCACCACATTGCGTACAAGTACGAATTAAGATTTTTTAAATGAATTAAGATATCTGTTGTTTGTATTCGATACTGAGACAATGTTCATGGAACAGTGCCCCCATACCCTTCTCTCCCCCCGCCCCCCAAAGGTTACAACTCAAGGTCATGCGCGCAGATGTCTAGGGCATCAGCACCGCACTTTTCTCCTCGCAGCAAGAGATAGCTAATGAGGGAGGAGCGTAAAGACCACGTGAAAGTTGAGATGTCAATGCCAGCATTGCGAGATGGGCGAATCTTTCTTACGTGGGCTTTCTACGTGGGCGTTCTTACGTGGGCTTTCTACTCGGGTTAGCAGAATCTTATCTTTGGACGCTGCCGCCCACGTTAGTCCCGTCCTACACAATCGGGGAAAGAGGGTGAACCTTGAAATAACATGCTACACGTGTCAGTTTTCCAACGAAGATAGAAAGGAAAGGTGTATTCCTTGGGCGTTGTTCGTTCTTTTAAAAATTATTAATAATAAGGCAGTAGTTGAATTCTATACTGAATTCTAATTTAGAATTAAGTTAATTTAAATTCACAAGTTTAATTAATGAATAAATTCTAGGTGAATATTACAATTTACTATAAAATGTTGAAAACGTAGCTGGGGAATTAAGTTTCATAAATTAATGTCTTTTCTCCATACATAGTGGAACTGATTTTTAACACAATGAAGTGTTTTGATCATCGTCAGATGTCAGAGGTCTGACATTGCTTTTTTTATTCATGCCAAAGCTAACTTCTTCGCCATATTTCTGAATACATGTCTCTGAGATTTGTTTCAACATTTCCATTAAATGTTTTTAAGTAATGCGGCTCAAATAGTTCTTTTCCACAAGTCACCAAACGTGAAAATTCAAATTAACGCCAAATAATCTATATCTGAGTTTTTGACAATAAAATCATTATTATCAACTACCCCGTTTGCTCCCGTCCCCTCAGTTTCTGTTCCATCAATATTTTGACATATCTTATTACGTGTTACGTTTGGAGATTGACATTTTGCCAAGAGTACTGACTGAAATAAATAAAAGTTGAATTATTTTTCATGGAATCTCTTAGTTTTCTGATTAAAATAAATAAAAAGCAAATTTGTCATTAATTTTTTATTTCATCACTTATTTGATAAGCATATATACTTATACTCGTAACTAATAAGTAAGTACATTTTATTTTACAAAACTAGCTAGGAATACATTTTGGCTTTGCAGAAAATTACAGTGGCACCACGCTAGGTTCATGTTAAATAAATTTACAGCTTCTATGTCGTTAACAAAAAGTTTTTTCAAATCATGGAGATGAGCGTTTGTGGGAATGAACCTAATTTTGGACGTAAATTATCGTATTATTACATTAGAATAAAGTAAAATAATTTTATAACCTTTAATTTATGTAAAAGTTGTCCGATTAGACAAAAACTAAAGCATTTATAAAATTATAATCATTTACATGGAGATTATTTTGTTTGTTTAAAATAATGATAAATACATTTTCCATAAATGAAGTAGGCCATCGCTGAACCGGCAGAATTTGATATACAAGCTGGGACGGAGGGCTTTATCTGACCCTTGGCCGATAGGACACATGATATTTTTGAGATAAGTTTTTCCACGGGTTATAACAGCCTCTGTGTGGATGTTACAGCCTGCAGTCTGGAATGGGTGAAACCACGCTTGGCCACCACCCGCAGAAGACATATGACAACTCCGCGCTTTCGTTCCATTGGTTACATCTCATTATCCTTCTTTGGCTGCGGGGAAAATAGTAACTATAGTTTGGGTACAAAGGTTAATGACCGGTCGGGTTTAGGAATGGGTTCAAGCGAGATTCTACTTTATATTACTTTTTTAATAAATAACATTTTAGTCACAACTTGATAAACTGAATTTAATTGGTTTTATATTTCATTTAGTAATAAAGTTCATTTTTTCAATACGTAATCTGATGTGTTTTTCGCTAGCGATATCTTTTTATTCAACGTAATCACTGAATCAATCATATTCAGTACTACATTTTTATTAAAAGGTAATCATTTATTCAATCACGTTACTGTGATATTTTCTTCGTTTGTTGATGATCTGTGGTGATAAAAAGCGACCTAAAATTTAAAAAAAATCATTTTAGTTTCTAAATGGACTGTAGTTAGTTACAGCTTTAAAAACATTATCTGGTAGATACAAAGTGTCGGAGAGTATTATAGCCCACCTTCACCCCCAGCGGTTATATGTATACACTCCAGCCATGTACCATGGACGTAGGTGACCATTAATTACGTTACATAGTTGGTCATCTCTGAACCAAGTTTGATCAAAATTGCTCCAGGGATTTTTGGGGATTATTATGTACTATACATACATACATACATTTTCATACAGAGAGATTATGAACTTTTATGAAATATACAGCACGTATATTGAATTTATGCAAATGTATTATGGCCTATTCCACTCTCGAAATAATTACGAAACGATTGCCACCCAATTTATCAAAATTGGCTCATTAGGGGCGACGCCCTCTCTATTTACATACATAGACTGTTTCTTAGATTACCCTTCCCTTGCTTCTCCGTTGTCAGGTGAAAATTTGATTGTGTGTTGCTATAGTCACTTTATTGAGATAGTCTGGTAAGTCTGAATTTTTCTCTCAAGTAAATGAAAATAATTTCTCATCAACTTTGCCATTTCTCAATCCGTTTTTATCGTTGAACGTACTGGTCATTTTTGTTGTAGAATTGACCAGAAACTTGTAAAAAAGAATTCTTTCAAAATTTTCACTAGTGACTTTTATGACCCATGAGAGCAATATTAAAAAGCCGGAAACGTTAATTAATTGTCGAGATAACATTATAAAACGTCAGGTTTGAGATTGATTTACAAGCACAGGTGAAATTTATGTTCCTTTGTATTATTTTTTATTAGAAACTCCTATATTTGAAAGAAAGGTGACTATCATTCTCTTATTTCTGATTACATCATTCATGAAACTAAGTACTATCTGCCTACTTTCACATTGTTTGCTAAATTCTTTAATAAAATTTCAATTTTGTCGTATAGAAAAAAAGGTGGGCTGCATTTGCATGGTGTGAGGGCAAAATGGTCTGGAAGTAAGGGTTTGGAAAATCAAAATTTTCGCACCAAAAATTTGTTTGAAAAGGAATGACATATTTTTTTCTTCTATTTATATACATCATCTACCACGTTACGTAATTTTATGCCTAAAATTTCCCGAAATGGGGCGGAATGAATTCTCGAAAGCTATGTAGGCCACAATGCCCCCCAACACCTTACCTTAAATCATTTGATCGTTCTTTGTCTTCCATTCCCAGGTGAGTGCGAGGTATATTCCTTTCCAGCCAACAAAACCACGCTTTCGTTCATGATTGGAACAAACCTGTGGTCAACACATTTATCACTGTCAATTTTCTCCCTGCCAATATATCCTCCCCTACAGTCCATTTCGAACCCTCAATGCACATCTCCGTGCTTTTGTCCTAACGCCCTTAAGGACGAGTCTCGGACACCCTCCGCCGAAACCTTCTTCCGTAATTCTCGTAATCTCTTAGACACTCTTCCCTACCACAGCGATAGATTGGATTGCGTTTAACAGCAGACACTTCTGAGAGTCAAGAGGGAACAAACAGTGATGAACTGATGGGTCGAGAGTAAATTCAATAGAGTGTAACATAGGACAAAATTTTGGGGGATTAACGCTCTTCTAAATGCCCTATGCAGTATTATCCATTTCTCAGATAGTCACTTTCTATTTGAAATATATAATTTAATTGTCCTAAGTAGTTACAAACTGCGTATGACCACGCGGAGGACAATGAAATATTTTACTCTTCAGATGCAAGGAAAGGACCATCCCATCAATTCCGATCAAGATTCCTACTGCAAAGGCGGATTTACTTCTATATTTCATTCCATAGTAATGATGTGGTGCGGTATAGGACATTTGCGCCGATATTACATCTGACTACATACTTTCGGCGAAGAAATTGGGAAAGATGGATGTCGCGGGAGAATGGAAGTAAGAGATGTGACATTCCTCTGGAAACCCCAGTTCTCCCCATCAACAATGAGAAGACGCGACATACGGTCACACAGTTATAGAACGAGTATGTCATTATGGGATATGTGTATAAAAGAGTACATGATATAACTCTGGAAAATATGGAATATGTTTAAGTTTTACATGCTGCTAACGGCCTACCTTGATAGTGAGGCGGTAATTTAAAAAAATTGGTTGAGCCCTGTGTTACTGGCTACATGGTTGGGGTTCCATCCCCAATGGGGATGATTTTTCATCACATCCAAAATCCATTCTACCTCCCAGGTCTACACAGTCTGCTGTAAAACGAGTACGGGGTGTATCTTTTTTTTGTGGGGCTTTACGGCTTGTCGACATCGAGATCATTAGAACCCTTAAAACTTGTACAGGTAGGGAATATGCAGTTACGCACTAGGGAGAGCCAACATGACTCTCCCAGCGTGTGGGACTCGCCGAACAACTCAACCATACCCACTAAAAACCCTCCTGAATCAAAACTCAAATATCAACAAATCTCAAAACATTAAATACATCATTTAAAAAAAAGTCAGAGAGAGAGAGAGAGAGAGAGAGAGAGAGGAAGGAGGAGGAAAATGAAAGATTCCCTAGCCCTAATAGCGTCGGGATCGAAAGAAACAAGAGGTGACCAAGGAAGGTCAGGAAAGAGAAAGGAAGGAGCCTTGGAACAAGTGGAAGTAATGCCAGACTCAGCTCGAGGCCCCGTGTTTGCCAAACACGTACTTACCAGATGTATGTTCCCTCGGGGGCGGGGTGTATCCTGGCGTCAAACCGGCCGGAGCGAAATGTAGGCTACATCTCCTCCTCCTAGTGCCAAGATCTAGGAATTGCGGATCTTACACTCCGTGATCCCTTTGGGCAACTCAGAGCTTGTTGTGGGACGGTTTGCCATTGACATAGGAGTATTTATACTACTCCAAATTTTCAATAGGTTAAAGCATTGTCCCCAAGTTATTTACGGAAAACTGAAAATACTCTTGTCGCTTTTTCCTTAGCATCTGCCTTCAAATTAATTGTTTTGAATTTTTTCCCTTTGAGTGTACTTACGAGCATACAATTCGCAGGGTAGTAGTCTGGTAAGAAAATCAGTATATGGAAATTCAAAATCACAACAGGGCAACAAAAATTCATGACACTTAAACATATAAATAATAATGTATAGTTTTTGTACTCCTCTTCGAGGAATATATGGTAATATACAGTAAACACAGTTTCATCACACATAATGTCAGACTTTCACTTCCTCAGAAATTTCCCATATTTCTTCTTTTCTCGCCCCGAAGGCTACTGGCCAACTTTGGCTGCAGCCTGCCTTGGCAAGAATAACACCGGGCGTGCTCTGTTGCGTGTTCGTGCATCTCTGGCTTTGCTCCCATTGAGATCCCTGGTATCGCCGTTGGAACCTCTTAGAACTCTAACAATTGGGACGAGAGTCTTTATAATTCAGCCGTTTGTCGAAGTGTGAATAACTACATTTTAAAAATAACGATTAACACGTCCAATATTAATCTAAAAGTTGTGGAAATATAGATTTGGAGAAAAGGCTTATTTTATATTCATTTGCGAGTTCTTGAAATGATTTATAGTAGAACCCCTCTAACCGACCTATTCCATGTAACAGATTTTAAGTAAAATACATGTATGTACACACATTAAGTTTTAAATATTTATATAATATTGTAATGTTTTATTTTTCCAGTTTGTTTATANGTTGTGGAAATATAGATTTGGAGAAAAGGCTTATTTTATATTCATTTGCGAGTTCTTGAAATGATTTATAGTAGAACCCCTCTTAACCGACGTATTCCATGTAACGTATTTTAAGTAAAATACATGTATGTACACACATTAAGTTTTAAATATTTATATAATATTGTAATGTTTTATTTTTCCAGTTTGTTTATATATGTTTGTACATACTGTACAGGAAAATGAGTCGCAATGACGTCTGATAACCTGACAAAATTGTAAACTCTTTTTGAACGAAAATAGATTTTTCTCGAAAATCTCGGATGAACTGACCGAACGGGTAACAGACTACATCTCGGTCCTGAACGGACCAGGTTCAGATGGGTTCTACTGTAATACCTATTTCATTAGTTTCTCGAAGGATTACAATGTTAATCTGAACGAAGTGAGTCCTGGGGACTAAGCTTAGAAAAAGTGTGTTTGAGATGGAATAAAGACATCATGCATTTCACATCTAAACCTGGCTCTATTCAACATACACTTCGTTTAAAAATGACTTTGCGTCGTCAACATATCCTCCCACATGTGCATATTACATCTGGACGTCCACCATATATTTTACCACGTGTCATCTGAATGAAAGGACCTCGTTTCCTCCTCTTATGAATCTACTCTCGTCCAGAAATCATCCACAAAAAGAGGTTCTTTTGACTTGGTTTCACATGAGTAACATGCGATACTTAATCATCGTTTATAAAGGCGTTACGGACTCGTTTATCACGCTGACACGATAATTAAAAAAACACCATGTCATTCCTACATCTCTCTTTCAACCCCCTCGTTCTTCACCCCTTCTTCTTCTTCTTCGTCTTCTTCGTCTTCTCCATCACTTATCCATCGCTCTCCTCTTCTTCAATTTCCACTTTCATATAAATCATAATCACTCTCCAAGATGTTGAGATTTCTCTCGTCGTGTTTTCATTTTCGTAAAGAGTCATCTCGTCCATTATAACTTAATTAGCGCGAACTCCGACGTTTGAGAAATATAACTTTTCGTTGAAGACAATTATTTGTTACGTTGCGTTATCTTTCTTGAAACGGATATTTTTATCTGTATTCCGTAAAGAAATATGTATAGCTAACAAGAATTTTACTTTAACGATTAGTTAAAATATTAAGAAATAATGCAACAAATCAGTTATCAAGATTACGAACCGTGTTAAAATAAACTTTGAAGAAACAAGGAAAAATTGTGAAAATTTGTGTAAAAAAGATGCTAACATGTTTAAGTGAAATTAAAACATAATTAGTAAATCAAAATGTGAAGCCGAAATCAATTTCCATTACAATGTAAGTACTCAGTCATCGGTAGAAAGCACTCAGCTTCGGCAGATGAAGGAGGCGTGGACGATTCAATCGCAACAACAACA
>NNCF01127629.1:636545-653164 GCA_002313205.1 Laupala kohalensis
AATAGAACCATTCAATTTTTAATCCGTGTGTGGAGAGGGGTAGTGGTGGTATTTTCCTCGATATTTTTATTAACAATAGGTTATTAACAACATTTTCGATTGTTGTAAAAAATTGTACGAAAATGAAAGACTCACTAAGCTATCGCTGTTTAATTTTTGAATCCGTGTTGGGGAAGAGGGGGCTGGCGACATTTTCGTTATTTGAATTAAGTAAAAGTTTTGCAACATTTTCATTTGTTGTACAAAATTGTACAAAATTTAAAGAATACGATAGCAATGTTAAATTTTTGAATTTGTTTTGAGGGGCTGGCGAAATATTGATAATAACGAAGGGGCTGGCTTTTTGATAATAACTAAGGGGGGGGGGAAAAGCTGCCGTCCCGGGTTGGCCAGTGTTCCGGGACTCTGTGACTGCGAACACAATGGTGGAGCCTTGGTGAGTGACGCCTCCCGCTTGAGGTATTGGGTGGTTAACCTCCCCATCACCTCTCTAAGACAATTTGGCAATGTTTTTCGAATTTTATTGGTTGCGGTTACTATTAGTCTCTAAGTTGGGGGATTAATTCTCGAGTTTTGCGTAAGTACGGTAGAAGAGAGGTAACTGAATACATTTTTGTATAAGTAGGGTTGGAGCAAGTTAACCGTTTGCATTCTGTATACAACTACAGTTAATAATTGGTTCTCCTATGATGGGGATTATCCAAATGTTCCCAACGAAGTTGAGTCTGACTTTACTTACAAGTTGTACTTTAACTTATAAGTTCGGAAAGAGTTTCCACACGAGTACTTGTATGTCTTCACTCCTTTCTTCCTCCCTTTGAAGTCGCTCCGTCCGCTAATCTTTGCGTCACCGTTCGGTGCGTTTGGTTGGTTGACCGTTGAACAAAACTATGATCCTCATTATTTCTAAGTGCCAGCTTTCAAAGGACCCTTACATATGTCCATGGTGCAAAGAATTTAAGAGTTAAAGACGAACAGTAATCCAGAGATGCAAAGAACAAGTGTGAAAAGTATGGAAGGAGGATATAGAAATTCCTGCGTCACGACTTTCCCTTCTACTTCAAACAGGAAGAGAACTCTTTGATCAGAGCAAATGATTCAAACGGACTTTAGAAGCTCTGATAAACAACATTTTGGGAATAGCAAAGAGAAGCTATATTATATTGTTTCACTTGGACATTTCTTTTTTGCTCTACCGATGAGCTTTCGTAGTAAAATTTAAGAAATTCTTTTGCGTACCATTCATATTCAACCGAATATTGTTTTCTTGTACGTCTTTGTGAATTTTAACAAACAGTTTAATATCTGGAAGGTGATTGAGAAGTTTTTAAAATACTTTATTACTCAAGATAGCAGTAATTCTAGTTGAGACCGATAGTTATTACAGAAAAAATAAATACACTCATTGATCACAAAATAATTAAAAAGGGGAAACAAATTCATGTAGGCAAAATATAGAAATGTTTTATTGACATTAACAAGACTATTCTAGTTGCCTCTTTAGGTACAATGTCTTCGATTAAAGAGTCTCAAAATCTTAAATTATTGTTTTATATTCAAGTAAATACATTCGATTTTTATACAACAAACCTGTGATTAATGTCACTTCGAGATGAATTTATTTGAGATACTTTCCCGCTTCTGTGTGATAATCACTTAAAAAGTCTACACGGTTGTTTTTACCGATAAAGCGATAAGTTGTACAGTGAGAAGGGCTATCCCCCACCGCTGCGGGTCTGATCATCCCTCTCCCCCAACCTGTTAGGTGGGAAGAATTTCCCTTCACATTCCCACGAAGGGAAGTTGTAGCCATTTCTCGTGTTAATAATCTCGCATATATAGACATACTTTCAGATAAACCTAATTCAAGGAAAATCTTCGGACACGCAAGGGAAGAGTATAAAGTCCCATGGACAAAGGGATTTAAAATAGAATTAATCTTCGAATATACTTTTTACACAATTTTCTATTTTCGAAAAAATATTTATCATCAAAACATTACCTGCTAAGTACCCGCAACAAGTTGATCTGAAACACTGTGTCTCGCATATTCGTGCCCCTCTTTTCACGAGAACACAAACGCATTACAGATGCGTAAGAAGGGTTGCATATCTTCACAGGATAGATATATAAGCAGTACTTTTCCATACTCGTAGCCAATGCCGCTGACATTCATCTCCTCTGCTTACCAATTAGAGCGGCAAGTAATATTTAAAAATAATTTTATTAAAACAAAACATTATTTTCACATAAAATATACTATTTTTATCATGACAAAAGACGATGTGACAATTATATCATATTGTTCTAGAAATTACCTAAACAGACAGGCAACAGATAGTCATGACGCGTCTATATTCATCCTTCAGAGTAAGTTACGTTATAAGCAAGTTATTGATATATTTTTAGTACTTGTACTTACTACTAGTGTTGGTAAAATAAATTAAAATCTTTCTGACACAAAGTGGGCATTTCTTTCTTTAAAAAAATTGATATTCATATGATTATATAAACCATGCTAAACCAATCAGTAATTTATATTGAAAAAAATTATATATTTCTGACCAACATTGTCTTGTTTACATCAATAAGTCAAAAAATACTTATTACATTTTTTTCTATGTTTTGGTTTCTATTAGGTTGGTTGGATTATTTAAATTGTCATTAAAATAACTACTTAGTATACAATTTTTAATATCCATCTACATCAGTGTTTCCCAACCGAAACCTTTCTAAAATTCCCCCTAACATATATATAATTTTTAATATAAAAAAATTATTTGTTCTCAAAAGAAACTTGAATGGTAGGTTTTAGGGAGAAATACTAGGAAATTAATGAGCAAATACAGTAAGTAAGTTTCCGAAACATAACGGAGAATTAAAATTCAAGTACAAAATAATTTTAATAAAAAAAATTTCTATATTATCGTAATTATTAGTAATAATTTATTATTTAAATTTAGTGAGATTCATTGTGTTTGATGCTTACTGGAAAAGGATTTTTTCAGGTTCTAATTTAGTTAATTTCAGCCTCAAGTCTCTCCGTTTTGTTATATCCAGCCGATATTTTTTAGCAGCAAATCATGTACGACACAAATTCGCATTCAGCAATATATGGAGATGGAAACGGTAACAATAGTTATCTTGCACATTTGGTTGTATTTGGATATTTGATTTCTGTTCAGATATTTTATATTAAATAAAGTTTTAATTGACTAAACATTTTGCATTTCTGTTAATTCTTCTTGATACTGCACATTTCAAATATGAGACAAATCCACTAGCATTGGCTGCATCATCCAAGTTGGGAAATCAATTTGTTTCAAATCAGAAAATCTTTCTTTTAAATCAGCTGATAAAATTTTCAGATGATCAACGATAACAGCTATACATGTATGTCACTTCATATTTTTGGATCGAATGAAACTTTTGAAAATTTTTGTAGTAAATGTATCTCTGACATAATTCAATAAAGGTAATGAAACCAAATATATTTGCTTTTGCATCGACATGAATTTTATTTGTTCCTTGAAGTTATTTATTTAATACATTTATTTTTTCAAAGACATCGGCTAAATAACACACAAATGCCTTACCACATTTAGTACTTCATTTAGAACAGGTAAAGTTTCAGTTTTAACGAATAACCCAGGTGAATAACCCTGGTGTTCCCTGTGAATGAAGCATTTCTGTATTCTCCTTATCAATTTTAATCAAATATTTTTCTTCCCCATCACATTAGGAGCACCATCTGCAGCACAAGATGTAATTTTAATTGGTATATTATTCACATCTAAGTAATTTTTTAGCTTACTATATACATCTTTGGAGGTAGTGATGCTTTCTAATGATTTACAAAACAACATTTCTTCAGCAAAATCACCTTTATCAATGTAACTTACGTAAGTTATAAGTATGGCCTCACTGTCTCTCCAAGTTCATTCTTCCATTTTCAGTGAGAATTTTCTTGTTTTGTGCTTTTCAACAATTATTTCAATATCCTCAGCCATTTAGTCTATTCTTCTGCTAACACTATTGTTACTTAGTGGCATATCTTTAAGGTGGTAAACATATTTTTCCAGAACCAATTTAAGAAATGCTGATATTGATGGTGTGGTTAAATTCTCCCCTATAGTATGACTTTTCCCAGATTTAGCGATAATGAAATAGGTAACTAACCTCAAGAGAACGATTGAAAGTTGCATAGTGAACAGTAAATAGATACTTTAATGTTACTCATTTTTTCACAATTTTTCACTAAATTTGAAAGTAATTCAAATCTGAATTAATATGAGCATTATGTTGCGCCTTCAAACGTGACTCAAGACGACCTCGTTTCATTGATTCGTTGTTCAAGCAATGTTAGTATAAAAGAAAAAAAGGTGAACGGCCATCGTGGACAGCGGATATGAAACCAAATTTTAAATATTCCTCGGAATACTGACAATTTTTTACTTGCTTGCACCACTCATTTCACTATGAGCTCGAAGAAATAAATATAAAATCAATTAGAAACTAAAAAAATATGAACTATAGCGAACGTAGACTAAAAAGGTATATTTAAATAGGTATGGCCAATTTTT
Organism: Laupala kohalensis; assembly: GCA_002313205.1. Taxonomy (NCBI): domain Eukaryota; kingdom Metazoa; phylum Arthropoda; class Insecta; order Orthoptera; family Trigonidiidae; genus Laupala; species Laupala kohalensis. The sequence continues at coordinate 641,129 of NNCF01127629.1, forward strand.
AAAAAGAATTAATGTACACAACCGTGCCAAAGTTGAGTACACATAAAACTAAATTAATATGAATCATATGACACAATAATCATTCAAGAAAATTGTTCTTGATATTGTTATAAGTTATTTTAAAAGTACTACAGCAATGACGTGATAAAGTAAAAGACCAATTTAACTTTTATTAAAATCAATAAATTCTTTTACAGTGTAGAAGCACTGGAGCAGGAGGTAGTTTTTAACCGCGGATTTGAAGAGAATCAATTTGAGCAGGGAATTATATAGAACCATTCCATAATGATATCGTCCTTTTTTGGCAAGGAGTGGTTAATACTCTAGAACGATGAATATTATTACTATTGGAGTATTGTGTTCGTGAACAACACGGTTTTNATCAATTTGAGCAGGGAATTATATAGAACCATTCCATAATGATATCGTCCTTTTTTGGCAAAGAATGGTACTCTAGAACGATGAATATTATTACTATTGGAGTATTGTGTTCGTGAACAACACGGTTTTGTAGGAACAAGGGTGGCTCTACGATAATTCGGTCTTAACATAAACGACCGTTTCATAAATATAAATTCAGGGAAGTGTTAAGATATTTAATTCCTTAAATAAAGGTTTACAAGAATTTCGGGGGTGAGATTTACAAATTATACGAACTGTCGTCTTCTGAATTCTGAAAGTTTGAATACTCTGACCGGAATTTCCCCAGAAGGTAATGCCGTAACATAAATTTGAGTAAACGCTTGCAAAATATACGCAAAATATACGAAGATGCATATAGAACAATTTTTGAAGGATTTTTGAGAAAGTGGATGGTAGAGATATTGGTCGGTAATTTCCAATATTAAGCTTGTTTCGTTTCTTATGTAAAGGTTTCACTTTAGCTCTCTTAAATATGTTGGGAAACGTTCTGTTGTTTCTTTGTTTAGCGTAATTTTTTTTTTCGAGAGAATTATAACTNAAAACAAATTTGATGTTAATTGCAACAACAATGGAGCCATCTAACAAATAAAGGTAGTTCCTTTGCCATCTAGTTACTCCTTTGAAAGAGAAAATTTGTAATTTGAATTATTTTCGTAAGATGTCTATTTTGCGTTACACATGTCACTTTAAACGGACCACACGATATAGAAATTTCTAGAAAGGAATACAGAAATTTCTTATACATAGAAAAAGAAAAGAAATGACTTGATAGTTCGAGCAATTAATTTTAATTCACGCAGTCATAAAAGGGGAAAATACTTTTTAGTTAGATTTGGAAAGAAAAAACTCATTTAAAGCACAATTTTTGAAAAAAGCAAGCAGCTTGAACTCATGACACAATCATCAAACTCCTTTGCAGACGCGTATCATCAGAACGTCACTACTCCGATGCAATCATCCTTTAGACTTACCTTTCCTNTCGTTGTCCCTGCCAAGAGCCACGCTTCAGAGGTCACGTGTTCACCTCTCAGCTGAATGACGTCATGCCCAGCACACTTCTTTTCTTCTTTGCTGGAAGTGGGACGCTGGAGAGGATCGAAGTCACACCGCTGACCGCCTTCGCTACGGTGTTTATCTATCTGAAACAGCGCACAACATATATACACATTTCAGTCCTTGTATGAAGTTAGTATCGGAAGAAATGTTTCGAGATATTAAATCAATAAAATCTAAAAAGTTAGCGAAGAAAAACTACATCTCAAAGTAATTGTTAATAAAGTTATTTATTGTTAAGTAATTGTTAAAAATTGTATTATAGTTAATAAAGAAAAAAAATTATATAATTAATTTAATAATCCATCTTTTCAAGAAATGACTTAATAATTTATTGAGTGTTTTCACTTACTAATGAATCTATTATTTCCTTAGGGATATTTTTCAAAGGGAACATAAATAACAAATTTGAAAATATATAATCGTACATGTAAAAATACTGTTGGAGATGAAAATATGAAAAATTAATTTTGTATGATACAAACGATATTAGAAAACGCAAATTATCTGAACATGCCATGTTCTATTTCAAAAGAAAATCATTTGAGCAAGAATGAAATTAAAATGTCAGAAAATGACTTTTCAAAAAGAGAATTTCATTTCTTTTGCAAATCATGAAATAACAAACACAAAATATTAGAATAATTGAAAACAACTGATTTGTAGTAGAGTGGGTGTGCTTGTTGCAAATGTGATGTTCCAAAGACGGGAATATATAGACTAAAAAGAATCTTGATGCAATATTAAAATATGGGAAATTCATAGCTTACAGAGAAATACGTATCTTAACTGGTACCTCTAACACCAAGTCTTAAGAAAATAATATATGAATCTTTCTTTGAACTCAATTGAAAAGTAAATATCTACCACCATCTGAAGGATCGATCAAAAAATTCGTTATGATTTTTAAAAAAATTGAATCCTTTTCAATGAATTGGAAAAAATAAGCAATCTTTAAAAGAGTATTAAAATATTGAATATTTAAAATTGATAAGTGAAAAAATATTTTAATAAAAGTAATAAATATAGGAATACTACTCATAATATTGTGAGAAAACAGTAATTTGAAGTACATGGAAATATAACCACAAAATTCTTGTTCCATTTATATCAACAGTTAATTATTAGTCTGGTTTCGTGGGGCATTTTATGAGTGATAACATTAGTATGTTCCATTTTTCGACCTCAAATTTAATATATCTTTTTTATAATTTCGCGTATAGGTCTTGAATTAAACTCAATTATGTCGAAACATTGGCAAGTAATAATTCAGTTTAATTCAAGACCTATACGCGAAATTATAAAAAAGAGATAACATTAGTATTTTCATATTTTTGTCATCACAGTTAATTATGACTTTTAGAAAGATAAAAAAGTCTGGTTAATGTCTGTATTTGTGAAAACTAAGTAGAGTATTTCAATTTACAGTATTTCTTATAATTTTTAATATATATTTTTTAATATTATCGTTAGGAGCTTGTGTTGATCATTTTAACACAGTAAAAATACGTTTATTGTGGTAAACATGATTCTTTACGAATTAAATGTTCTTTTTGCTCCAAACTTCTCCGTCTCGGTCTTACTATCTGCAAAGCTTCGCGCTTATGGAAATCGCATTATTCCACCGCTTCACACTAATCATAACCTGCGAAAAAAATGAAAAGGACGACAGGAAAACTTTGAAACATTCACTGCTTCGTATTCCTCTGAATAATTAAGAAGATGAATAAAAAGCAGACGCTACCTCAAGGTTCGAAATCTCTAAAAGATTCTTCGTTTTCCGTTCGGAAACTTTTTAAAGATCGTGGAGAGCGGCCGCTGGGGATGGAAAGTGTCTCTAACTCGAATGGAAGTAATCGATCGAGGCGTGGAAATCTAGATCGACTCCTCCAGCGGTCGACAGCGCTGCTGCTTTGGAGGATTCGATACGACGGTGGTGGCAAGAGGAAGTGATGGGAGGGTTGACGAGAGAGTAAGGGATCTTCCGAGATGGTACCGAGGATGAGAAGAGAGAGAGAGTGGCGAGAAAGCATGGGTAGATGAACAACACATACTGATCCTTATCCTCTTGACTATAAAACATATTCATTACAATTACTATATGAAGGACTCTTTGACAGTAAAACCAGAAAATAAAAAACACTCACCCACTCCATAGTTGGTATAAGGATTGAACTTGATCGATTCAGAAAGAACATTCATCCTGGTCTATACAATGAGTCATTAATTAATTCAAAAATTTTCGGAGAACGTGACATGTCTGCACGAGGGCAATTTTTTGTGCGACCTTCATTACATTCTCCTTTACACCTAGATCTTCCAATTCTTGTGGGACCTCTTATATAATATATCATTAACAAATATCACGAAGACAAACTTATTATATTATCTTTATTATTTTATAACACTTATTTTTCTTTTCATAACACTTATTTCATCTTGCACCCATTTACACTCATGCGCTATTATATTCTTGAATTTGAGTCGTTTTTTTAATATGTTTATTTTCAAATAATTTACCGTATATTTTCAAAAAGAGATGTCAAATCATCAAATATTACAATAAAAAGAACAGTGATACCCGTACAAGTTCTGCTGTTCATCGTTACAAGAGGTACAATTCTCGACTCATTATTTTCGGAAATGATTACATCTCTTCCTCCACAAGAAGATAGGTTTGCATATTAAATTTTCCTGTAATTAAAAGGGGAATTTAAATCAATTACTAATTGTCGTCGTTAAAGACTTACATTTCAATGCTTTCAGTAAAATTATTTGTCATTTAAAAAATACAAGAATTTTTAATCTTTTTTTCCACAGAATTAGTCATATTTTGATACTGAATACATAATTAATGACAAATCAAACAATCCTTGTTTTGTTATGAGCAGACATATTTACTCTAAAATACAAATAAATAAAATAACATACACAACGTTTCAATCCTTTGTTGTGGATCATCTTCAGGTAAAGTTGACAACTTAAGAGCAATGGGTTCACGTCACTGACAAGTTGTCAATTTTACCTAACAACAAGGATTGAAACGTGGATATGTTATTGTATTTATTTGTATTTTCGAGTAAATATATTCTGCTCATAAAAAATAGGGTCGTTTGAATTTTTAATCGTCAAGCTACTCTTTTGGTAATACCATTTAATACAATCAAACAATAGAAACAACTCTTTCTTCAGTACTCCTCGATTACTATATCTGCACAATAACAATTTTATTTATATCTTTACACCTCGTTAAAATGGCAAATCATGAGTTTCCCCCATAAGAAAGAATTAGATTGTGAATAGTACCAAGTTGTCGACACTGGGTTGAAACCCCAAAGAGCATGTGGGTGTGTAACCCACCATTTTGATTCAAATTTCAAGATATAAATTTTTTTAAAAAAAGTAAATAAGAAAACCAAACTGAGTGTTGGTTTCTGCTAGTGTTAAATGAAAAATTCTCGAGAACATGGTTGATAAGATACAAACTCATTAAAATGTTCGCTTGCTTATTGCATTCTTCTTTAGGGATAAAATAACATACAGATTTATCTTTATCTATTAGGTTAACATTACTTTCTGTTCTAATTAATCAAAGAAATATGTGAAAAAGGAGTTACTAATTTTCATTTATTACAGGTTATTTTTGTAACCATACAAAACAACAATATACCATATAACCCTATATTTATTCAAAATAAGGAAATTATTATTTCAAGTAAAATTTACTTCTATACGTCTGTGTATGTACTCGTAAAAATCTGCAATACACGATTATAATAATGACATAATTATGCGAGTAAGTACAAAATTGTATTATAATGTTGATCATTTCACCAGTATATCATTATGCGTTGCTATTAAAATATTTGATTGTGATTGGGAAAGAAAGGAGTGGTTCGATTTGAAGAGTAGGAAAATAAGTCTATGCTTCTATCAAGATTTTGTCATAAAATGATTTTTTTTACTGGTTTCCGTGGGTTCACGTGCTGATAAAATCCATATTAATATATAAATGCGTAACGTGAAAGCGTGTCTCTGTTTGTTTCTTAATTACGACTAAACCACTGAACAGATCGTGATGAAATTTGGCAAGGAGATAATTCAGATGCCCAGGATGAACATAAGCTGATTTTTATTTTTTAAATGCATGAAAAGAAAGATAGAAAATGATTTTTACTATAAATGTGGGTGAAATCGGGAAAAAAGAAGTATATTCGCTTACGCCACCTAAACGGTTAGAGATAGGTGATAACTATGCATTGCAATATTGATCGCCTCGAAGAGTTCTATAAAAATGTCCACGACAGCATATGTCTATCTATTAAGGTTCACAAACATTTTTGAAGAAACTTTATTAAAAATAGGAGTGTTCATATACTTAAATTTAAGAGAATAATTTAGTAAAAAAATCTCAATCATCATCAGATTTAATAAATTATTTGCTTTGTTTATTGAACAAAGATAAAAACCGCCTTTTTGATCGTAAAATTTCGACGAATAGTTTAGATCTTACAAGAATTGATATGGTGCAGCCGTGTCCTGCATCTGAAGCGAAAATTCGATCGGCGCGGCTCCCGAGAGATGGCGTAGTGTATGCAGTAAACTTTTGTACTAAATTAGAATTATTGTGAATTTGAAAAATTAGGATGTATTTTCATCTTATAATATAGATAGATTTTTTTCCTGAGTAAAAGTAGATTAGTCTAAGAAAACTTTCGAGCAACGCCCGGTAATCAGCTAGTAAGTACATAAATTGAATATATATAGAACTAATGATAAAAATAAGTAGAAAAAATATTTTAACTGTTATTACATGTCGATGGCATGTTCATAATTATTACACAAATCTTCATTTACTTTGATATCCTAATCAATTATCGTGAAAGAAATAACTAATGTATAAATAAATTAACAATAAATTTATTTATTTATTTATTTATTTATTTCACAAACACGTATTATAATGAAATCTTTAAATCATTCCGAAAATATTGCTTATAAATCTTAACTAATTCTAAATTCCAGATTAAATACGACAATAATATNTTAGTGTTAAATATCAAGAAACCAAACATAATTTGAATGATTAATTAATATCAAACGATTACACCAACTTCAATTTGGTTTTTGAATTTCTTTCCAAGCTCTCGCCTCAAAGGAAAATTATGACTTAAGGACTACTCAATTAACTTACTATCGTAAATTTTAAGTGGATATATAATGAAATTCTATTAAAAAAACCCACGCTTTTTACTATAGGAGAACGCTTGAAAGCATTTTGTCATTTACTTTACTTCAGTACAATTCCAGAAAAAATTGTATTTCGATGTCATTTAACGTACCAAAATTGAACTAACTACTACATGAATTGAAATTGAATTTTTCTCACGATTGCCGTATCGCATAACGACCTTTTGCAAATTCAAAGGATTCTTGCATCAATTTGTAAGTTGCTCCGAGGCATACAAATGAACCGGCATTCAATTTGTACTTGAAGCCTGTTTGCTGAAGATCCATCAAAGCCGATGAAAGCAGCAAAATTGAGATAAATTTAACGAAAGGGATGAAATAAAACGAGTAATGTAATCAATTATAAGATCTATGGTCTCTATTTACAGATCGTTACATCCATCATGAACTTCACATTCGGAATAGCCCTCTTTCTTGATACAATTGTAGGTTTCCAATGGTACTCTCATAATATTCTTCGTTTCTTACATGAGTTATATCTCACGAAACTCCAGATGAAAGAAAATGACTCTGATCTTAATATAAGTGTGATTCTTGCGTTGAGACCAGAGAAAATGTAACTTTTGAGACACTAACGGGTCAATACCCTTCATATCTGTTACGGGGCTATGAGCTCCTGAATACGCCATTCAAATGTCCTCCAGTTTTCACAATACAAATATACTATATATAAACACCAGCAACTCTTCGCATACCCACATCATCTTTGCAATTTTTTTTTGTAATTCTTTAAACCCAAGTGTTTTCTCCATTTATACATGCATTTAAGCCTAAAAGACTAACCATTATTTTTTATAATAATTCTTAACCTACTTTCTAATAATTATAAACTAAATTACATTCAATAAATTCGTCTTATGGTCTAACTTAACTATATTATGTATATCACACTGTTTATTACACGTAAGATCAAAGGCATTTGTCATCTCCAGCCTTCGGAGTTGATTTTGGTTGTACAGCTGTAGAAGAGCTTCTTCATTTAAATGGAAATGTAGCCTGACTTCGTGCTTACCTGAAGAAATTTATCTTTTTTTTGTTAATTCTTAGTATTCAATGATATTGAGATGAACAATTAGTTCACGCAATTAATTAGTGGACTGATTTGCATTACTCAGGATACGTTTAAACAGCGCGCGGCGATAGATGAGTTTTATGAAGAGCGGAGTGTTGAATCTGTCGGGGACTTTTTTGTCTGGTGCTTCAAGCGGGTCTGGAACCCCCCAATCAGAAACAGGCAACCCCTCCCTCCTCACTCACTGACGATTGCGAAGACATGAAGTTTCAATTACGTAGTAAAAATAAGTACGCGTTTTTTAAAACAGTAGGGAAAGTGTGCAAACGCTGCACGGAGAGCACAGGACGTAGTGAAAGAAATATTATTTTTTGTTAAATACTTTTATGAGTCAGAGGCATTCAGCTTAAGAAGTAAATTATTGCAGCCATGCTGCTCGTAAGAATCACCTGATTTGAGCTTTGTCTACGTCGCCGCTACGACCGTGAAGGAAAGCAGAAGGCAGCACGAGGTATATGGGTTGAATGTACTGCGTTGTATCTTCGGACTACGAGTCATGGGAACACTTTTTGCCTGTAAAGAGACTTAGTTATGCGACCAGAAACTTTTGGAAATTACCGTAGTGAACTTTGTAAATTTCATTTTCCAATGTTATGTTTAATTTATAATTAATTTTTGTGTAAATAATTTTAAGTACGATCAATGCTCTGATTCAATGTAGAGTGGTTTTCATATTTTTGTCAGTACAATCCACTGTGATCCTTGATAAATGAATGTTTCGTTGAACGAATTACGTCTGTGTGGTACAATCAACCATTTTTTTAATGTTTTGTTTGTCTTGTTATATTTACGTGTACTGTTTCAGTTGTTAGATGTCAGGAAAAAAATATATCCTGGAATATTCCAAGTAGAATCACGTTTAGTTTAGGAATTTACTTAGTATTTTAAATTTAATGGCTGTCAAATAGTAGTGGATACTCTAAGAAGGTAGTCAAGTACTAATAGAAGTGATTAGGCTAGTACAGTATTATTTTGGTAGAACTATTTTTAACCGTGCCGCTTAACCAGACGACTCTCAGATCCTGGAACAATAAATATTTTAATTTAAAATCCACCGACTTGGGTCAGTGTGGTCTTTCTGGTGGTATTTAGTTACTGACCTGTGCAAATCTTGTCGTTGCGTCACGATCATCGTCCGTGATATCCTGGGCGCAATAGTATCAGTGGTAATCGTTGTCTGAATAATTTTATTCACTGCGGACTCTACGTATAGGGCCACGCATAAGGAAGGGTGATCGAAGGGGCATCACAATATCGATTAAGACCACATTTCGTAAAACCTTGTTTTGGAAAGTTTGAACATACATGGTAACGTTGACTAGATTTTGTAAAACCTTGTTTTGGAAAGTTTGAATTCTATTGATATTACTGTCGCTCGCACAAGTTAGACACTTATATACTTCCGATTTTCTTGCAATACGTAAATGGTATTTCTTATATTTAATACCACCTTTGACTCATTTTTTACGTGTTACTTCCACTTTAAATTGACGTAAATTATGCAACATTAAATACGCAAATCTCAAGTGCAGATAGTTGTTTAAACAAAACACAAGTTTTATGTTCTTTAACCTGTGTTTCTTCTCCTCAGGTTCTTTCCTCTAAGGAGGTACAAGATATCCGAAGACTCTCGAAGTTGACCGAAATTACCTCTAGGGGGGACACGCTCGCGTTCTCGGTTGAAAACAAAGTACGTCAATGGAGAGTCTAGACACGACTGGAACAATATGAGTCAATTTAACTTAAAGTCATACGAAAATGTGGACGTCAACTGGCGTAATTTGGATATAGTAAATATTATTCAGAAATTATGAGTGATTAATGATTGTTTATAAATCATATTTTGCTTTTATAAAATCTTATTATTAGCTTATTTTTATAACCTTTATAAGAACATACTTCACAGCAAATTTATTTCTTTAAAACAATTTTTTTCGGCAACATTCTTTTATTACTGATATACTACTATATAATTTTGTGTATTAATTTATATTAGTTTCACTAGTCATAAGTATTGCTTGATTACGCATACTAGAAGTGTGATACGATGAATGCATACATGCATTGGTTTGGGAAGCTGGAGAATGAAGTGTTCTTCGTGGTAGAAGGTAGGAGACCACAAGACATATTATATGGGATTGTGATTTATACGACGCGGAGAGAGCACATTACTTACAAGAAATTAAGGAAAAAGACAATAAGAAAATAAATCTATACTAATAAAAGGGAATTATTTGAATTGTCAATGGTGTGGGAATCAGAAAAAGTATTGGATTTTTTTTTTTTTTTTTTNTCATTGCAACTAAAAAGTAGTATTGGTATTGATATTACAAGAGCAGAAAAAAATTCACATTGGCTATTAAATGTGAGTGTTCACTCTTATGACTATGAAGCTTACTAATATGTCCACCAGAGTTCAATTGCGTCGCATGAGGTGGACAATCCACTGAACGTATGATCTAAGTGAATTTCAAATGCTCAGTAATGATTATTTTTAATATCTTTTCAAATCCCGGGCAACGACGGGAACTTCAGCTAGTAATATATAAAATGATAAATGATGAGAAAAAGTATGACAACTTTATAACATCAATATGGGAAATAAAAATAATTCCTTAAATTAGCAATAATAGAAGCACTCGTCATGGAATGCCGAACGAAGCAGACGCAACGAATAGTGGAAAAAGGGTGACTTAACAGAAGATATTAATGTTTCATAGATTAACTTAGAGTGTTCAAACAAATAAAAAATATTACATATCTGAGTCGAGGAAAAAAAGTAATGCTTATACAGACGCAAAATTAAATTCAGGAATTGTAAGAAGCATAATTTTAATAATATAGTAATGAAACGAGGAACGAAAATTCCAGGTATTGGCTGTGTTGGGTACTGGGATGAAATACGATGTTTGAAATAATTGAAACAAGAAATATTCTGTACCATCTGGAAGATGATGTATATTTCGGTTGTAATTTAAAAACAAATACAGGAATAATTGTATGCAAGCAATTGTATTACATAGTGTTCGTGAAGTAAGGGCCATCAATTGTATGATGTGAGAAAAAAATAGTTCATTTCGTGTGGTGATTACACATGAAAGTGCAGCTGCATTGTACCGAAAGTCTGTCATTTCATTACAGATATATTGTTGGTTTCTCAGAATTTGATTGTTTTAGGTATATAACTCATGAAGGAAAAATAATATTCAAAGTAAACTATAATAAGTATGTTAAGTGTATATGCGACAAACTATTGATTGTTTAATTAGTTAATGCGATTTTTAATTTCTTGTACATATAACTGCCCCGGTTTCACTATTTTCTCCCGTGCGAAGTCAAATTCCAATACCCTCTTCAAATCCTCGTCTACTATTTCCCTCACCCAAGTCACATCTTACTATTCCTCCCTATCCATTCCCCACTCCTTTGTACTGTGGGCCAAATGCTGAAAAATTACAGAGAAAATATTTTTCAGAATTCGGAAATAACGATAAATGAATTTAGTTCCGAAAATATGAAGTCAAAATTGAAACAGAACTCAACAGAACAGAATAATGAAAAAACGAAGAGAAACATAAACTCGATGTTCACACTGTAAAACGTAGACAGAAAATGCCTTCATTTATCCACTTTTTTGTTCAAATTTTCATAAATATAATTGAGTTTATCAAGTTCACAATTTAATTGTGATGTTTCAGTAGAACACAGAAGATGGGAAATAATTCTCCAAACATGTTTGTGGTACTGTAATAAAAAAATTTCTTTAAAAGTTTATATCTTTCCTTTAACATCATTCATAAACATATTTATGGAACACTAGCTAATTACCCGGCATTGCCCGGCATTTCTTTTACTCGTAAAACCTACGAACCCTCTTACCGGAAACCTGGCAGGTCGAATTTTAACCTCCAATGCGGCAATACAACTGCGGCAGCGCGGTTGCACCATTTCATTAAAACTCTTCTAAAATCTAAACATTCGTCCAAACTTTACGATTTAAAGACGTTTTGTATCTTTGTTAAATGCAAAAAACCTATTAAATTTGATGAAAATTGATTTTTTTTCTTTTTAAATTCCTCACTAAATTTGAAGTATTTCAACACTTCTATTTTTTATAACGTGTTTTTGATCATTTAAATTAACCTTAGTAGATAGAACTATGCTGCCACGGACATTTTTGTAGAACTCTTCGACGCGAACAATATTTGCCACTCATAGTTGTCATCTATCTCTAACCG
>NNCF01127629.1:667535-683816 GCA_002313205.1 Laupala kohalensis
CCATTACCTGCATTCAAGAAATTACTCGTTTAATAAACAATTAGTTGACCCCAAGAGAACAAATCAAATAAATAGGAACACTTTTATTCGGAAGGAAAAAGTTCAAAAAAGAAATATATCAGGAGACATTCAATGTATCAAACAGTGCAAAATTCACGTCGCAATTTCATTAAAACTTTTAATATCACGCTTGACAGAACCCAAGCATTAACCTTTCTCATCGGTTAAATACCTGCAGCATCTGATATTCACGTGTCGTGTTTCTAAACTACAGATTCACTCCGATGGCCAAAATCAAGCTTGTTTTACTTTTAAATTGCAGAATTCACACAAACATCATAATGGAAGAATATTTAAAAAAAATAGTGTGGTTACTCATGTGTGTTTTCTCTTTCAATGCTGTCTAGCGGTAATCCTGAGATGAGTAATTACACTCAGACAGATCGTTGAAGAGTTAACGATAGTTCGAATAATATTTGTATTTCAAAGTTTTCTATAAAAAAACAGCTAGTAGCTGAAATAGAATCCTTGAAAGTTCAGAAAATATTTGTAGTAATATTTATAATATTGGTTTTTGGTAAGAGGAGACTTCTTGCGATTTTTATGACAAGTGGGAATCCTTGTCACGAGTGATAAAGCTAAATTGATGAGTGATGAAGCCAACGAAAGGTACGTGGAATGTGAGACTCAGTTGCGTCAACTAAGAAAAGAGTACGAAACAGGAGAAATCGGAAAACGTAAAACAGCTAAGGGTGTAGAAAGAGATCGGAGGAAAGAGAACTAGATAAGAAAAGAGTCCTACAATGACGCAAGTTGAAGGCAAGACGGTCAAGCCAAAAGAAATTAAAAAAAGTAGTAATACCTCATTTTTGGCAATTGTGAATTTTGCTATTTTTTGCAATTCCGTTGCAAAATCAACCCTTCACTAGTAAGATATTCGACTTGATGTTAACTTTCAAAAAAATAACAGGTCACCCTGCTCGCGTTTAGCAATTAACCAAGATCAGTCATTGGTGGGTAGAAATAACTGACGTCACAGAAAAATAACCAATTGGAGGAAAGTCACGATGTTGAAGCGTTGACCTCGTACCAGGATGTTCGGGCTTCTTCCGAAACCGTTCATACTAGTGATGCCTCGATTCAACTGACCCTCAGTAATTATGAAGAGAGATGAAATAAAGTTTTCTTCATATCGTATTACTCGAAATCATATGACTTTCTAACAATTCATAGTCTCTACTCGAAAGAAAGTTCAATATACAACGAGTTGTTCTCGCAACTACTTTCCCAATAGAATCACATACTATCGTATTGAGAAGTTAATATCTCGTGTTCTCCTAACAGACTGAGAACCACAACTTCTCAACCCCCGTTCTTCTAAAAAAATCTCCCTTCTCGTGACTCTGAGTGAGTGAGAATTTTTCCACTGGTTTCTCTCGTGAGGTAAGCTTTTTAAAGAGTGGGGGGTAGGGTTCACTTTACGTAGCCTTACGCTCTGACCACCAGGGCGGAATAAATTTCCATTGGCTGGCGACGTCACTCGCGCGTATTTGAAGCCAAATATTTGAGATGTCTCAGTACTGTAGTAATACTTGTTAAATAGAGGATCATAAACTCTCGTATGTTTTTCTTACAGACTCATTCCGTTAAAATGATAAAGCCCGTAGTTATGAAACATGTTAAATTCAGTAGATATTAGTTGCATGCTATTTTGGAGGGGAGTGTTTAAGTGGGGAATAGTGAAATGTGGTATTGTATCTTCTAATCTAAATGATGACGATTAAACCAATATTTATAAAAAGCTTTGTTTCCTTTACGAAGGATTAGTGTGTGTTTCACGAAGATTTTTCGGCCGAATCCACCTTCTCCTTATTAATTTTAAGCGAGATGACATATTTCATCCCTGAGAAGAATACCTGCCGAGTGGGTTAGGTAAGTGCCTTTTATTAATTAATAACATGCAGTTATTTACACCACATTTATTTCATTACAACGTATATAAAAACGGAACTTTACCACGCTTATTATTTTTGCTTCGCTTTATATTTGCTCTTTTATTAAAAAATCAATAAAATAATTTCAGAATAGATTCAATTCAATCTTCTACGAAACCTCTTCGTTCTGCTCCCACGCAAGTAATTCATCATCCAAACAAAGTGCTTCTTCACAGATCCCCAAGAGACTGAGGTTAAGAGAGTTCCAAGACTGTTCACCCTCGTCACCATATGGAAGGATGGCATATTATCCTCCACGCCCATAAATGACGTCGGTGATTATCAAACTAAAAATTTTAAATGTTCAACTAAGTAGTAACTACATTACATAAGGATTTTTTAACATCCGTCAGGTTAGTACAAGTTACACAATAATTTGAAACAAATTCTTACAAATAATCATTAAGTCATAAATTATCCATGATAAAAGTTAGCAGTCATTTTGAGTTGGTAGTTGTGTCACATTTCTCATTTTACGTTCATTATATTTTAAATACCTCAAAATAACTTAAGTCAATTTAAGTTTTATTTACCTATATATTTTAACATTTCTCTAGTAAAATGGCAATTGGCGTGGTCATCTGTTATCGCCAAACGGCTGTTGGTGTCGAAATGCAATTAATTGCCATCAATGACCCGGGCATTGGTGGCCACTTGAAATGACTGGCCGTTTGGCGTTAACAGAAGTCTACTCAATGGTCAGTTTTACTAGAGTTCATACTATTTGATGTATTTCTTATTAAAAATAAAATGTTATCTTTCATATTGTATAAAAATATCACAACCAAAATTAATGTACTAGTGAAAAATAACACAAATCAATATTCAGGATTATACTCATTAAGATGTAAAAATTTGTTTTCTGTCGTCACAAAAACAAAGGACGTAATATATTTTTTAAACTTCGTATTCTAGCAATATTTTTATTAATTTCTGATTAAGGGAAAGTTTTGTAGATTGATCATTTTATTTACAAAAATTACAATTGATTTCGTTCAAACCGTTCCAACTCTCAAACCATTAAGTACTCTTCTTCACACATTTCATGAAAACCCATAAATTATTATATTGTAGACAGAGAATTAATGTTGTTACACAGCGATTCCATTAGTAACATGAATAACTGACAATAAATCTCCAAATGGGGATGTACGCATTTTCCATAATACCAAAGAATGGTTAATAAAGTAGAATGTGTTCCGTACTTCCAAGTATTAAGCGTGCATCGTTAAATCATTATTCAATGAAGCAGCATTAATTTTCCCTTCGCCATCTATAGATTTGAGAGTCCATTAGACTCAGTAGTGAATTAATGATTTAATATTAGTTGGCCTTAATAATAGTACTCCTTTCTACACATCACTTTCTAAATGGAAGAACAAAATATGGGCTATCATTTTAATTTGGTGTGGGAGTATTATGGGTTCAAAGCTAGGATATAAATTTTGTATAAAATATGTATGGAACAAAGACTGAAAACACATTAATATGATAATGATTTAAGAGGGTTTTGGCCATCAACATTCTGCTCTAATTGCTACATCACTCTTTTTACATTCCAGAAACACACGTTCCTTTTCTTAAAATTAAAAAGTTTGAAAAAATGAGTGAAAACACTCTTACAGAATGCTAAACGATATTTCCATACATTGCACCGATTTCGAAGAACAGCAAAAATTTATATCACAAAAAAGGGTGCATTCTTTGAATTTAGCCAACGGGGGAATTGCAATGACTTTAGCGCGGAAAATAATTCCGACATACAGTATTTGTATAAGGAGATAAAGTAGGTTAACTGCTGATTTTGTAAGGTTTAGTTGACAAGAATTTTCATAGAGATTTAATTGTTATATAAATCATCTAAGATTGACAATTTTAATACTTTTTTAAATTTTCTATACAAAAATTTCTGATTTATTTATTCATTTATTTCTTACAATGTATGCTGTTTATCACTACGAATTACTTATGATATTTGAGTTAAGAAATATGATTAGAAAGTTGTGTGGGACACACACCAGATTTTTGTTCTTGTTTGAAATAATAAATCTAAACCAAAGAATATGTAAAAGAATTCCTGGAACATATTTTCTTGAACCTGTGCCAAAACGTCTTCGAAGCTTATTCATTCCTCATTGTATTTTCCACTGCCAACATCCATTACCATTTTCTGTTTCCTTTCTCGTAGAAATTCGATATAATCTTAAAATAGTGTTAATACGTTTGTGGAGTCTACAACAAATTACTCTATACCAAAAGGCTCCATGCAAAGATTTCGTAGCCAGAGTGTTCAGTGGACCCACTACATTGATAAAGGAGAAGATGCATTATACCATCCAGTATTTCAGTTTTAAGGTAAATTAACGTAATTTACTTTCTTAACCACAATAACTATTCCTAACTCACAACGTACGAGTAAAGCGTATCCGTGGAGGCAAGTTTCCATCATCTACGACCAGGTGGAAATTGTAACGGACCGGGTTTCGAACCCGGAAAACCTGCTGTAGCCTCAGATGTACTGCCACTGCACCACCCGCCTCGACTCCCAAAGTCTGTACACAGATTTGCATCCGACACGTAGTCACGTGGAAACCCGAAGTAAGTATTTCTAACACGGGGAACCGCCTGTGGTCAGTTATCTCCTGCTTGAGGTGTCCCACAGGTACACCGGATCAGACCGGATTTATTTTGGGTACGGATTATGGGTGGTGCAGAGGCAGCACATCGAAGCAGGAGGCCCTGATTCGAGTCCCGGTCAGTCGCAATTGTCACCTGGTCGTATACGATTCAGTGACATTTTAACTCTATGGACTTAAAATGAGTTTATCGGGAGATTAGTAGTAACAGTTAGTAGAAATTGCGCGAAAGTGTTCACTTTTCAAGGCATACCCAAAAGAACCGGCATAGGTAGACATATAAGAGACGGCTATTAAAACGAACTTACCGCCACCGTAACGATCAAGGTTATAACAATATTAAAATTCAAGGAAAAAAAGCAAAGGACAGATATTAAAAAATTCTCTTTCGTTAACCGAACAATAGTTTCGTGGAATGAGTTACCTGCAATATTGCTTTGCCTCAAAAAACGTACGTAGATAAATAAATAATAAATAAATAAATTTATTGTCAAAAAACAGTACAAACTGCGTATGACCACGTGGAGGAAAAAAAAAACTAATTTACTCTCCGGAAGCAAGCAAGGGACCATCCCATCAATTCCGATCAAGGGCCCTAAGGCAGAGGCGGATTCAAAAAATTCAGCAAAAATTCCTAAATAAGATAAAAAGTTAGCTGCGAGTTATAATACTAAGTTTTAAGTTTTAAGAATAAGTTTTAAGTTTAAGAATAGTTTTAAGAATAAAATAAGGGATATCACGCGATTAAAAAAGTACGTAGATATACCTTCATGATAATCTCATTCTAAAATTGATTATTCGTTGTAATTTATTATGTTTTCATTTTGTTTCTGTATTGTTTTTTTGTTTTTGTTTTAATTTTTCTATTTTAGTGCAAATACGTGCATGATTTCAGGCTGCCACCGGAATATTTTTGGCAAACACTACAATAAATAATTTTAGTATTTTATCACCGCTGAGGTAGGTTATGTACTAAGCACATTCTTCATCGAGTAATCAAGAAATAATGTGTAGTCAAAATGTTAGATTATGTAGATGTCAGATACTTCAAAATGACTTTTTTTGGTTCAGAGAGGTACACTACTGATAACATAAAAGGGCCTATTTATTTTTCTAAGTCCCACGCTCTGACCAGTTTTGGATCTGTTAGGTTTGCAACGCGTCTCTCCTTCTGCTTCCCCTTCGACAGGGGAAGTTTAGTTCGACCAATCGTAGGTCTATTTGAAACGGCTCCCATATTCCTTAGTCGCGAATTCACATCCAATGACGGTGTATCCAGTGACGGTGAAGAGAAAGAGAGAGAGGGAGAAAGAGAGAGAGAGGGAGAGGGAGAAAGATAGAAGTAGGAACAAAGAAAGAAAACAAGAATCTGTTGTTGTATTTCACAATTTCATTTGAATAAATTAATGAGAGAGATTTCAGTTTTAGTTATATTTGTTGTAATCTAAAACACGTTCTTTGTAATATTAATCTCGGATCACGATTTTATATGCTGCACGATTACAACCAATGTTATATTGTAGATCATTGTATTATTAGAACATGTAATATTTAGTTCCTGGAGTGGTTTAATGTGATTTATAACACGAGAAATAAAATTTTGTGTTTTTAATTCATATTTTATACAAACGTTTTCTATATAATTTTAATTATTTAATTTCTTTTGACATATATGAAAAAATAAAAGAATCACAAATTATGTGAAATTACGTTAGACAATACACGTGAAGAGAGAGAGAAAGAAAGAAAGATAGAGAGAAAAAGTAAAACAACAATAGAGAAAAGTGAGAGAAAGAAAGAGTGAAAGAAAGAAAGAAGGAAAGAAAGAAATAGGAAGAAAAATAAAGAAAAGAACCTATGGTATAATTTTATGAGTTAATACATTTCAATTTGATTGGAATAAATAAAAGTGATTTGTCTTTTTTTATTTATTCATATCTGAAACGAGGTTTTCATATTATTGATCTCTGATTATTTTTTTAGGTTGCACGATTACTACCAAATTGTTATATCGTGGATAAATATGTCACTAGAAGATGTAATTTATTTGTTCCTTAAGTAGTTTTATATTATTTATAACTCGAGAATTAAACTTTTGTGTTATTAGTTCATATTTGAGACAAACGTTTTCTATATTTATTTAATTCCTTTTCACATATATGAAAAACTTAAGAGAATCGCAAATTATGTGAAATTACTTTCGACAATACACATCATTTGTAGGCAATGAGATTTGATTTCTTTACTTCACTGTATAAATATAAGAAATTATAGGAATATTTATAAGTAATTTGTGATTCGAATTATACCAATTCCATACGATATCTTGCAATTATATTCAAATTCTGTTAAAAACTATATTTTATCACAGTATTACGCAAACGTTTTTTACAGTAACTCTAATATCTTTTACATTGCCTATGAAGACCTTGCGAGACAACGAATCTCGAGATGTCGTTTAAATATAAAGAATGGTAAAGTTTATTGAAGTCATGAAAATTTAATAATTCTTCTGCAATTAACGTACATGTTACAATCAAAATTAATAATTAAGACATACGACCACAATAGGGACGAATACTATAAACTTTGTGATACGAAGTTCACAACATTTCAACTTTGTGTTAAACTCATCGTCAGGTTTACAAATTATATCACAAAATATATAGTATTCGTCCATACTAAGGTCATAAAAATTTAATAATGTTTAACCATGAAAAGAGATAAAAATATTGGTCACCTGGTTACATTGAGTTCATCGAGTTTCGACTATTTACACTTTTTATCTAAATTCTTAGGTTTATACTCATAAACGTGTGTAACTCGCATTTTTAGAAAAAAGTTTTTGGAGTTACCTATATATTGCTATTATATGTACATTTAAGGGGTTTATTATATATTTTTAGATTTTGTAATATTTTATTCGAGAGAAACGTATGTTTTTATAATTTAGGTTAATACAATAAACCTGCAAGGAAAAATAAATTTTGATAGAGTACCTCGTTTGTTTTTTAAAAAGTGTAGCAACCTGCTTATTACTGAAAGTCGCATAAATATTATCCCATATGCTATCCAAAAGTTGAACTGCTTTCTGCTTAGATATTCAACCCTTGCAAATTTCACCCCTGTCTCGAGAGATGTTGCTAAGAACCATTTCCTCCCTATCTCTGCTAATCCTCTCTCTCACCCTCTTTATGACACCCCCTCCCCAGCGTCTCCTCCGTCGTCACCGTTTGTAGCCCCTACGCAAGGGCGCGTCAGGTGGCGCGCTGGACGTCTCAGAGGCGGTAAGCCGGTAATGGACGCCTGTTCCTGGTCTCACCGGTGACTGCTTCCCCTCGGCCGCTCTGTGTTCTATTGAGAGCAGCAGCTTCAGTTCGGACCTGGAGCCGCAAATGCTGCGGACTTCTATCCCGTCATCTTGCAGTGTTTAGGGAGCTACGCTTAAACTTACTCTGACCTCGAGCACTGTAGTCTGACGTTGGTGCTGTAGATAAGAAAGATAAACCCTAGACTGTGATAATATATATTAAAACTCACCACAATCATTTTCCGTTTGAACTACAGTTTCATTGTCAGTGATATCTTTTGAGAAAATGTTAAGGGCTACTGAAAGACATCGTGTACAAAAGATATCAGGCTGCTATAACACGGTATCCACCGAAACATTAAATATGTTAACAGGAATAATTCCAGTGGATTTACATGCGCAAAAATTAAAGTATAGGCACATATTGAAGAAGAAAGGTGAAATACTGCTAAATGGAGTTTTAGTCAAAAAAGAGGACAAAAAACACAAAAGTTAATACTGGAATCTTTATATGCAGGATGGCAAACAAGGTGGGAGACGAGTACAAAAGGAAGGTTAATATAGAGATATATCCCGCACGTGACTTACGCACACAGGAATAGAAAGTGGTTTGAGTTGCAGAAATCACTGACGGAGTACTAGCAATGGATACAAGGTGACCAGAAAGTTCGAATGTCAAAAAAAAAAAGTCAATGATACATACGAGAGTACGATGGCCCAACTCAAAGAAAGGACGCATAACGTAGTTACACACAATCAGTGTAATTTGCGATAAAACATAGAGAGTGGTTTACGCTAAACAGATATGTCCTGGAATTCATGAGTGGCCACGGAAATTTTGGAAAATACTCAAAAGGAGAGGACGTTGCGAGAAAGGAGTGACTGTATGCGTGGTGAACCGGTAGAGGATATATCTCATGTCCTATGGGATTGTCCACTCTATGGGAATGAGAAAGCGAGGTATATAGATTTCATAAATAAATAAGATATAACGGGGATGAGAGATATGAAGCAATTGATAGCAACAAAGGAAAGATGCAAAAAATTCAAGGTGTATGTTACAAAATTAGGGATACTACGTGACGTGATCAGAGAATAACATGAAAAATAAAGGATTGGAAAGAGAAGAGATAATGATTCGCCGTTGCGGAGACGGGAGCTGCGGTGGAAGAAGGTTGATAAAGTGGCACTGGGACGAAGATGGTAAAACAAGAGAAATAAAAGTAAATTTAAAAAGGTCTCATTAATAACTATGTATGTAGACAGAGTAGTAAAATTTGCTTTTGGTGAAACAGAAAATGTCGGTTAAACATAACATACAAGTATGATATGCATCAGTAGAGATACAAAATACTTCTTTACGTTCGTGTCGAAAGAACTCACGAGGCATTATCCTCGAAACCTCTACAACTCCACACACGCTCGGGGATACCCCGAACACATTGAACGATCACTTTTTCTATGCAGCAGAGATACGCAAGAGAAAACATTTCTATCATAACACTTCTTCCCTTCTTTGTTCTCAAACATTTAAGTTGTGTAAGTTTTTGTTACTTGCATTTTTGATGGCGATATTATACAAAGCAAACACATATACCGTGGTTTTTGTGATACCGGCAAATACAGAAGAATTCAAATTATCCTAACTCCAACCATCCGAATCACCAATTATTCGAATAGATGGGAGAAAAATATTATATTTATAAGAAATTAATCGTGAGAAAATAACTTCGAATGAACTGCTTCTGAATTAAGATTATGTATTTTTAATTACTGTTCGCTGAACACTTGTTAATTTTTTACTGAGTGAGGTAATTGCAACCATTTTAGAACTGACATCAATAAATAATTTTATAACTGTACATGATGTGAATTGTTATATTGTTGAGGGAAAAACAAAAACGTTTTCGTCATTTTGCTTTAAAAATAATATTTTTTGGTATAAATTCAATTATTCGGATATCTAATAATCCGGTAGGGATCCCAATTGATCCAGATGATTTGAGTTCTATTACACTAACAAATTAGTAGATGAAGTTTGTGAGTCCATTCTTCAACAGCTCACCGAAATGATATCTCACATGGAAAAAACGATATGGCCGTTTAATACTTAAGTATGTACAACATAACCTCAATGAATAGTAAAATATTGTACAGCCATGCGTGAAGTTGTGGTTACTACATTGATGGCGCAGCAGTGTTTTATTCAATGGGCCCACAGTTTGAGGAAAAGCTAATTGCAAAGTACTGCAGTTGACGAAGTCACAATAAGGTTGTGGTTACTACAATGAGTAAAATAGAGTGGGATTCTTGGGTAAGATTTGTTGATAAAATCTGGAGAAAATCCTAAATATTCGATTTACTACCGCCATCGTCAGTAATGTTGACAAAAGTGAAGTTTAAGAAAGTGCCGTACCAACGTGGAACACCAACTAAGGATTTTGTGATTACCCAGTCGGCGCCTTAGTCCCTACTCCAAAATGGGTACTTACTATAAAATGAACTTTTAGCTTAGTACACGAAACAAAACTACTACTGGCTCCACCTTTCTGTAGTTCAGTCGTTGCACGCTTATCACCAAGAGAACAAGATATACATAGCCGCTTGCCCTTCTTTGTCTGTAGTGCCGAGATTCGCCGCGCGGCGCTAGTGCGGTCTTCAAGGGAAAACTGGGTAAAACAAACATTCCCTGTGTAGGTACTACAACTGCAACGTCTCAACATCATAACAGAGGTTAGATATACAGGAAGCACAAAAGTTTTTATAGCTACTAAGAGTGAGAAAACCACGACGAAACTGTACGTTAATATTTTCTTACAACAATCATAGTCGTTATTTCTGTGCCGAGGGCACAGAAAATAAATTTGGCGGATAACGCGAATGTAGTGTAATTAGATCGAGCTAAGCAGGGTTATCTCATCGGAGAGTGCTAGAGAAGATGTCATCCGCCGCTTGTGCCATAGCGACCGTGCGACGCCTCTACGGCGTCAGAGACTCACTATCTCTTGTGAGAGCCATGGAACTCCCTCCGCGCGCCGGCTACTTAATGAGGGTGACCGGGCCACCTGATTGATGGGCTGCATCATCATCCCTTGGCAATTAGCGTCCATAGGAGCTCTCTCCGCTCTCGAGAGCTCTCTCCCCTCTGTCGTCAAGACTAACGTCTTTGATACTGTCAACGCCACATCACCAGGTGGATGGAGGACATGATTGCTGTTTTGCTGGACAGATCATGCGGACTATGGATGGTCTCGAGCATACAGTAGAACCCGTCTGAAAGTAGTGCTAGCGTAGATAGAATTAAATCACTAAAATATTTAAAATTGGCATAATTAAACAGAATAATTATTGTAATTTCAACTTGAAAAACATACCTCACCGGACATTTAATTGAAATAATTGCACTTATAATTGATGACGTAAGACATTGCGTCTTATGGAGGAAACAATTTCAAAACAGAACAACAATCACGAAAATGATGGAAGTTTTCTTTGATTTGAGGACAATTTTCCGTAGTATTTTTTACATATATTTTATCAGTGTCACCGGACATTATGTCCGCTACATCCCAAACACATCCGTCGATTTCACGGATATCCTATGGACGTCCAGCACCGTACATTCGGAAAAGGTCCCGCAACGGATATCCAATGGATATCCGATGGCGGATGTTCTACAGATTATTCAATAATAAAACATTTTTAATTTAAGGAAAATGTTATGGAATTGGATTATTATTCTTATCACGTATAATGTACCACATCTCTTAATTTAGGAAAATAAAATTAAAAAAAGTAAAGAATACATATCGCATTTGTTATAAAATGTATTAGTATTTATGGTTAAAATATAATCACAGTTTCTTTATGCTGTTAATATATCTATAAAATTAATATAACAAAACAACCAGTAAATAATTATGTTTAATCATTTTAAACTTCCGCAATAATGCGACGATCTGTGTCCAATTCATGTCGCCAACGCAGGGTTAATAAATTTGTATAATTCAATATTTATTCGATATTTTTATTCATGGACAAAAGATCCGTAGTTATTTATATTATGTTTTACCTCTTTTGCTCTGTTATAAATAATTCGATTATAAGATATTGAAATACTAAATTAATATTTCCAATTCTTCATTAGATAGAAAGAATCTAGTTGTTTCTAAAGTTGGTGTTGGATTATTCTCGTCGTCTCGTCGGTGCTCATGCACAGATCACGTAAATAACATCTGTTCACGTGTGTCTGGTTGTGGAAGATACCAGGAATTTGTGTATTTCTCGCAAAGCAAGTGGAACAAAAGGTATCTATGCTACTAGTGTTACTTTGTAACAACCATTTTAGAAGTCAATCTTGTATTACAGCGTGGTAACATAGATCTATATGGATAGGAAAGATACGCTATTTCATTTCAACCAGCCGAAAATCATTTCCAAACGGCATTTGAATCGGAAAATACATCGGTTGATTAATTGTGTGATTGCATTTATTTTTTGCAGGTATACTTTTTCACACAGGCAGGAGAAAGCAATGTTAATAACTTTGTTAACAGACACACAGAAATCTCTTAGATTGCGGTGAACCTCGCCGCCAGTTAACAGATTAATTAAGTTATGTTGAATGAAAATGGGAGACGGGACCGAGATTCGAACTCGGGACCTTGAGCTTAGCGCGCTCATGCGCTTACCGACTACCCAAAACAAAGTACTTCCAAAGGGAATCGCCTCATATGAGGAGCGTAGTTTCTACGAGACCACCTCAGAGGTCTTTGGGTCTCGCAAGTTGAAAGAGGATGGAGAACGGGCCTGGGAGGCGAACGGGATGGCGCAGTCGGTAAGCGCATGAGCGCGCTAAGCTCAAATTCCCGTGTTCGAATCTCGGTCCCGTCTCCCATTTTCATTCAACATAACATAATTAATTTGTTAACAGACGTTGAAGGCAGCTTTGACAGAGGAAGTTGCTTCTATGTTCACCTAGTTTGGTGCTAGTCTAGATGATCCATGACTTTGGCCAAACTTATATGCAGTAAGTACTGCAAATTACCTTAAGTAATTTCAAAACTAATTAGTGCTTATCTGCATTGATCTTGAATGAGGTTTCATTGTGTTAATTGAATTGATTTATCGATGAAAATCTTAGTACTAATACTTTTCAACTTTACCCTTGTGGTATTTGCTCCAGGTCTTAATTCCTTTTAGTAGATTGTGGATGTTTGAGAATTGCAAATGTTGAAATTTTTTGCTTTAAGTCCTATTAAACTCTCGTTTGAAAAATATACTGCAATCTCAATTAAACTGATTTTGTTTTATTAACTCGCTAAAGTTTTTTTCCTTCAACTCATTATAGACAATTTAGTTAAACTTGCTATTAGTTGATAATATTCTACCTTATATCTTTTTTTTTGTAGAATCTATAAGGATGAATGAGTAAACGAAAATGGATTCTGAGAAGGAAATTGAACAAACTGCAGCCAACTGGTTGAGACATTCTCCAGAGCATTTAGCAAACAGTAAAATAAAATTGTGAGGTCTTTATTACTTAATAGTTTCACATAATGTCTCATTTATAATGCAAGGGGAATTTTTTTGTTCTAAAACAATTTTCNCACATAATGTCTCATTTATAATGCAAGGGGAATTTTTTTGTTCTAAAACAATTTTCATCACTCCACTCAGCAAATGTTGCAACATTTTTGTTGCTTGAGTGCTGCGTTGTTGTGGCACCTAGAATAGTTTACATGCATTTATTACACTTTAGGTCATTATTAGTGCGCTTTTTATTTGAATAAGCTCTAATATTTTAGCCATAGTTATTGTTAAAATATTTATTTCTATGCAAATGAGGAAAAGACAGTCTGAACTCTTGAAACATGTTTCTCAACATTTTTTGTCTTTTACAGGGTCCTGCAAAACGGAACTTGTGCCGAGACTTCCAATTAAAATTTGTATTATTATTATTTATATTTTATGGCCTTCATTGAACCACCCTTGTCAGTTTTATACACCAGTTCTTCATTGTCTCAAATCTTAACTTTCTTTCTTGGCCTGAAATCATCTTTCCCATGTCAGTTTGTTGATTTTGGTTTCTAGTCTTGTTAAGTTTTACTACTAATTGTTAAGTTTTACTACTAATTGTTAAGTTTTACTACTAATTGTTAAGCAGGAAGAATTTTTTGTTTAATGGCTTATACCTTAAGTACTCCGAAATCATATATCAAAATATTTTTAGAGAAATGAGAATGTTTGTCACATCATCGTTAATAAGTACCTCCTTAAAAGTTTAGTCAAAATTAAATTCCGAGATAATATTTTAGAGTTAGTAGGAGAGCTGTATTTACACAGCACTTATCTGATTCGTGATTATGTAACATATCAAGCAACCTAGAACATTATTAGACCAAGTTATTACTAAATTTGTCAACACATTATGGCACTCAAATTCTACTTACAATTCACTTCATAATCAGTTTCTTACCTTTTACTATAAACTTACTATTCATTTTGTATTATAAAACGCTAAAAAAACCGCAGAACAAGAAGAGTCCTAGAAATGGTTATGTCAAATCATTCATCATGTACATATTTTATATCAATATATAGACTGCTTTATATAATAGTAAACTTTTTTTAGTAAAATTCAAATTCCACAACGGGTCCTAAGAGGTGACAAGGGGTTCGTACAGGGTAGAGCTCTACAATTTCTTGGCCTCGTCGCAAAGAGATGAGAGACGATTTTTTCAAATCACATTCATTCTGCAGTGGATGTCAAGATACGAGGAAAAAATCCCCCAATACACCGGAGATTGAGTTCAGAGTTCTAACGTCTCGAACACACTGACTCTAATTTGTTTTTTTCACCCTGCTCAAATATTACAGTTATGTGGAATTTGTTCATCGTATTTACGGATGCGAATCATTGCGTTACGCCGTAGCAAGTAGGAGACTCGCGAAATATCTATTTTGAATGAGTGGGGCAAAGAACCGCAGTGAATGTCCTCGAGTGGCCCAAAATAATTATTTGCCGACTATTATTTGCTATTGCTATCTAATTCTTAGCGTCATGTGTGGCGAGCGTGAGAGAGAAAAAAAATGGATGATTGACTAATTAAATACCAAGTATAGAATTCAAGGTGAGTAATGACGCTTAAAATTCTAATATACAAGGAAAACCTTCGTAGATATATGCTGTCGCGGAATTTTTTGTAGAACTCTTTGAAGCGAACAACATTGTCATTCGTATTTATCACCGAACTCTAACCGTTTAGGCGGCGTAAGATAATATACCTCTCTTTCCCCCCGACTTCATCGACATGGTCGACGATATAGAAATGGTCAAAATCATTTTCTATATTTCTTTTCATACATTTTTAAAATAATAGTTATCCTACGTTCATCCTGAGCATCTTAACTATACCCTTGCCAACATTCTTCACAATCGGTTTAGTGGTTTGGTCGTGATTGAGTAACAAACAGACACACACACGCACACTATCGCGTTACGCATTTATATATAGTATTAGTATGGAAGTACGAATAACATTAAACAGTTCATTTCAGCGGTTATGAAAATTATTCTTCAGATGATTGAATTTTATGCTTTAAATATATATTTTACTGTTACGAAACGTTATTGGGGTTGAATTAAGCAAATGTGTAATTTATGTAGAATATTAACTATTTACGACATTGTGACCAAAATTCAATATTTTGTATCTATGAGGTAGATTATTAAGAGTTTTCAACGTCCATTATTTTAAATTTTTTGTTACATCATTTTCAGAGATGAGATGGCTAGTATTCTCGCAACATTGGTTTTTATAGTTATTATCCACATCCAGATTTCCAATTATCCGGATTACTTATAGTACCAATTAGTACGGATTAATTAATTTTTTAGTGATTAAAATTACATACAGTATTTTAATGACTGTATGAAGGCTAATTACGTTAAAGCGATTGTAATAACATACGTGTTGGATTTATTATTTGAGAATTTAGTTTAGTGAAGATATATACAATGTGAATATTTATACACGTTTTCAATTTACGTATTTCCTCACGATCTAGGAGGAAAGAGATTGACGCGTTTCTTTCCGAGTTTTAAGAGGAAATACATCAATATTCTCGTTGTGAATAACATACTAGTAGAAATATGTGTCAACATCAAATACGCAAATGTTATACAGAAAGTTATAGTTCTTTTTTCTGCGTATCCGAACGGAGCAAAACATATAAATGAATCATCATACTTTACAGCATTAAATGTGTCGGCGATTTCTATAATAATAATAATAATAATAAATTTATTGTCAAAAAACAGTACAGACTGCGTATGACC
>NNCF01127629.1:689983-719570 GCA_002313205.1 Laupala kohalensis
CATACATACTGTAGTCTCTCTCTGTCGTATTCTATTTAAATATTCTTCAAAGTTGTCATGATCCGTGGGAAATTAATAATGGATATATTATGTGGCATTTCTCATAACTCCCGAAAATATTACGCGCAGCTCCTTATAGTAAAACCGTATTTGGCTTCGCTTGTACTCAGTTAGGTTTTCTTGTACTTCTAGTGCCTACCGAAAAGAAGGCGGAACCTTGCGAGTAAGTGCGACACAAGTAGAGGGTTATGAGAAATTGGACGTACTGAATTTGAGTTTTATGAGAAAATACGCGCTCAGAGGTTTCGGGCATCGCTGGCGGTTAGCTGCTTCGCGGACTCTAGACTCTCGGAGTCATCGCTGCCACCCCGTCCACGTCCCTTCGCCGCATGCCAACGCAATGCTCTTGTGTGAAGCGCCCCTCGTGGGACGTCGCAGCAGTCTCATTACACGCGCGGCCGACTGGATGACACTGCGGCGCCTACGCCCAGTCCTCGCTCGAGCCATCAACACGCCTCTCTCACCTCTCCCCCGCATCCTCGCCCTTCGCCCTTTCCCTTCCTTCCGTCCTTCACCAACGATCCAAACAGGCATATATTAGTACAAGCAAATGGCCGTCTCGCAAATGAACACGTTCGTCTGCCTGTACGCCAATGTAAATCTCTCGAATAGGTAAAAAGTTATGTTGGTCCACGAGAGCAATTGTGTATACATCCTTTATCGTTTCATGATTATTTTTTAATCAATGGTAATAAACCACCAATATTTTTTTTTTGTGGGGCTTTAGGGCTCGTCAACATCAAAGGTCATTAGAGCCCTTACCACCAATATTGTGACTGGTGGCAAGTCCTCGTTTATTATGTTGTAACTATAAATAATTAGGGCATACCATAAATACTTGCTCTTAAGCATTAAATGTTTGCAGCTAATCAATCCCACTAGAAAATTATTCCCTTAAGCGTTCAGTACGGAAACAAACAATAATAATAATTTTAAAAAATTACGTTATGATGGAATTCACCCCCGTCTACACTGCTGAACCCTATGGTTAACACGCGGTTAAAGTTATCCTGCATTTGCTCAGAAAGCGAGCTTGAAATTTGTGCAGTAATAATAATTATATTCTATACTTGTTTGAAACTAAAATAAATTTTACAAAAATTACGCAAAATATTTACGATCCAGCATATTTAGGCATTGGTGGGCCTGTGATCTAAGACCAGACGTAAGACCAATTTGAAATATTTAATAAACAATTTAATTATATACATAAAAATTGTCCAAAGTTCAAAATAAAGTACGATAACTGGAGGAAGATAATAAAAACGAGATATAATCGAAAATATTCCGGTAAAAAGTGATGAAACTGGAACAGAAAACAGCAGTGGTTAGGTAAAACCTAAAACAGAGAAATTTACAGCTATATTTGCCAGGAAAAAATTGATTACAGCAAGGTCATATTTCTGAATAAAAACCTCAAATCTTTGTATTCAGTATTCCATGAAATCTCATTGTACATTTTTGTGTGAGTTCATATAAAAAAACAACTCTGTGTTATAATAAATTGAATGCTGAAGAATCAAAAATGGCATTAAAATTTGAAGAAAAAAAAATACATTAAAGAAATTCAAACTTTACTTGCATGAATTCTTCCTAAGAACAGCAAATTTGTATCCAAATCTAACATACATTTTACTATTTTGTAAAACTTGTGTAAAAATAAGAAAGCATCATCGACACCACAGCAATTTGTGAAGTTACCGTCCACTTTTCGCGCCCCACTGTCTCGCGTTTTATGATCTCTGGAGTTATCAGTAGGGTTATGACACCTTCCCAAAGACACAGATAAGAGAAGAATCTATTTGGCCCTTAAGGTAGTAACCCAACCCCCTGACCAAAAACCTAGCTACGCTCTTGAATTAGTATGGACTTTTCGCGTGGGCTCATGAAAATTTTACACCATTTTGTCAATTTACCGGTTCAATAAAAAATTAATCTATGAAATTTTATTCAGTTGCTGTTTTAATAAGGCCTAGTACTCGAGTTCCGAGGGCTATTTTTCTAATGTTTTAATTGTTAATCTAGAAGAATTTTTCAAAAGCAATGAAAATAAAAATGAAATACTTTCACAATACATGGTAAAAATGATTTGCCAAAAAAATCTTATTATCTCTTAGTGTTATAGTTTAGTATTCGCTTTATTGTGCCAGACATAAATACAATTGTGATTGCGCTCAACTGAGTCAAGGGCTACACAGTGAGACAATTCTCATCGCAGTTTGAGTGTATTAAACTCCCTAAAATTGTGTCACAAATCGACGTGTTGCCGTTTTATTATTATTTTTTTCGTTTCGACCAACTATGGGTCACGATAACGAACGACGGTGAGGTTCAATTCTACCTAGGTTTAATCTCTAAACACATCGTTCGGGGCACAAGCGTCTCGACATAATCTAGATAACCGAGTATTACAATTACGGTGGTAATCCACAGATGGTTCACTTTTCCATCATCTCAGATATATTATCTGAGACACTGAAGGGAAAAGCTACAAATTTTCTGGCCCAGCGTGGACTCGAACCCGGGAGATCTCCGAGACAAGCGAGAGTACTAGCCTTGCGCTACCATATAATTATATTAATATATACGGAAAAAGTTTAACACGAGCAAATCTATTTCTTGGGGCTCATACTCATCATACCACCCTCATCAGTGTACGACTTCTTGAGACGTAAAAGCCAAATAGAAAGGGACACCAGCAAAACATCCTACTCCTTGACGTGACTAACGGGGGAAGCAACACTCGCTCCCAAGGCTCCCCTTTCACCCTGTTTCTGTGGCAGCTCTTTCCTTGCTTCGCCTTCTGCCCGTCACCGCAAGACAGATCACCCTCCAGCCGCTAATAAGGCATTACTCGTCGCTTTTTGCCCCACTTGGCAAAGCTCAGGCAGCGGTGGGAACACGGAAGGGAAACAATTGTGGAATCCAAGACCCTGCTGGACGAGACACGGAGGACAAGAAGTGACGGCGGAGGAGAGAGATACACACGAGAATAAGAACTTGACGTTATTCCCTTCTACTATCATATTTCAATTTAAATATTAAGTAGATTCTATTTATATTAATAAAAAGAAATTTACGGGACCATTATTTAACAAATGTATTCATGTTATTTTCACGAATGTGTTTATCGTAAAAACATTTCGTGGCCACGTAAATTAAAATTAATAATGCAGTAGTCCGTTAGATCTAAAAAATTGGTGACCGCAGTTCGAAAATATTACCACAAAGATTTTCCCCTTTAGACCTGTTACAAAGCGAAAAATGAAAACAAAAACAAAGACGCGTTCCTAAAAAAGTAAAACAGTCTCATGACGTAGTCAGTATCTCGCTCCTGCCGATTTGACCCCAGGATACACCCCGTTATTAATTTCACAGCTGTCTGAGTAGACTTGGGAGTCAGTCGGGATGTTGAGGTGTGATGAATAATCCCCATTCCACCAAGGATTGAACCCCGGCCACCCAGCCAACAACTCTGCGCTCTACCCACTGAGCCACGCTGACATCCACCTTGAAATATGAAATATCAAAAACACAAAAAAAACCGGTTCTATATATTTATATTTACAATTTTGGATACAAAAACTGAGATATCTCAATTAAATACAGATATAATGTATCCACGTGGTCATACGCAGTTTGTACAGTTTTTTGACAAATTTATTTTAAAAAATTATAGTAAAATTACATAAAATTCAAAAACACACATTTTACCCGTTTAAAGTTAGAATTTCGAAAACTCCTCAGATAGCCCACATCTGACTTCTTGTCTCAAGAACCTCATTCTTGTTTACATATTTTGAAAGACCTTGTAAGTAGACTGAATTTTTATAAACGCACACAGCGTTTTAACAGCTACATTCTCTAACTTAAATATTGTTTAACATCTGATTTCACATCAATTGAAAAAATGAAAAAATATGAAAATATGAAAAAAAATAATTTTATTTCGTGTTTCTCAAATATGATTTTAAGGAATTTAAGGCATAATATTTATGCGATAGCAAACTTGTTTCTTTAATAGTCAGTCATGAATTGCTATTATTTCTCGGATATATTACCACCGAAATATTAGTGCTGACCACTAGTGGTCTGCAGAAAAACATTCCAGAGTTTACCTCATAAAACGCGTTGGATTGCGAGATACGGTTTTTGGTGATGCTTCGGAGATACTCGCGCATGAAACGTCGGGGGTGAAACCGACAAGCGAGTTTGCTGAGGCGCAGCACCCAAATATGTGTTAATGGCTAAAATCCCCTGGTTTTCGAGTTACATGAACTCTTTTTTCGAATACGGCGTTTAAAGTTTCCAAAATGTGTTCCTGTTGTAACATTGGCTTTTAATTTTTATATAATATGCTATGTAATAGTTCGTTAAATGAAAGGGATCAACAGTCTTTTGGAACAACAAACAACAATTTATTACAAAAACACAAATACCATATTGGCAACACAATAATTACCACTTTGCAAATTAGATAACTTATTCATTACAAACATCTTCGACTCTAGTTACAGTATTTTCTCTTACTACAAATCTTCATAATACCTTTACGTCTTGATGTTGAAGCGTTGACCTCGTACCAGGATGTTACGGACTTCTTCGGAAACCGTTCATACTGGTGATGCCTCGATTCAACTGACCCTCAGTAATTATGAAGAATGATGAAATAAAGTTTTCTTCATATCATATTACTCGAAAGCATATGACTTTCTAACAATTCATAGTCTCTACTCGAAAGAAAGTTCAATATACAACGAGTTGTTCTCGCAACTACTTTCCCAATAGAATCACATACTATCGTATTGAGAAGTTAATATCTCGTGTTCTCCTAACAAACTGAGAACCACAACTTCTCAACCCCCGTTCTTCTAAAAAAAGTCTCCCTTCTCGTGACTCTGAGTGAGTGAGAATTTTTCCACTGGTTTCTCTCGTGAGGTAAGCTTTTTAAAGAGAGGGGGATAGGGTTCACTTTACGTAGCCACACGCTCTGACCACCAGGGTGGAATAAATTTCCATTGGCTGGCGACGTCACTCGCGCGTATTTGAAGTCAAATATCTGAGATGTCTCAGTACGTATATTTTATCTACTCGATGGGAGAAGATAGTACGTTTTTGAATCGCTTAGACTAATACGAACAAAAGTTAAGAAAATTTTTTTTTTGACATTTATCTCTTTAAAAAAATACAATTACCTGGTTATTACTGAATGCCACAGATATTAAAGAAAATGATAACATATAAATTATAAAATGTAATAAGTAAAGAACAAATAAAAAGGTTTTCTATTTGCAAATAATTTTTTCAAACAATAATATATCTGTTTTTAGTTTAGTTTTTTTTGAAACAATATTTTAATTGAAGATTACTTCTAGGTTTAAAACAGAAAAAAGTTATAGAATAAATAACACTAAAATCTCGCTTCGGGTTTTACGTCGTGATTAACATACGCGAATAAAATAAACACAACGTCCAACTGGTCCAAAATAACGCCTTAGTATTATGGAACTATTTAATTTATTCTGATAAATCATAAATTTTTTTGAACGTCAAAACAGATTGGTTTTCTGCAAATGAGAAATGTAGCTGACAACGGTGTCATATATGCTTATGAATAACATATAGGGTCTGACAGAAAAGTAATGAGACTGATGTTCGATTTCGAGATGTGGAAACGTTGAAAAAATGTACTAATATTGGAGAACATGTCGCCTAGTATACAAAGAGGCAAGAGTCAACATTTTATTCAAGAGCATCTATCTCCGGGGAAAAAAATTATCCCACAAAAATTATCCTAAATGGCATTAGGAGTTGTTACAACCACGTTATTTTAGTCTTTTTACTTTCGAATTACACAGAGTGTATAAGGGAAGTATTGTAATCGGTCGAAAGACATTTTTGGCGATCTCTTCGGATCTTTGCGAATTGTCTCCAGGAGAGACTATTTTTTGAATTTTAGACGATGATGTCCAATGCCGTATGTGTATGTATGTATTTATGTAAAAAACTTTGTTCCTCCCGATAACTCACGAACAAATTGATGTATCGAAACCAAACCTTCGATTTGACTTTGAATGCGTTGGGGATAGAATCCTATTCTGGACAACTTATTCCGACTTCATTTGCACACCACGCTCCACTTCCTCCTCCTTAACATTCAAAATTTTGAAAATATGCANAATTTTGAAAATATGCAGCGAAGCATTTTGATTAATCTGTTAATTCTGCGTACAGATTTCTAAACAACATTCCTGTACGTTGCACCGTTTTTGAGATACGCGAAATGATTTTTGGAGGCGCTTTTTCTAAATCTGCCAATAAGGCTATTGCAAAGTGTTTAATGTGGAAGATAATTCATGCAATCTATTCTTGATTATGTTATTATGATTTTCAGGAGTTTATCATGATAAATATTTCGGAAACGATTGATCCTTGAAATATGTCATCTCGTTTAATAATATAATGTAGTATTATTATTTTTTAAGTTTTTATAACTTTTTCTTAAATTTGTATTGTTATGTTGGGTGTTTAGTGCCACGAGTTTTTGATATGAATTGTAATTGGAAAGATGAGTGCGGTACACTCCAGATTTTTAACTTTTGTAACTTGAATAAAGCCATCAAATTCCCAGGGTGTTAATCATACAAATACATGGTAAACCAATTTATTTCTGGGGCATTTAACCTGAAGCGGACAACGAAAGTTTTATTTTTGGGTGAATTGTACTACTACAAGTTCTTAACGCGAACACTAAGTGATTTTTCTCTCTAAGGTCCAGTTGCCGATTTTGGAGCATCTGAATATTGGGTGTCGTGCTCTAGGGTTCGCTTCAAAGGTAATTATTCTTTATATAAATAAATTTATGAAAAATAAAATTAGGTATTATACTTATTGGAAATCGACTGCTCTTTTCAATTATGACATTAAATTTCATGTTCAAATTTTGCTCGTGCATGTAAATGGAAATAAACAATTCAAATCAATTTTTTAACCAGCATGCACCATTTTTTTTCTTTAAATTTCCTTTAAAGTGGCTAAAATGTTTAAATTATTTAATAGTCAAATCTGAATTCTTTTACAAGATATGGAAATTGACGTGACATGGTGTCATGCCAAACCGCCCACTCAACAACTGCTCACCTGTATTACTACCCCAAAATAACACAATTTGAAAACCTGAAGTTGTTTTGGTTTTCCGCTTCACGTAAAATGTGTGGCCGCGCTATTCCAACATTTTGTTTGGTGGTTCAGTGCGGTAGGGTAAAATATGCCGAGCTCAAAAATCTATTTTAGGGGTTTGTGTCACGTGTCCATGTATTTATTGCAGAGATGAGATGTAGCTTATTCACCCCGTAATGGATAAAAATTTTGCTCACCCTTGTTTAAAACTGGGTACACACTGATATTTGACCAAAGTATTGACAGTATTTGACGTAAAGTGAAAAATGTTATTTCTTAAATATGAAACGAGAGACATTGACACTTTATCGATCGTAATGTCTCTTGCGCATAGAACAGTGAANTTAATGTCTCTTGCACATAGAACAGTGAATAATATACATTAATATTCCTTTATACGCAATTAATTGTAAGTTAATCAACATCACGATTGTTATACTGAGTATAAAATAGACTCAAGCGTTCACAAATTCATTCACTGAAAGAAATTGGTTTTTAATTTCTCAATTACTCCAGATGTAGGTCATCCCCTTCAACTTGCATTCAGGCAAGTGCATCCAGTTTGTTTCCTTTGCGTATTATATCCCTCTGAGCGACTAAGCTAAAGTAACACCCATCCCCCAAAATTGGATAGTCCTCCTATATTCACTGAAATAATTGTCAAAACTAGTTCTGATAAGAATCTTTGTATAAAGTTAGATACTTCTGTAGCAGAGGAGTTCGCCAACGTGCTTTCTTGACGTTTCACGCTGTCCACGGGACAGGTTGCACTATCCATAGCACGCTGCCCAGGGGGCACCACGTGGAGGTTCCTCTTTGCCCTGGTCATTTTGAGATCACCGCCTGTTCTCAGACGGCCCAAAGTTATACCACCAAACTCAAGATTCAAATTGTACCCGAATAGTTGAAAATTTAATTCGGAAAGAAGATTCTTTGTAGAATTCCAGGGACGTAAAAGCCAGTGGAAGATACAGAAAAATTGGCTTCCCCAGAGTAGTGTGCTGGCTACACTGCTTTTCAACGGTTTCACCAATGACCAGCCATTACCAAAAGGGATGAAAAATTTCATTTATACAGACGATCGCGCTATCACTGTCCAAGCCGATCATTTTGAAACAATTGAAGAGAAGATTTTGAGCGCGCTAAAGGAACTTTCTAAGTACTACGAAGAGAATCAACTTAGACCAAATACCTCAAAGACCCAATTATGCTCTTTCCATCAGAAGAACATATATGCCTCCCGAAAACTGCATGTTGAATGGGAAGGCATACAGTTGCAGCACTTCTCAACACCAAAATATTTAGGTGTGACTCTGGAGCGAGTCCTCACTTACAAAACACACACAAAAAAAAGTTTCTCCCCTATATAACAACATACGAAAACTGACCCGTACAACATGGGGTGAACAGTATTCAATACGTAGGTAGTTTAGCCTTGTGCTACTCTGTCGCAGAATATGCCTGCCCGGTGTGGTACAAATCTAGGCACGCCAAGCTTGTAGACATTACTCTAACCTTGTCACCTTCTTCGTTACTATTTAGATCTACTTGTCGCCTTGTCACAGGTTGCTTGAGACCAACTCGGCTGGAAAAACTGTACTACTTGGCCGGCACAGCCCCACCTGATATCCGCTGAGAGGAGGCTGCCAGGAATGAAAAATATAAGGCAATAACATCTTAAGTCCACTCCCTATACGGACAGCAGCCAGCTCCACACCGCCTGAAATCTAGGAATAGTTTCCTGCACGAGACAGAAGCCCTAACCGAGTCAGTTCATCAGACCAGGCCAAAAATTTGGCGATCACATAATAACCATTTTCGAGACTGGATTGGCCAGTTCTTCCGCGTGAAGAGGACTGGCCAATCTGGAAATCCATTAACAGACTTCGAACGGGTGTCACCAAGTCGAGAGTGAATAAGAAGGAATGGGGTTTCCCTTGCGCAAACTTCAGCGTGTGAATATGGCGAGGAGCAAAGCACTGCCCACCTTCTTGAGTGCCGACTTGCCCCAACGGTGTGCAGTATGTAAAACTTGATGAACGTGACTGAAGATGCTCGTGACGTGGCCAGATTCTGGTCTACACATGTATAAACACAGCGTGTACATGAGTGTTATTCCTTTCTTCTTATTATTTTTTAAATGTTAGATGCTTCTGACAACTGTAATGTAATCCCCCACAAAATGTTTCAAATGATGGTTCGAATCATACCCTATCAAATGGTGATGAATTTTGAATTATTTGACTTTAAATTACATGAGGGGAAATTTTCACGGGGTTATGTATTTTCTGATATCCTGACAAACGTATCGGCTTAAAATAGTGAAAAAAATCGACCAGAACATAGCAAATGTAAATAGAAACGCAATGACGTTAATATTTTCATACCTCACGGAGCATTTACAAGAATAATTCAGAGAAACTGCGGAAAATACTGTTCTAACGGAAATGGCAGCTGCATCACGTGACTGAAGACAATGTGACCGTTGACAAAGAGACGGTCAAACAAAAATCTGAATTTGTTATAAAGTTTCAAAATCACAGAATAATTGTCATCGTCAAACAGTTAATATCAGTAGAGTGACTTACTGATTAATATTGATGGTGGAGTGTTATAGCCTTGGAGTCACCCAACGCTAAGTTTTACACGATATGCAATACAGGGTGCTTTTAATCTTACAATTTGTCACTCTAAACTTAGTACTTAACTGCTGTGTGAGAGCATAAAGTAATAAGAAACAAAGAATTGAGTTACTCTATTAAAATTTCACCCATTGATTTTCAAAAAGCAATCAAAACTTTTATTAACGGATAAAAAGTTACCGTTACGTAATTTTATTGGGGGTAAGAGGGATCATTAGAGATGCGTTGTAGAGGGGATGAGGTAAATATGGTAACTCTTTCGTAACGTAATTAATGGACGCTAATGGTGTTATTGCTACCAATTATTCTTAGTTCACGTACTCATACCAGGTCTCGGATCATTCGCACTGCAAAAATCGGAAAAAGTTCAAACTATCCATTAAAAATATGGGTCTAAATCGTCCAATAAAATTCACTAAAAATTAAACTAAATTGCAATAGACATGCGAGTTTATAATTGCTAGAAATAAATTTCTCAGAGCCATAGAACTTCAGGAGACAAAAATGTGCAAACTCCGAGCCCTACTCATTATATAGATTATGTTTTTACTTTTTCATGGAACAAATTTTTTTGGAATAAATGTTGAGGTTATCATGGGTGAGGGCGGAGGAATTTCATGAGAGTGGAGGATTGTGACTGTCTCTTANGTTCGTCTTGTGTCTGTGCCACCAAGGTAAAGGGTTTCTCGAGTAGAGTTCTGGGTAGAGTGAGACGTAATCGAGCGAACTCCAACAAACTAATTGATCAAGTAGAGATGAGAGGACTCAAGGGAGCTTTAGACAAACTTCATACGTTACAAGTATGATGATATATGCGCCCTGGCGACTGTCTTTGATTCTCCTGAATTTTTATTTTTAATTCAATGTGTTCTCTGTTCTTACAAGTCCCACAGCGGAATAATGAAGTGAGTTAAAGTTTCTTTTAAATAAATTATAGCATAGGAATAACAGCAAGATCCGCAAATTATAGATAGACAGTGAAAATTAAATGAAAATTGGTGTAAAATTACATACATTTTATAAAAAGTACTGCGGAACATGTTAATACAATACCTGAAAATCCTAATATTATTTGATGAGTTTTTTGTCATAATACTAAAAGATTACTGTGATTTCCAGTTATATATGAGGTAAACTATGGTACAAATTTTATTTTATAATAAAATTGTTAATGGAAACGTGCAACCGGATATGTTACCGTACATTTTGATAAAATTGTAATTACTCTATACTGAAGAAAATCATTCTACTATTCTTAAATGTAATTATTTGTTTCTATCCTTATGACCACGAATATAGAGTAATTGTTCTTCAAAAGAGAATGGTGACAGTTTCTAATGAAATATCTTACGGTAAATACAAGATCACAAACAAATCTACGTTGGCTCTGCCTCAATGGCATCACTCCAAGAAACTCATCCTCCTCTTCAGAGTAAAGGTCTCATCTGCACAGAAATTTTGTTTCAACGTATATGCACTTACTTTGCTATCATGTTCCACGCATCTGGGTTTACGAGTCTAGAAATTAACTCATAAACAAATTTGATTTTTCTTATATATTGGAAAGGAAAATAACGAAATTCGAATTATCCGGATTCATACTCGTAGAAACGTTTCTCAATTGTAAAACGACTAAATTAGTTTATTAATTCAAAATATTTTGTCTTAAAATATGAAATTCGCATTGTTGGCATCACGTTGATCTATCTTCAATTTTTTGAACACTAGAGTATTGAAGAATACTTCTTGGGTGTATTCCCAAAACCAATTCAACTTTTTTGCATATCCAGTCTGTATAATCATTTAAGTAAAATAGAGTACCGTTATGGAATTGTGTGTAAGATTTTAAAATAACAATAAAAGCTTCGATT
This sequence comes from Laupala kohalensis, assembly GCA_002313205.1. Lineage (NCBI taxonomy): Eukaryota > Metazoa > Arthropoda > Insecta > Orthoptera > Trigonidiidae > Laupala > Laupala kohalensis. The sequence continues at coordinate 701,736 of NNCF01127629.1, forward strand.
TTTTAGCAACTTTAAAACTCTTACATCGCTCATAAACGAGACCATATTCCACCATTATTCTGAATACAATAATATATTAGGTCACTCCTGAAAATACTGCTATTTAAAACTTTATTTCCAAGTCACACTTTATATTTGATATTGAAAATGCATTTACTATATTCTATCTATAATGTAAAAGCTTAAATCTCTCCCAAAAATTTCTTTAAATCATATGGTATTTTACCCTAACATCATTTATAGCTTTTTTCAAAATGATGGAGATAGCTTTTAATTTGAGAGATTATTAAGCGATTTTATTTATTAAGTTCAATTATCTTAATTTCTGGGACAAACGATTTGTTGAAAAGATTTTATTACTCATTTTTAAGGTATTTGTTAAAACATTCCATTTATACAGAAAAAGTAAGTTAATTTTCCGTACGCAATTTTACAAATGCTTTTTGGTTCCACGTTATGGGACCATTCCTCTTGAAACAAGAGCTCGACAGTAAATTACCTTATTGTGCTACATATAGTTTAACGCATTTCTAACTGCTTTTGGGCAATAAATTAAATGGGAAATTACAAGTGATGATCACGTCATTTGTGTTTTATTTATCACAATTATAAAAGAAAATATAAGATATAATTCTATATTTTTACGTCAATTGCGTCTTCGTTGTATTTTAATATGAGATTCAAGAGAAATTTTCACACTATTCAATTTTCAACATAGCTACTTCACGTTTTACTCTTCAATTTCTTAAACAGTTCGAAACAATTCGTCGAGATACACGTGCACTATATTTGACAGAAACATCACCTAATGTTTCTGTGGTCCACGCCCTCCAAATCCACTGCATCAAATCAACCCCCATTTCTCGACACATTCCACACAACTCCACCCCCGAGCAATTAATTATCTTCCCCGAATCCTCACTACAACCACTCACTTAATCAAGGTCGCTTCCCTCTCCCAGTCATTTTGTGAATGTCTTCCGATCCTCGATCGTCTCTCCTGCTTCAATCTCTCGGTTCAAACGAATCTTTTTTTTTTTGTCGTCCTCCTCCTCCACTTGTATTAAACCTACATTTTCCACTGATTCTTGTCACTCTCACACACTGGCGGATCTAGACCTTAATCGAGGGGGAGTGGGCTAACCGGAGAGCATTTTTTTTTAATTATGGATTTACAACACATATTTTATAAATATTATATTTAAATAATATGTATCAAATAAATAATTAACAATCTGGAAGTATTAATAACAATAATAATACTAATAACAATAACAATTTTATAACTAATAACAATTCTTAATCTGGTAACATATTTACAAAGTATGCCATTTACCAACTTCAATTCTATCCGTTAAGAGTCCCCTTAGCCCCCCACCCATTGCCCTCACATACTATTTCTTCCTCCATTTTCCTTTGGCCACACTCTTCATCAACCCTCCGCCAGTCAGCACTTGAATGTCTTGAACGCCCCCTGGGACTGATGCCAGTGTCTTCCCTTCCCCTGCTTTTAATTGCAATGTCAGCAACGTCTTCTGCTCCGCCCTCAACGTCCTCAAACCCTCGTCGCCACCCCCTCTACTGCTGCTCCTTATCCTCAACGCTCCCAACAGAATCTTCTTGCGATGCGAATGGTGAGTCGTTGAAGGGGATTGCGGATGAAATGTCGGAGAGGGAAAAACGGGGAAGGAACGCGTCAACAGGGAATGTTGAAAACGGAGCTGACGGGTCAGGAGAGGGAGAACAATTGAGAATTTTCACTTTCTCATATACATGAAAATCGAGAAAATTTTCGATCGCGAGATTTTGGTGGCTGTTGAAACTGCACAGCGATTCTGACGTAACGAATGAGTCAATTTTATTCACCTTTCGTATTCAGAGTAGTATCTTCTTCCAGTCGATACACGTGTTCCAAATTTGTCACAATTATATAAAGAACACTTCAAATGAAGGTCATTGTGCAAACTTCTCCATTTTTTTTTCTTTAAATTTTGTGTAAGGAAAGTGCAAGTTGTATATTTTACTTTTGCATAACTGATTTTTGGTTGAAAGTTTGGCGTGAACCTGTGAAAAAATTTATATATACTCTACTACCACAGTTAACTATTTCAATACTCACCATTTATCAAAGTAAGCATACGAAGCAGATGTAGGACAATTTTGATGGAAACTGTTATGAATGATATGATCATTATAAAATTGATATTAGAATGGAAAACTGGCATCACTTACGACTCGCATATACCTGTACTAAAGTTTTAAATTTCGGATTTTGGTTTTTCGAATTGAACATTTAATGGTAATTGATAAGTATGAGAAATGGTTTTTAACTTCAAGTTTCAACTTGTTGCCTTCCCTTCAATTCTGTAATTGAAAACCAAATGAGATATATCTACCTACAATGACAAAAATAAAGTCAAAATAAAATATAAATCTTGACCACGAAATCTGAGTGAAGTTGGCAAGAAGGGAAATCTTGACAAAAAAAAGAACACGGTATCATAGGAAATATTCTCAAAATAACAAGGAAAGTGTCAGCCATGTAGGTAAATATGGATATAAAAAAATTCCAATCAGTTATTCAATCTGTGGTGGTCCTGGTTATGTCGTCTGCGCGCTAACTTTGGGCTCAGAGTACAGTACAAGAGAAAAACGTGACCTACTTGAGTTACAATATTAATAAGACATTTTCCTTCAGTGCAATATTCTAAGCTAATACTAAACTTGTCTAGGACTGAAATCTGCAATACATTTCATAATGATTGCAGTGAACGTACTCCGGAAAATTGTGATAGAAAATATTTTGGGCTGAGATGAAACTCAAAATGTTATTTTAGTTGGCAGTTCCTAATCTTGCTCAACACATCAATGACTTTTTCTCTTTCGCCCTCAATAGCGACAAGTGACAATGCAAGAGACTTCCTACACTGTTCATTGCTAAGATAGAAACGAGAAGATAAGTTTTGAAGAAGTATCGTGGAGAAACCTTCAAGCATTTGAATAAGGAATGAAAACAATGCTAGGAAAGAGAATTACAGTTCTGAAACGTTTGTATAACTTTAAAAATTCTTCATCAGATATTGGAATCGGTACGTGTCTTATTCCGAAGAAAGAAGAAAAGAACTGATTAGACAAGTCTAATTAATGAGATAAAAATGATAGGGAGAAGCGAAATTAATCCTTGAGTCGTCTTGAATGACCCGGTCGGGACATAGTCCATTAAAATCCCTTAGTACATGTAGGAAGGTTAGAATATTAGTACATGTAGAATACCTTCAACTCGTCGATACCTTCCAAGACAAAATAACTGTCTGTACGCTCACTAACATATCTACAAAGTGATCATATTGCTCTTAATAAACACATTTACGTTTTAAAGGTTCTGGTTTATGAAAATATTATTTTGTTCAAGATTTAAAAAAAATACAGATCAACTGAATATCATTTCATCCGATTCGATTTTTCTTTTGAGAATCTCAGCGTGTGATGTATTGAGTGCTCCAAACTTTTACCGATTTCGCCCTTGAAACTATACATTGGATAGAAAATTCTCTTTATTGATAGATAGTATATAAGAATAAACACAGACGAAAACAAAAAAATCAATTCAATTCATAATATATTATTTCTTGGTCTATCATTTCCCGGTTTCCTGTCCTCGTCCAGCACTAGTTTCACATGGTGGTACAAGATACATCACCATATATTTCATTATCTCTATGGGTTCTATTAGTCCTACCTTATAAATATTGTTATTGAGAAACATTCTATGTATATGTTCACTTCCGCACATTTTCTTGAAACCAACACTAATGATTTTTACTGCCCTTAAACCGTGATACATTTCATTTATGAAAACACCAAACGTACTCCAGGAAATTCGAGAAGCAAGTAATATTTCTATTGAACTGCGATTACTGTTGATTCCACTGTATCCGACACTACTACCATCTATGTATCTACTTGCATTTTCATATCCATGGAAATATCCTTTTGCGTCGAGATTTAAAAAATTCTATATTCATGTACAGTCACACTCACTCTAAATCCTGTTTTCAATTGTAGTTCAAGAACAACTATGTAAGCACTGAACTCCGTGTACCTACTTGGAGAAGGAAGTTAGACGGTCCGGGACTCGAATCCGGTATCTTCTGCTTTGGCTGCAGGTGTGCTAACATTGCACCTCCACTCCCAAGAACTCGGGTTCGAGTCCCGCTCCGTCGCAATTTTCACCTGCGCGATGCAAACTTCCCTCCCCGAGAAGTTGTGAGTTCAAAATCCCATCCGACACACAAGTACGTGGAAACCAGTTATAAGTGCTTCCAACATAAAGGAGCCGCCAGTGGTCTCTAATCTCCTGTATGGTGAGTGACGCAGGTTCACCGGATGTTATGTAACCTACGTTTTAGACTTGTAGAAATTTAGCACTGAGAGGGAAAAATTGAAATGTTTCCTCACTCCTTAGAGCCACCTTGCCTCATTCCTCTTTTACTTCATCCAAATGCTGTGCAAACTCCTGCAAACAGGTTTTTTGTTTTGTTTTTCTTTTGATGCTCCAACTGAGGTTTCAATGTTACACATTCCGGGCATTATTCCAATGTAAATGACTTAGAGACAGGAACTTATTCTCCTCTGAGTATTTAATATATTCCGTTTTCAGTGAAGTATCATCAATATTTTATATCTTTACCGTCACAATTTCCAATCCCTTGATGATTAAATTAAATTTCAATGATTTTTAATGTTTAATTTAAATTATGAAATCAATAAAAAAATTATATGGTATCTCGTTTCCAAATTTTATATTTCTCATTTCTCATTTTAATTTTATATTTCTCATTGGTAACGGCTAACTTTAGACTTTGAATTTACTTTGTGTAGTTAACTATTGTAAATTTTCTGTTGAATGAAGTAAAAGTTTATAGCGTAATTATATTTAAAAAATAATACCAGAACTCAATTGTACTTTCTGAAATGTCAACTTTTAGTAGATGAAAACCTACGTCATTCAATCCTTTTACTTAAAAAATTCGTTGAGATTTCGAACATTCCAGAAAGTGAACATGCATGGGACAAACTCACCACCATTTCAAGGTACTATGAGCGGGCCATGCGCGAGTCAAACACATATTTATTATATATTTGTGAGAATTTCAATAATATTATCTAAAATTTCATTTTAAAATTTGACAAAACAGCAATTTATTAATTATTGTGTATTAAGAACTACAAATAATTAAGTGTACCATTTAAATAACAAAAATATATTAATTATGTTATGTTGAATGAAATTAATTATGTTATGTCGAACTCGGGACCGTAAGCTTAGCGCCCTCATGCGCTTACCAACTGCGCCATCCCGTTCGCCTCTCGGTCCCGTCTCCCATTTTCATTAGACGAAATAACTCTTTCGCCGAGAACAGGGCAGGTCGAATTTTCGCTTCTGAGGCAAGACACGACGGCGGCAACGCGGATAAACCATTTCATTAAAACATAACAAAAAATATATTACATTTTATGATAACTGATTTTTTCCTTCGTGAATTATACTCTATTGAAGTATTTTAAAATTCCTATTTTTAATAACGTTTTTAGATAATTTAGGTAAACTTATGTGGATAGACACATGCTGTCGTGATCTTTTTTGCAGAACTCTTTTGCTAACAATTTTGACATATAAAGTTGTCACTGTTTAGGCGGCGTAAGCGAATATACCCTTTTTTCCGATTTCATCGACATTTATTGTCAAAAACTATTTCTGTACTTCTTAACACGTATTTGAAAAATAAAACTTAGCCTATGTTCATCCTATACATCTTAACTATATCCTTGCCACATTTCATCAAGATCGGTTCTCTGGTTTTGTCGTGATCAGGAAGCAAACGGACACAAGTTTCTCATTGCGCATTTATATATTAGTAAGGATTAGCCTCGCAAGGTTCAAAATTTTATTAGACGAGTTGATAGATGATAGTATTTCTTTCATAAAACAAAAAAAGAAATATGGGGCATTTAAACAGTCTCAAGGTCAAACTCTTGGAGAGTGTTCGTTCTCGCCTCACGGTCTCAAGAAGCAGCAGAAGTAGATCGCTTCAGGCTCCGTTCGAAGGCAGACAGCAGCACTCTGCGTAGAAATGGATTTCTCAGGGGACTCGCTGAGAAAGTGAAGCGCAAAAAGACAAATTGCCCCTTCAGCGTAAATGAGAGGAGAACATTCGCTTCGTAAAGCGGAGGGGTGTCAAGGGGGTCGGGGGGGGGGAGATAGAGAGGAAGTGCATCGTTCTGGATTTACGTTCGTTAGTGCAGGGTGGAAGGGTAGCATTAACCTACAAAGGTTATCCCTTGCTTACTCATCCCCTGCTCCGCCAAAAGGAGGAGATTGAAGGATTCAGTTGGAGAGAAAAATGCGTACCTTTTGACGAGTGACGTCAAATCGATTTGCATTTTCAAGGAGCTGCGAGTGATTTGAAAAATAACAGTTTTCCATTTGAACAAGAAAGAGGAAATGCGAGATTACAAGTGGGTCATTCCAATGAATTTTGAGTGAATTAGAGTAAATCGGTTTCAATATAGTCACGGAAGTTACTTTTTAATATTTGTACCTTTTAATAATAATGACCATCTCAGAACTGGCCAAAAACTTTTATTTCCGTTCACTTCCATTAAAAACTCCCATTTATTCAATACAGAGCACATTTATTCGATGGATTTACCATTATTGAGTATATCTCCGAGTCAGTTTTGTGCGCAAGATTGGTCGAGGATGAACTGTGAACGCAAGATAACAAAAATTCATATTACAATTAGATTTATTATCCTCCTATTCCCGTCTTGAATCTTTACAGTCCATTATGTTGTGGCAGGCCATAAAATTCCTCAAATTTGTCCACAAAATGACACTTCAAGGTTAAAAAATAAAATATGATATTTTTATTTCAGAATTCAATTCCCAAATACACCATTAACAATTATTTTTCTGAAAATTTTCTGAAACGTGAAATTTCTGTTAGTAAAATGTTTAGAAAAAGTAATTAATAATTCACAAAGATAGTGTTTCAAAAAAGAGATTTAATTCATTTTTCATAGTTTTGTTTAGTTTGAAACTAATATTTTCTATACTATGTCCATAAATAATTTAAATTAAGTGTGTACACTTTTATTACGTTACGACAAAGTAATAAATCTAAATGACATTAAACTAATTTGCTTAAATTTAATATTACAATCTCTATCAACTGGCAATGAGTACACATTACAAAATAATTGGGGGATTGGGGGTCCAGTCAAAACCCTAATTTTTATTGCATTTTTTGATTTTGCCTTAAAAAGTAAGTAACTTTTGCCCGAAACATTATTTTGATTCATTGCAGAGGGAACTGACAACGAATAAACAAAATCTGCTACTGAATAAAAAATTGAATTTTTCAAAACGTTTTAGCCAATTATCAGTTGTTTGAGTTTTTTCGTCGGTCATGAAAATAATGAGCCATAGACAAACACCCAAACGGCGGATATGGTAAAATAAATGTTTTACGCAAATATGGTAGTAATGCCAGCAGAAACAAGTCAAATCATAAAAGAGTTGCTCTCGTTGTTTTAGTCAAATATCCACAGAGGTATTCAAAACATGGACCTTGTAATTGCTCCGCTACCTGACAGATATGAAAACTGAAATGTACTATGTCATTAATCGTCAAGTAAAATGCAGATAATTAATTTGGTTGATAATTTTAATTCGTCCCTTACGTATTTATTCGCAAATATATTTTTTTAAATCACAAATGACCGCACTAATAAGAGCTCGGCGTAATTTTGGTACTACAGACTTACTCCGTGAGTAGTTAATTCTCACGTAACAGCGTTGTAAGCAAGGAATGAAATTTGTCTAATAATGTCGGTTTCAGGCTGGCGCAACTTATAGTGGAATAAGACAAGGTGTGCCCGTCCCGAGTATGCACAGTAAAAGCCAATCAAGACATTTTTCGGAGCGAGCGTATTAGGACATCACTTCACGCTTAGAACTCAGTCAAACATTTTACATAAATCTGTACACCACCCTTAATGTCCCTCTCAAAAAATGTCTCGCTTTTCATTGGCTGGCCAGCATCCCCTCCACCTCGATGCGAAATAGAACACCTTTTCTTGTTCCACTATGGGTGTAACTAGTCTCTGAGTAATGCTCGAGTACTACGGATAAACACTTGGCCACTTCAAATCGTGTAAGCTCTCAGACGTTTTGATCGAGAAACGCAGTATTTCAAGGACGTTAGTGACATGAAATATGTGGTGGAATCACTGATAAATCAGGATGTTTTCATAATGTATCTTTTATACATTAATTTGTATACCGTCATAAGAATTACTTGGAGAATTGCATTATACATAACAAACTTAGATGAAAACATCGCAGAAAGAATCGAAGTTTGTCATCGATTCACTTTAATATAACAAATTATTTGAGGTTCAATGATATATAATTTACGAGAGGTTGAAGTTATTAGATCAAATCGTAATTTGATATTTTAACCATCCAAGGTATGGGTCATAACAAGGATCTACATACTAAATTCAGATATGTAGAACTCGAAATGTAAAGACAGAATACGAATATTGTGGAACAACATAGTACAATTACGAATTATTCACTCGATTCTACATACACCCCAATAAAAATTCTTATTCATGACATTCAACAAAATGTGAAATCACTCTAGGAATAATAATTTCCAACAGAATTTCACTTGGAAACAAATGAAAACAATTTCCATGTATAGAATAGAAATTTCCGTTCAATAACAGTACCAATGAAATATGTCCAAAACCACTCTTAAAATTTGACATTAGTTCGCCATTTTGTTGTTTACTTCGACCCACAGGCTATTTCTTCGACAGAATATTAAGCTTAATTCTGGAGGCTGAGTGGTTTGGCGGTTGTCATGATAACTACTTCCCAGTTACTTCGCGCACAAGTTATTCCATGTTAATTAGTAACCACTTTCACTACTCTTTGCTTACTCTCGAAGTAAAATTTATTCATTTTTTAGTATTGCTATACATGTTAAATACACATAACAACAATGAAGTAAGAAGATACATAACCTCATTAATATCAGTACGTGTTTATACGCAGTTTGCGCGTTGCTTTTTAAGAAGATTAACAGAATATGTATTTTAGATTTGTAAAACTGTCGTATTTTAAGCTTTTTCTTTGTATAACATTGTTTGCATTATAATGACACCAACCAAATATAATTTAGGGTTCAGTTAATACTGAAAGCTCTCCCGTTTTCCCTGCCTATCATTCCACCACAACATTCACTCAGAATCATTCACCCCCATTTAATTCATAATCACCGCTTCAAGGGAGGTGCGGCAGAAAGGGCATCCGGCACCCTAGTATTCCCCAGCCAAAACCAAAAAAACGAATCATCATATATCCATTCAAATTCGCAGACCCCACGCTAGGTAGGTTAGCTTAGTTAATACTGAAAGCATGTGTTACATTTTTACGAATATTCTACTGAAGCAACTAATGTGCATACGATTCTCTTTGAGACCTTTTATCATATTTTTGATAGTAGTTATTTCACTTAAAAATATGGCCGTGCAATACTGGACTCATCACTCTTTTGATATCCTCTTCTAAATTTCAATTTATTTACATACGTCCTTCCAAGTGTAACTTTTTGTACTTCCTATTTACTCCCAGTTATAAGTATTTAATCAGTTTAAATGAAGTTTTAACGTATCATATTAGAAGTACAAAAATATTCAATATCGATGAATTGACAAATCATGACTCAATAATCAAAACCAAAAATTTCTTTCATTCTTATTTGTACGTAAATTAAAAGTTTTTTTAAGAATATTATCACAATACCTAATTAAAGAGATTAAATTACATTGTTTTTAATAAATACTGGAGGATAAAATGATCATTTTTATATCAAACATTGAAACTTTATTACAAAATAAATGTCATTCAGTGGTGGAGGGTGTTGGGCCGCATTGCGTTACGTCACAATATGAATGTCTTAAAGTTGAGTAAAAGGTAGACATGTTTTTGTTATAAATACGATCCATTTCGAAAGTAAACACATTTTACGATCTCAATATGAAAAGTGCGTCAATATGGTATTTCGTTACTTCGCAGGTACTAAACTGTTCCGCAACGAAATTCCCCTTTCCAAATAAATATGTTAGAATTCAGGAAAACAGGACAAGTTAATGAAAATAAGTAACATGTAACAAGTAACGTAATGAAACTATCTGGACGCCAACGACAGCAGTGGCGCGTCAGAAAATCGTCAAGTCGATTCCTGAAAAAGTACAATGTTCTTTAACTTAAACTCACGACTCGGAGTTGTAAAACTTGAAGCGTCATTTCACAGATTCAGTCACTGGATGAAATTCCAAGTTCGGACGTTATGGGAAACTTCAACTCAGTAATCCGTGAACTTGTCCTGAACGTGTCGGCGCAGCGGTCGGAGCGAGGAACGTTTCGGCGCTGCGGTTTTCCCAGTGAACGTTTCGGCGCAGCGGTCAGAGCGGGAGCTTCGTCCCAGCGGTCTTCCCGGTGAACGTTTCGGCTCGGCAGTCGGAGCGATCGGAGCGAGGTCTTCGACTTCACAGGGAGCGATCTTATCGGTGTGATCGCTCGAGCCAGACTGACTTCTAGCCCCGATCAACAGAATTATTTCACCTTGGTAACCTTCTTATTGGTGGGCGAAATTCTTTGTTAGCTTTCTGCAACTCTCCTAATAACATTCATGATTTGTTGAATGTGTCCATTTAGGGATACGCACATGGTCGTATGCGCACCTTGAGTTCACGGAGCTTATATAGTTTATCAACAAATGTTCATTTGTCAAACATGTAGCCTTGCATGCGGGATGTTTGGAATAAACAACGTTCGTCTGTCTTGCGTTGTAAACACAGAATGGCGTTTGCGTGTTTTCGTCTTGGAGTGATAATGTTCTGGGTATGATAATATGTAGAAGTATGATATCTTCTACAAGACCGTGGAAACAAGAGAAGGGAAGACGTCATCTCGACCAGAGGCTGATGGATTCCTCCACAAGATGCTTGACTGACAGAAGTACGTTGCACATTTATTACAATTGTGGAATGATAGTTATAAACTAAAATATCTATTAATTTTTTTCACAGAAAAGGTGACCACGAAGGACTTTGTCAACACAACTGCTACTAAAGACGTACAAGCAACTGTGGATACTCAAAGGTAAGAAAAAAAATTAATATGGTATACTGTGCAAAGTATCAATAGAATGGGATTAATTTTGATGCGGACATGTGAAATGTCATGCGTAAAAACAATCCAAACCGACTTAAATGAAGTGTCGCATCTATAGTGATATTGCACCTGTAGTGTCGAGATCATCAGTGATATTGGCAAAGTGGAATAAGAAAGCTCTCTCGTTAACTTGTAAGTCGGTGATTTCTTCAAAATAATGTGTAAGTATATATAGGGTGTCCCAAAATTAACGCAAGATTTGAATTTAATAGAAAACACAGTTTTTAGTATTTTGATTGTAATTTAGAATTTTCATAAATAACCCTATCCTATGTACTTTATGATTCAATATAAAAATTACAATCAAAATACTAAAAACTGTGTTTTCTATTAAATTCAAATCTTGCGTTAATTTTGGGACACCCTTCAAAACTTGCGTTAATTTTGGGACACCCTATATAAAAACGTTTTCAGAAATTAAAGAAAAATCATCAATATATCCTATAAAAAATCAATATTAATATATAATGCAGTAAGATAAGAAATAAGAGTTTTCATATTGAAGAAATAAATTTTACGTTAGCAAATATTGCGTCACCTAAGTTTGTATTTCGGAAAGTAAAGAAGGGTTAGCGAAACTCGAGCGGTAGATGTTATCAGAATATGTTGTATTTAAATATAGCAATCACAAATTCCTACTAGAAATAGAAATTGATTATTATTTGTTTATAGCTAATTTTGATTTAATTCAATTAAAAATTTAATTTTTCAAAAATTTAGATTTCAAATTTGAAGAAACAATTGACCCTTTTTCTCATCAAGTTAAGAAGCGACCTGCCTTTAAGAAATATTTAAACAATAATTACATATAAATTTGCTTTAGAAAGAAACATACAATAGAATTTATATGGAGGTAAAGCTCGTCTATTCGAGGACACACTCAAATTCTTGAAAAATAAATATACATAAATACTTTCTTGAAATGAAATTCAATAAAATTAACGTGAATGTAATGTAAAAGGTGCTGTTTGTTGATGTTCATCACCTATTTTTGTAATTCATGGAAAATATATCCAAAAACTTATAACTGGATTTGTATACAGTATTAATATTTCTGTACAATCAGTTTAAAAAAATAATCTTGGGTATATTAATATCTACATTAAACAAATAATACAAAACTTACGGCCTTTTATGGATGAACAGTACATATTATGTGATTAATAGCTCACAACGTTTCGGCAATCGTTTGGAGTCGTTTTCAGTAACAAATTAAATACTGTTCGTCCATAAAATGTCGTACGTCTTGTATTATTTATTTAATTTGATTGTATAATGGACTTTAATTGTAGCAGAAATTCACCACGGATAATTAATAAACATCTGTGAAATTGTGAGGTATGGGACAACGGGTCGAATTTAACTCCAAGGTTCGCGTCCCGCTTGCAGCAGCTGGACATTTACATACTTTTAAAGTGCAAAATTATGTCCAAACAGGGGCGAAGTCTTGTTCAGTGTCCAATTAACAAAGATAACAAAAGATTCATGTCCTAATTTGGTTAGTAAAAAGGAGGATGATATTTCGAACATAATGTCAAGTGAAACAGACTTTTGTTTGAACATTCGTTTCGTAAGTGGTTTAANAATGATATTGTCCCTCTGTTGTATTCCTTAGATTATATATTATTATATCCATTTATTAGGTGTTACATCGAATGTTCTGTGTAAAGAAAAATGGACCAACTATTATGAAGCATTACTGCAAAGCGAATGTAGGGAAAGTTCGTTGGAATAAAGACCCATTTCAAAAGGAAACAAGGTCACACTATGCTTGTACCTTGTTTATTTGATAACAATATACCCATAGTGATGTTCAGTTGGGTGTCAAAGAACTTTCGCTGAAACCGAGGTAACGACAGATGTGAAGATGCTTATTCGGCCAGGAAGTAGCTACGAAGGGTTGACGGGAAGCATTTTAAACACGTTAATATTACAGAAACTATTATGTTGAACACTTATATATGTGATGAAATAATGATAAACTAAACGAATTTTTGATTTCCCATAGGAAACTTTACCGTGAAAACTTCGTCGTGACAACTGCAAATATAGACGAACGGGCAACTGGGTACTCGTATAGGTAAGAAAAAATATATGGCGTATGGTGGAAAATATCGATAGTGTGAGTTTATAGTTTTGTAAATATGTGAAAAGACGTACGAAAAAAACAATCCACTAAAATAATGTTTCATCAATAGTTACACGAATCCGGAACATTGACACAATCAATTCGATTTAACATATCTCTCGTAAATTTAGAAGTGGATGATCAAATGAAAAAAATATTTGAAATAATGCTTGAATATATTGAAATAAGATTTCTATTGATCAATTATGTTTGACGTTAGCGAATGCTGCGCCACCTACGTTAATATTCAGCAAAAATTAGAGGGATGAGCGAAATGCGAGCGTATGAATACAAGTTCTCAAAATGTGCTATATTTAAACATGGCAATGAAATTTTTAGTATATATAGAAATGGATAAATATTTATATATTGTTTATTTTAATTGAATTTGAATGGTTTAAATTTGAAAAAATTAAGATATCCGATTTGATTAATCACTTCATTTTTCTTATCAAGTTTAAATACAGTATAGTTTTAATAAACATGTGAAAAATAATTACCAATATATTTGTTATAGATGTACAAAACATTTCATTTTATTCACAGATCAAAAATACAAAATAAAAATTAAACTGTCAATTATACAAAAGAATTACTATTATAAGAATGACATGTACTTGTGTAGACAAACACACCTAAAGTGAATATTGATTGCATCAGAATTAACTTCGGAAGTTAATTAAAAACCCTCCTAACAATAGCTTTCTACAATAGAGCCAGATAGCTTTTAGATGGTTTTATTCAAAGATTAGATCTGAAAGGTCCTAAATTTAATAAAGTGATCAATAAGAGATTTTTCCAGGTCATACTTACTACCTAAAATGACACCATGAGGCGAGTTCAGTCTAATAAAAACTCAGGTGTCTAAGTAAACTAAGAATTATATTATGTGATTTATTTTTTTATTATTATTTATTTTAACGGAAAATGTATTACATTGTTTCTTTCCGATGATCGACTTAATTTTATTCTTAAATGATATTTTAATTTTTACTTCATTCTAGCGCAAATATCTATGATGTGGTTGTATTTTTATTTATTTTAGTGTTCTTTTCAAAAACAAAATTCTAAATATGTCTCCACTAAAGAGTGCACTACGAACGTTCGTAACCTTTCTCTAGAGAAACATCTCAACCACCAATTACTTAATTTTAATTATTATGACGGGTAGTCACATACTAACTTATTGCAAATTTATCTCACCTTTCGTTTAACGGCTAAAATGAAAGAGCAAGAATACCAACTAAACTTAGGAACAATTTGAAGGAATATAAAATGAGGGCAAACAAATTTTTAATATAATTGATATAAACTTATTATCAGAAACTTTATTGGTATATTTAACTACGAATGCTCACTGCGAATGTTTAATGTTTAATTAATACGGCAAATAATTTTAATTTGCTAATTATGTTGTTCATCTCTTGTTTAAACATTTGTTTTTTTATTTTATCTATTTATGAGTCATTATTTCGAAAGTTCTGACTTCCATCACTCTGCAGATAATATTTTAGATAATTTTCCACATAACAAATCTGAAGGAAAGCGTTCTCACTATTTGGAGGTATCCATGTCAAGGATAGGGATGACACTAGTGCCATCATGCGCTAATGGCGAGGAACCCAACACTATAATAGTTCAAATTCTCACCAAAGCGTCACAGACATTCCCAAATTATCACCAAAGCGTTATCTTTAGTATGGTCAAGTTGGTCGTAGTTTTGTATAAAGAGAAATTGACCAACTATTTTCAAAGCGAATGTGCGAAAGATTGTTGTAATAAGACTTTGTTTGATGCGACGACCTATTTCAAAAGTAAAAACTTTTTACGATCTATTATGAAACTATACTTGATCTTAGATTATTTGATAACAATAGACGCATATCAATGTTCAATTTTTTTTATAACAGCCTTCGTGGAAACCGAGGTAACGACAGAAGGGAAGATGCTATTTCGGTCAAGAAGAAGCTACGTAGGGTTGACGGAGACATTTTAGGGTCATTGGTGTTACAAAAACTAAAAAGTACGTTGAAAAATTTATCATTTCTGTGGTGTAATGAAGACAAACTGAAGAATCTTCTGATTTTTCACAGGAAACATTTAGCGTGGAAGAAACTTACTCAGGACACCTCAAATATAGACGTACGGACAACAGTGGGCACTGACAGGTAAGAAAATTTACGGCGTATTGTGCAAAATATCGATAGTGCGGGTTTATAGTGTACTAAATATGTGAAAGGTCAAACATAAAAATAATCCAAACCGACTGAAATAAAGTGTGACCGATAATCACGTGATCCTTGAACATGACATAACCTATGTTTTTTAACATATCTCTGGTGAAATTAAAAGTATACGATTATCTTAATACGTTTCGAAAAATTTGATTAAATTTGAAAAAAAAATTTTGGTGAATTTGTTTCGTCAGAAAGTACTGCGCCACAAACAATATTTCGCAAAATCTAGAATGATGAGCGAAATGTGAGCGCATGAATACATGTTCTCAGAATATACCGAATTTGAGCATGGCAATCTCTAAAAAGTTAATAAATTAAGATTAATCCATTTAAATTTCCAACTATAACTTAAAAAACAATTATTTAGTTTTTACCAATTTTAATTAATTTAATAGAAAATTTAATTTTTCAAAAATAAGACAATTTATGATTTTTCTGATAAAGTTAATAAACAACTTGCTTTTAATAAATTTTTGAAAAAGAATTACCAATAAACTTGTAATGAAAGTTCAGAACATTTCATTTTATTCACAAAGAAATATAAGTATTCGTCTGGAAGAAAACTGCAGATGCTTAAAAAATATTAAAAAAATACTTTTCAAATTAAATATAATAATATCTTGTATTAATTATATTTGTAGTATTTGTTGATGTTCTTTAGCATTTTTATGCAATCAAAAAAGACTTCTAGCAGCTGATAGCGGGAATGGCAGCCCAAACAATACAGTATTACCGTTTCAGTAGTCAGTTATAGAAATTAATCTTGAATATTATTAATATAAAGTATAGTAAAATAATATAATATAAAGAAAACAATGTGGAATAAGAACAATGCATTCCTTTTCAATGAACTATTTAACTTTTTCCTTTATTGAAATTTTATTTTTTTACATCGGTCTCGCGTAAATAGCCACGACATGGTTGTATAAATGCTAATTACAACAGTAAATAGTGCAGTAAGAACGCTCCTAACACCTTACTTGAAGGAAACGCAGCTACAACTTAGAAAAACACCAATATTTCATCTTATTATTAAAAATTGTATTCACACAATTAATTTAGTGAAAATCAAATTAGTTTTTTGTTACTGTCAAAACGACACTAACCCTAGGAACAATTTTAAGTAATATTAAATATGAGTAATCAAAATGTATAACATAATCGATCTCAAATAATACAACTCAGAAAATTGATTGGTATCTTTAACTGCCAGTGCTCTTTGGAAATTTTGTATGTATTCACTTTTTAATATATATACAAACATTATCATGGAAACTATGTAAGTCCTCTTTCATGTTCTCTATAAATATTATATTATAACTTCCATTTATAAATCATTATCTCAAGTAAATAGACATTGTGAACTAAAAGAGAATAAATATTTTGAATCTGTAATGTAGTCAATTATTAATACAAGAAGTAATATTTACATGCGGATGATATTGTCCCTCTGTTGTATTCCTTAGATTATATATTATTATATCCACTTATTACGTGTTACATCGAATGTTCTGTGTAAAGAAAAATGGACCAACTATTATGAAGCATTACTGCAAAGCGAATGTAGGGAAAGTTCGTTGGAATAAAGACCCATTTCAAAAGGAAACAAGGTCACACTATGCTTGTACCTTGTTTATTTGATAACAATATACCCATAGTGATGTTCAGTTGGGTGTCAAAGAACTTTCGCTGAAACCGAGGTAACGACAGATGTGAAGATGCTTATTCGGCCAGGAAGTAGCTACGAAGGGTTGACGGGAAGCATTTTAAACACGTTAATATTACAGAAACTATTATGTTGAACACTTATATATGTGATGAAATAATGATAAACTAAACGAATTTTTGATTTCCCATAGGAAACTTTACCGTGAAAACTTCGTCGTGACAACTGCAAATATAGACGAACGGGCNTAAAATAACTAATTTTATTGTGTTGTGGATTTGGAAGTGGGTGATCAACTGAAAAAAATTTTAATTGAAGTGGGAAGAGCACTTCAAATCCCCGAGGTGTATAATTGTTTTCTATATTTTTATTCTAATTGTTACAAAACACAATAATATTAATAATAATGATGAAAAAGTGATTTAATTTCTATATATCGGTTAATAATATAGTACAAACAATATTCAGGAACTCGCTTGACTCATTTTAA
>NNCF01127629.1:719587-735417 GCA_002313205.1 Laupala kohalensis
CCACAGAAAAAGTTAAATAACTTTTTCAAATGTCCGGTAGATAAAAGAGATGTAGAAAACACGAAGGAAAATTTACTACAAATCAAAGAAAACTTCCATCACTTTCGTAATTTAAAATTTGGCCTTATTTTGAAAATAAACATTTGCTCCATAAAAGGCAATGTATTTCTACGTCAATTACAATAGCAATTATCTCATTTAAATGGCCGATGAGGTATGTTTTTCAAGTTGAAATAAGTACATGTTACTCTGTTTATTTACGCCGATTTGAGATATTTTAGTGATTTAATTATACCTGCGCTAGTGCTCCCTTAATGCCTGGGTATATTGAAAAACTTTTTCGGAATCCATAAAATATTTTATATAAAGAACCTATCTATAAACTTTTAATATCATGCGATTAAAAGTTTATTGAAATTGAAATAAATTATTTTTTGTTTTCATGAAAGAATTTAATGCATGGCGTCATCTATCATATTTCCCGACCTAAATATACCCTGTCGAGCGTCGTCAGTACAACTTCAAATGTGGATGCACGGACAATAGTGGACTCGAATAGGTAAGAGAAACATTATAACATATTTGTGCAAAATATCGATGGAGTGGGTCTCAAGTGTCGGAATTATTCAAAAGGCCATCCGTAAAAGTGTCGCATCAATAGTTACAGGATACCTGAAAATACCTGCGGCCGCCTAAATATGTGTACGCGGAATATGATGGATTTGAGTGAAAAGCAGAAATTCCCTATCGAACTAGAAATTTAATAATTTTTGTTTGATGCATTTTTAAATTTTAAGCTTTGTGAAACTTGGTTCATTTCTTGAACACTTATTCCATCTGGAGAATATAATTTTATTTCTGAACAATATAAAATATGGTGTTCCTTAGAAAAAAAGGTTTGCAAAAATATATTCGTTATTTTAGTTCAAAACAATGCTATCCCTGTAGAGGTAACCTCGTCTATCCGTTTATACTCATAAAATTCTCAAATAAGTAAACTTGCTATACATACTTCTTTTTGTTCAAATAAAATATAACAAAATTAACTTAAATGTAATGTTAAACACGTTAATTGGGAATATATTTGTTTCATATTTTTGCATTATATAAAACTACAGAATTTGCAGCTCAAAACAATAGTTATGTCCTCATAAATGCATATGACATGTTCAAGATATAAAAAAATCATACTGAACAATTTTTTAACACGGTTATAATATAAAAATCTACCACACAAAAAAAACGAAGAAGCAAAAACAAATTTGAATCAGAGAAGTTCGACTGGATATACACATCCCCGTTGGAAAAGGAAATTGGGACCACACTAGTTTAATTTTATAATTTTTTAATGAAATAAGAAACTACTCTAGAATGAGTTTAGTAATATTTTGGCAAAGCCGTACTTAATTCAAATTAATATTTATAGTCACATGTATTCTAATAGAAGGTTGATAAACAGTTTCATATTTAGAACAACTCATTCCAACATTGAAACATTTCTTCGAGTATTAAATACAAGCGCCAGGAGTTACGAGCACGGCCATGATAATGTGAACGTGTGAATTGTTATATAACTTTTTTGTACTCGATCACATAAATTTGTTGGTATTCCTTTAATGGTATAACATGTAGCTAAGTGTATTCTTATCTTGTGGAAGCGCATAAATAATACATCTGCTTCTGGTTTAGGACCTAATACGGATTGATGCGATGGTCCCCTGCTTGCTTCCGGAGAGTAAACCCCAGGTGGTCATGCGTATGAAATACCCAGTAGCCCCAGGAGAGGGAATTGAAAGGTACATGAAGAGAAGATAAGCGAAAACTATAGATATGAGAAACATGAGTAGATATTTCCAAACATTCCTGTTGACAAGCCCATTAGAGTGAGTTCAAGTTCAGCCTCCGCACAGAACGATATCTCTAGCACCCCTAATGAGCAATGATAAAATAAATTGAATACTTTTCATTGTATTTGAAAATGGGAAATTTGAATTTGAAATGGTAGTATGGTATTGAAGCTTATCTACACGGGGCAACTGAAGCTAGGAGTAGGGTGGTAGGGCTATCGTTCGTAGTACAGCCAGTTAAGTTTACCGAAAGATTTGCCCTCGCTAAGGTGTTAGTAGTAGTAGTTAATAATAGTATAAGTGTTACTAAGAAGTAGGAAGTGATCAGGAGGGGGGGGGGTTCGCTTTTCAAGTTGCAGATGTATAAACTAGGACGTTAATGTAAAAATCAACAATATTTTTCTTGTACATCTTCTGAAATATAACCCGGAGTGATTGGCTGGCGAGGAACCATGCTAGCCCCAAGTTATCGGATGAGGTCTATTAACTATTCCAATAGGCGCGAAACATAAATTATTAATTGACTCTCTTAGGTTCATATTGACCTTCACTGTGTGATCTCCGAGGAAGTCTAACATAACACAATTTCCATAAGTGGAAAGGGAGTGTATCTTTCAGAGGTTGATGAATTTTATAGTGCTTTTCCATATCACGGTGAAGCCAAAATTATGCCCCAATTGGAGAAATGACACTCCATAGGAGTGTTAAGGTAAAAATAAAGCGACTGAAGTACATTATGCCTACATCGGAGTTAAGAAAAATAAAAGTAAACATTCCATGAAAGACTACATCCCCAGAAGTAGGAATCAGAAATCGCCAAATATGCGCGACTAATTTAAAAACAATAAACGGAAAATGTTTATACTTCCGATGTGCTATAAATACAAGGTCAGACAATACAGGTATGGTAACTCCAGACATCAGGGTTACATTAGAGTAGCACAAGACCAAAATGAATAAAACGTTATTATTTGTTCTAATGACTATATGGACATCTATATCTAATTTAAGCCCAAGGTCAGACAATTTCCATTCAGAAAATATTCAACATTCAAAAAGATAAGGAAAAAAGTACGAGATAGAGAACTGGAAGCTAAATTACAAACGCCTTTATAAAATTGGTATTTAAAACACGTTTCTCCACCTTCCCGATCTTCTTCAAATCCAAGTCATTAATAACATGTTTAAATCACTTGAGACTAAAAGTGGAAAAGGCGCGATGGAAATTACCAATAAACATGTTCATATATTTGTGGCCCACATATCCTACTTGCCGACATCCCGAACTGGTTCAAGTCCAAGTCAGCCTTCATGAAAGGTATGACATATTAGCATCCCTCGAGGATGTACGTGGGAAAGGCGCGATGAAAATTACCAATGAACATGTTCATATATTTGTGGGCACAGATATCCTACTTGCCGACTTCCCGAACTGGTTCAAGTCCAAGTCAGCCTTCATGAAAGGTATGACATATTAGCATCCCTCGAGGATGTACGTGGGAAAGGCGCGATGAAAATTACCAATGAACATGTTCATATATTTGTGGGCACAGATATCCTACTTGCCGACTTCCCGAACTGGTTCAAGTCCAAGTCAGCCTTCATGAAAGGTATGACATATTAGCATCCCTCGAGGATGTACGTGGGAAAGGCGCGATGAAAATTACCAATGAACATGTTCATATATTTGTGGGCACAGATATCCTACTTGCCGACTTCCCGAACTGGTTCAAGTCCAAGTCAGCCTTCATGAAAGGTATGACATATTAGCATCCCTCGAGGATGTACGTGGGAAAGGCGCGATGAAAATTACCAATGAACATGTTCATATATTTGTGGGCACAGATATCCTACTTGCCGACTTCCCGAACTGGTTCAAGTCCAAGTCAGCCTTCATGAAAGGTATGACATATTAGCATCCCTCGAGGATGTACGTGGGAAAGGCGCGATGAAAATTACCAATGAACATGTTCATATATTTGTGGGCACAGATATCCTACTTGCCGACTTCCCGAACTGGTTCAAGTCCAAGTCAGCCTTCATGAAAGGTATGACATATTAGCATCCCTCGAGGATGTACGTGGGAAAGGCGCGATGAAAATTACCAATGAACATGTTCATATATTTGTGGGCACAGATATCCTACTTGCCGACTTCCCGAACTGGTTCAAGTCCAAGTCAGCCTTCATGAAAGGTATGACATATTAGCATCCCTCGAGGATGTACGTGGGAAAGGCGCGATGAAAATTACCAATGAACATGTTCATATATTTGTGGGCACAGATATCCTACTTGCCGACTTCCCGAACTGGTCCAAGTCCAAGTCAGCCTTCATGAAAGGTATGACATATTAGCATCCCTCGAGGATGTACGTGGGAAAGGCGCGATGAAAATTACCAATGATCATGTTCATATATTTGTGGGCACAGATATCCTACTTGCCGACTTCCCGAACTGGTTCAAGTCCAAGTCAGCCTTCATGAAAGGTATGACATATTAGCATCCCTCGAGGATGTACGTGGGAAAGGCGCGATGAAAATTACCAATGAACATGTTCATATATTTGTGGGCACAGATATCCTACTTGCCGACTTCCCGAACTGGTTCAAGTCCAAGTCAGCCTTCATGAAAGGTATGACATATTAGCATCCCTCGAGGATGTACGTGGGAAAGGCGCAATGAAAATTACCAATGATCATGTTCATATATTTGTGGGCACAGATATCCTACTTGCCGACTTCCCGAACTGGTTCAAGTCCAAGTCACCCTCCATGAGATGTATGACAAATTAGCATCCCTCGTGGGTAAAATTTGTAAATGGTTCATAAGTTATATGGTAGATAAGCAGTACTAAATAATAAGTGATAATATTTATAACGTTTGATAGATTTTGTATCCCAAAAATTATTATGCGTTTCCAATTTTGATCATATCCCTGTCAGTCGCGATGAGTGGTATGACTTACCAATCATCTCTAGAGGTTTGTGGTGGACTGTGACATTAAAAATAAGAAAACATCTTTATCGGCGAATTTATAATTTCTTTTGACTCAGAGACCTATTGTCCTTCTGATTTGGTTTAAGTCCACAGTTAATTTCAATGTAGTGTGCGAAAGTCATTATGTGTAGTGTGGGGTGAGGGAGTGATGTCTGTGATGTGTAGAGAAGGTTAATATGAACATCTTTAATGCGGTTCTGGAAACCTTATATTCATATAAATTTCGAAAATGTAGCAAAAGTATTTTTTCAATAAAGCTTTGTAGTAACGTGGAGTTACATCTTCTAGTAATATATAATATTGTAGTATAGTTAATTTTGAAACAATTGAAGGATTATTACTCATTAGGATAGGTGACTTAGACCAAAAAAATTATTTGATTTCTTTGAGTATGATTCCAAATGATATGTTTCGGTATGATTCCAATAAAAGCAGTGTTAATTATTTTTTTCAAAATGCGCTTTTTTATAAAAAAAATACTATAAACGAATGATTATGTACACGAAGAGTACATTCGAAGGACAATGGAATGTGTTTCCCACCTCGCCCTTATTTGTAGTTGTTTCTTTGATATCAGTATGAATCTTGGGAAGTCGAGTACCCTTGGTCAATATTCCAATTCAATATAACTGGAATTATTAATGTTATTCTGTTATGGTAATGATTTTTTATTCTTGTCATCGGTGAATATGTTTTAGGAACACTGTGATTACGTCTTTATTGCATGCTGCAAGAAATCAATATTATTGTGCACATTTTAAACTAATAATGTTTTCAACAATTTAACTAATAATTTTTATATCTTTAGAACATTCTTCGATCTTCTCACTAGGTTAGTTTTAAATTAATTCAAAGATACAATAACTAGAAAAGTTTTGAATAGAATAAAAATAACAATTCTTACTTCGCATGTTGAGATTAAGCTGGATTTTGTGTGGAAGTGGAACCCTGCGGATAAAGACGTCACACAATACAGAAGTTTGCGCATCAACATTGTGAAACTAAAACTAGGAGTCAGTCGAGTATGCATCAAAATAGTGTGAGAAAATTTTTGGCGACATAAATTTAATTTTGATTGTGGCATACGTGATTGATTTTAAAAAATCTGAGCATGGCAATAATTGGTCATATTGTCGTTACGACACGTGTAATCACTTAATTATTTTATAACGGGTATTGAATGTGTCAGAATTGCAATACTGAAATATAATTTTAATAGAAAGTAATCTTTTACAGTTTTATTTGAATGCTGTATAGCCAATTTCCTGAATGGAAGTTAGGGACAATTCAGATGGTGAGAGGTTGAGAGGTATGAAAAGAAAATGATCTGATTTTGTCAGAAAGTCAGATATTTAAGCTAACGCTATACTTGAATGTTTCCCCACGCCATTGCTGCGAAATAAATCCCACGCGATGCGGATATTTGAAATTCTTTCAAATGATAATAATAATAATAAATTTATTAATAATAATAATAATAATAAATTTATTAATAATAATAATAATAATAATAAATTTATTAATAATAATAATAATAATAAATTTATTGTCAAAAAACAGTACAAACTGCGTATGACCACGTGGAGGGAAAAAAAACTAATTTACTCTCCGGAAGCAAGCAAGGGAGCAAAAATAAATTATATTGAAAAAGTTGTGAAAAATTCCTGTGACTCAATGAAATTATTAAAAAAATAATAAATACATATTTAAGAATGCATTTTATAATAGAGATTAGGGGGAGAAAATTTACTAATATTCTCTTTAAAAATTTATTTGTTATCATATTATAGAATTTTTAGACCAGTTACATTTTACGTTCAATTGATTTTGTATTTTAAAATATAAAATATAAAATTTAATTATCAGCAAAAATTTCCAGCAAAAGCGTAATTGTGGTATTTCTGATTCACAGACTTTAAGTATTGTTTTCAATATTAAAGAAAACGCTTTTTTTAAATACTCTTATGAAATTTATCAGTGAATATTACATGTTGAATTATGGGCAACGCAATTAATTAGGTTGATATTTCTACTGATATTTTCTTGTATTAATAACGATGAGAATTGCCGAAAAATTTTCTCTCGAAACTCTTTAAAAAACGCGCCGATCGCTTTACCTCCTGGGTGGTGCGGAAACAAGCAAATTGAAAATTAGTGGGAATATCCGAAATATCTGAATAATAATAAAATGTAAGTATAAGACAAAAAGGTTTATAAAGCGTTTTATTAGGAGACTGGAAAAAGTGACATAGGAGTTCGAATTGCAACAAAAAACTGCAACAGATATTTAAATTTTCGTCAATTTGCAGCTATAGAGGTCTCGCTCCGACATGAATCGGATCCGCTAGGTTCCAGGTGCGAATACATGCTGTAAATGGGCAAAACTTTTAACATCTTGTTTAATTTGTTTTTAAACTTCTTTCACTTTCTCAACAATTTCTAATTAAGCCATTTACACGCGTTTTTGTCTTGTGTTCTTACTCGGCAATAGCGTAATTTTTCGTTAGACACTTCCAGACATGTATACCTGAATGAGGTTTTCTTCCTGTTAATATTCTGAGCAGCAGTCGCAAAGCGTCGCCGAGCAGCGATGCGCTGATACACAACCGCCGTTCATAACTGATGGACCTCCGAAATGACTCTCTTCCCGCGTGGATGTCATGTGATTCACACGTACACCCACTCTCACAATCATTATGGCAACACCATCGCCGCCACATTGTTGAACTGAGTTGGGCACGCTGGGTGGTGCTGAATCGTTTCTACAAATATACTGTAGTACTAATTCCTGACTAAAAATCGTTCGAATGCGTCAAGCACTTTTGGTGACAAAGCGTTGTGACTCACCAAGTCACCCTGGGGTCAATTCCCAGCGGGGCCAGAAAAAATTGTAGCTCTTCACTTCTTTGCATTAGATGTAGCTGTGGCATCTCAAAAGCGAACCCCCCTCCTATCCACGTCCTACTTCTCTTATACTCTTACTGACTGCTCTTACTAATACCTCCATGTGGGCAAAGTTGACAGTAAACCCATCTAACCGGCCCACCTACTAACAATAGCTTACCACCCACCTCCTATCGCCCCGTGTAGATAAGCTTGAATAGTACGGTACATTACCCATTCACAAATACTACAATAAAAAATGAGTCAACATTAAAAATCGCACATTTCCGCAGCCAAAAGATACGTGGGATTTTTTTTTCTTTTGGAGGGCAGTGGAGCCCCCTTGTATCAGATGCGATGATGCAAGAAGGAACCAAGCGGAACTGTGGTTGTGTGATGTGTGCTGTGTCGTTGCGTGCTGTGCGAGAGGGGTCTAAATCGACTTGAATGACTTCACTTTGATTTGAACTTTGAGCCCACTTCTCTTCACCTGCATTCACGGCCACGTTTTGTATTGACTTCTGGGAATCCCGAGCGGCCGGTTTCAACAACCCCCACTTCAACCTCAGCGGCGTTGGCGGTACACTAGAACTGGCTGGCGATCAACATTCCTCGATAAAACACATTTCCTGCGCACGTATCTCCTCTTCGTGTCTGAGGTATCCGGGAGCAACTCAAAACAAATTAGTAGAAGGATGGATAATACAAGAATGTAGCCCGGGGATGTGGAAGCAGGCAGGAGCACTTACTCCCACACCCCTGAATACAAACAAAACGTGAAATTAATAAACAAAATTGATGTTCAAGAAACAAAGATGTGGAGCGCGGTGTGTAAATGAAGTTGGAATGAGCTGTCCGGAGAAAAACTTTCATACGTAGCTTGCACTGCAGAATTGAGCAAACATCCCTATCCATCCTACTACATCTATCATTACAA
Source organism: Laupala kohalensis (assembly GCA_002313205.1). Classification (NCBI taxonomy): domain Eukaryota; kingdom Metazoa; phylum Arthropoda; class Insecta; order Orthoptera; family Trigonidiidae; genus Laupala; species Laupala kohalensis. The sequence continues at coordinate 728,252 of NNCF01127629.1, forward strand.
ACAATTCCCACTTACCATTACAGAACTCTTTACCATTACAAACAATTCCCACTAACACCTCCACTTAGGTCAAGTTGTTTGAAAACACATCTAACCGGCCCACCTACTTCCAATAGCCCCTACCACACACCATCTACCTCCTATCGCCTCATGTAGATAAGCTCCAATAGCACGTTTCCCATTCACAAATACCAACAATAATAAAATTGTAAAAAAAGTATGTGTAATGTTATATTCACTCCATGAACATTTCGTATAAAAATTGTCGGTAGGCCATGCCACTTGAAAAGGATCTAGCGAACTCCAGAAAATTTGTAGAAGGGTTGTGTTTATTTACACACACACATTGCAGAGATGAGTTGCGTCTCCTTGGTTCCCTGATTGGTAAAAAATCTTGTCTTGGTCATGCAGATAGATCGCATTATAAATAACACTTGCTATTATTTATAACAATAAGGGTTTGATTTAAGCGTGAATACTTTAATGCAAGAATTAGGATAGGAAAATATTTATTAGTGAACTCGAACATCAGATACAGTATATACTACAAAACTTGGGCAAATGTATTTCATAGAAAGTTGAACTGAGAAACATTCCTATAGATTTAATGTAATACTCGTAAGAAGTGTGAGAAGGTTTTTAACTCGCAAGGGTAAGTTACTCAACAATTTTTCTTGTGGAAGTATAATTGTATTACTTCCCTGTAGAGTTAGAGGAAAAAGACAAACATCACTATTTTTAAAACTTGATTCACTCTTTCACTATTTTTAACAGCCAAGTAGTTCTGTAACTTCAATATTCTCTTCGTTTTCAGAAAAGAGGCAAAACTAATCCTTTTTGAAATGTACAAAGGGCTCTAATGACCCTGCCGTTGACGAGCCTTAAATCTCCACACACAAAAAATGAAATGTACAAGGAGGATCAAAAAATTCACAGCATAACATAAATTGTTAATTTTTATATTTATACACTTGCAAAGAAGTAAATGATTAATACATTATGTTACATGAGTGTATGAAAGTAACATGCACTAACAAGGAAAGTTCCCCAGGTGTACCTCACAGATTTTTTATTTTTTTTATTTTAAAGATTTAAAAAACATATTCGACACGCATTTTTTCTTTCGTGTTAATTAGACCGCATTTGGATAGAACCACCCCCTAAAGTTTACTCTGAAAATCACATTTTATCTGTTTTCTCAAAAAGTATTCAAGATAACTTAATCAAACATGTCAAATTTTCACAATTTATTAGACATTTAAAATCATATATTTTTTCTGCTAAAGGTTGCAACCTTCTCCAAAATCATCGATACACGGTCGAAATTGATACACGTTCAACCTGTGACGTCACGCTATTTAGTTTCGTTTTGGTCGAAGGTTCCAGCATTCGATTTGAAGTACCAGAACGCACTAATATTGCAATTATAAGATGTTCGTGGTGTAAAAAATTTTTGTGTTTGAAGCATTTTTTTCATGACTAACATTATTGTTTTAAATATGTAAAATAATATTAATAAAAGATCATTATCACGTAATCATTATTTGCATGAAAATCTCAATAAATTATTCTGTTTTAAAAATATTTTAATATAAAAATTTTATATTAAAAAAATCAAGTCAATTTTTGGGTTCATTTCCTTTTAATTTTTTATTTACTTACAACCGTTCTTGATATTAAAAATATTAAATAGAAAATCCATAATATTTTATAAAACTTAAAAAGATTTTTTTTCTAACATCTGAAAATTTGCTTTGTAAAAATATTATTAAAAATTTGTAATTGGTTACCATAAAAGCTTTTATGTTGTGAATCATATAAAATTTTAAATGATTTTCAAACATATAAACGCCAGATATAATCATGTTATTTTCGTTTCAAATATCTACAATTAGATATTATACACAATTATGAATCTCGAAAACATAAATACTATATAATTTAAGTGGTAAATTTTAATTGATAAATAGTCCATTAATTTAGGGGTTGTAACTAATTTAGGGGTAGTAATAACCATAAAGTAATTTTTTGAGAATACTAAACTATCTCAACGTTAATTTTATTTCATCTTTAAACCGAAAAAAAAGTAAATTTGTTGTCTTAATTGCATATTTTTTTAAGAAATATGGTTTAACCTTTTTTAAAAAAAGGGGTTGCAACGCTTAGCAGAATTTTTTTTTTGAAATCTACAAAATACCAAAAACAAAAAAAGAAATCGGTGAGGTACACTTGGGGACCTTTCCTTGTAAGGAACAAACAGAATCAAGTGAATAAATGTATGCATCGCAAAATTAATGTTTGTTTGGAATCGAATGCTAACATTGTTGAAATATAAAATGACAGTTTCATGACGATGGAAATAATAATAATTTGTGGATAAACCCTTATAAATAAAAAAGTAAAAAAAAAACATTATTTTTTTACGTCTTTAGGGGAGAGAGAGGTGCTGAGGCCCGCTCTTCCAAGTAACTATGATTTGGGAGAAGGATTAAGGAAGGTAAGATGTTACCAAAGCAAAATTGATCTGGATCTAGGGAAAACTACTCAGGTCGAAACCACTTATTTCTGCCTACCCTGGAATCGAACCTACATACTCGGAGAGTGACGACACTACCACTACACAATCCCTTACAATTTACTTACGGATAAATAAAAAAAATTTGGAGGAGAGAGACGCCAATGTTTCGAATTATGATACAGATTTGTCTTATGACGGAAGATATTTTGGACAGAATTTTCGGAAAAATTAATAGAAAAAAACCCACCAAACCTCATCGTGGTTCGGGTTTTCCTCCGGTTTTCCTCCGGGTAGAGACCGATTTTTTATACAGGTTCTCTAGGCTCTTGTCTAGAGACAGCGTCTATTGAAACGAATCTCGAATTTAGTGTTATATTAATATTTACTATTCATAAACTCGGTCATCCAAATAATCTCTAGTTTATAATAATACATACTTTGGTAATAATGTTTTTGTTAAATACAAATTTGTTGATATTATAACACGTAGCTAACTTATTATTCTTATCTACAGAGTGCTGAAATTTGCAATCTGCGTCTGCCTTAGGGTCCTTAATCGGGATTGATGGGATGGTCCCTTGCTTGCTTCCCGAGAGTAAATTTGTTTAATGTGCTTCACGTGGTCATGCACAGTTTGTATTGTTTTTTGGCAGTAAATGTATTATTATTATTATTATTGCAACGTAAAGAAATGTACCGTACCACGAAATTAAATTCTTATTTATTCTGCAGACTATTTAAACTTATTTAATTTCAAATGTCTATTTAAATTGTGAGTTAAGTTAATATTTATGGTATAATTTTTACAATCCTCTTTTCTCCGGAAACCTCATAACACAAAAATATGAAATAAAACCTGAGAACGTGAATAACGTGCTAAAATATCCATTTAGTTCAATTACCCGTATTTTGTTCGGCGACTGGTCCAGTGATGTGTTGACAAAGCGAAACATCGATTCCGTAATGATGTGTAATCTGAGCCACTCATCGTGGAATCGCCAATCGACTAACGACTGCTGTCAATCCGGTAATGTATTCATAAACGAATGCATTGAAAGGTAGAGGTCAAAAGGTTCTACTGAACGCATCCTCAAAGTATCGAATGAAACAAAACTATTTTGGAGTTCAGCTGACCTAGCAATGAACATATTTGTTTTTCATTCCTGTCATCGTTGAGAATATATATAACAAATATTTTTATTCCTCCATTTAAATATTTTTGTTGTATCCATATTCGTATTCAAACAAATACTAATTATATAAATATGTACGAATATAGAGATATCATTTTCAAAGTTTCATCATCGTGTTAGCCGTGTACATCATCACACAGATTCAAAACAAATCCACAGAAAATACCTAGTGGACAAACGCAAACATTTCGAAGGACTTCTTAAAATCTTTATATCTTCTTTCTACAACGAAGAAATACCTACCAGAGCGTCCTAACGACAATGTAAGGAGTAGTGGGACGACCGGTCAGCTTCATTTTTTGCCATTTCTCATTTTTTTACGAGTCTATGAAATGTACTATTTACAAACTTTATTATCAAATGAGAACAAAAGTATGGTTTTACTGATGCATACTGTCATGATTGCGTTCGTAAGAACGTACTAAAATTGACTTTCACGGATCTAACTCTCATAGTTCATAAAAACTGTCTATAAATAAAGAATAGGTCACGAGAACACTATCAACTCCTGGTTTGTCCTGCGGCTGCAATTTGGGCGATTCTTTCGATAGATTTTCTCTTTCAAAAAGTTGTTCAGTTTTGAAAAATTTGATACTGCAAAGTTGAGTAAGGAAAGTCACAAAGATAAACAGTTTGCAGTCACTTCGATTTCTGATCTTTCTTGTAGAAAGAACAATTATGTTAGCAAGCAACCAAGAAGCTCTTTAATTAAAATAAAATAGCATCTGGTAAAATTTAGTCAAATATGACGGGTTGAAAACTAGACTTGTAAATGATATACAATCAGATCTCTGTTGTTTGTTGTCCGTGATATCATGAAACAGAAGATACTGTTTGGTATCGTTATCTCCCAAGCACATCCGCTTGGGGGAAGGCATTTTGCGCAACTGTCAGCAGTCAGAGAAGGGAATGGACTTCCACCACTCAAGTCGATGTGTGAGAGCGACAGGTCCCACATAAGATTGCAGAGTTTATATCATGTCTATTGTGTAAAAAGGATATTCCCAAAATGTTTCTTGTGGGAATCAGAGAAGAGCGCATTTGTTACAACACATTCATCCGCGAGTTCTCTATTAACGCCTGAGAGGTCGATAATCGATATTATAGCTCTCGATCTACACCGAGAATTATTTCTCACTTTTTCCTAGTAATAAGAGCAAATACACTGTTACATTTCCAAAGTGCTCTGCTATATCCTCCAGTACGATATGAAATTTATATTTGGGGTGTAAATTGAAGAGTAATAACAAACGTTTGGCAATGTCACAGATTTAAGAAATAATTGAAAAATGTTCAAAATATTTCCATTGATTTTAGATTAAATATAAGAAGGACATTAAGATGCACATGAACACGTCTCTTTCGTCTTTATTGATGACTTGACGAAAAAAAACAACCAAATACAGAAGCGTGAAAGGCATGGAATAATACACCATCCTCCCTTTTCGGGATTTGCGTTTGCAGCGTTTGTTTGCATAACCAGTGTTTCATTAAGGTTAACAATTCGCGGATTAAATATATTTTAAATCCTGTTTACGATCAGGTATCTCAAATAAAACCGGCAATTATTACATTCCTGACGGAAGTTTGAATTTAATTTGCGAGTGGTGTTCATTGCTTTTGTTGACACGGAAATTTTGTAAAGATATTCGTTGAGATATTTCTCTCACGCTAGGTTTATGGTGAAGTTTGATTGATGGAATATTAGTAAGGGAAATCGATATTGTAATTTATTAGTTCGTCGTAACGTCCGGCTACGTTATGGTTATTAGTCGTGGAACAAACACACTTTTGAGACTATCCGTGGCACTTGAAGCGTTTTTGGAAATCACATGTGCACTTAGAACATTCTATTTTATTGATCTAACAGTTACAACGGTTTCAACGAAACACCTTTAATTCTGATTTTTTTAAACATTATTTTAATGGCACTATTATTTGGAAAATAGAATTCAGAATTACAGAGGAACACACAACCGGAAATGCCACCAGAGATTAAGGAGATAAAATGGAACACACATAAAGTAAGAGCACAATCAAAGGTGGGCAGAGCGGTTGATTAGGCGAATGGAGATAGTGATGTAGGTTTTACTACAGAAGTTCCAAGTTCTTCCCATTAATAGTGGTACAGGTCTCGCACAGATGTAACGTGGATTGGCGAATATTTTCAAAAAATATCTGAAATATCTTAATATCAGTGAAGTATAAGAAAAACAATATTTCTATGGGAGACAAACTAATATTAACTTATTTTATTAAGATCAATATTTTTTAACATTGTAGAAGAAATAACGTAGGAAACATAGTAGGGAACACTTTTACCGCGGATTTAAAGAGAGTGAATTTATTATTAGCTCTTATGTCTTTGGGAAGGGAATCACACAAAACCTGAAAGATACGATCCTTTTTGGCAAAACGTTATTGATACGTTAGAATGACATATACGAGTGATGGGTTCACGAACATGACAATTTCTTGTAGAAAGGAGGAACTTCAGTAATTCAGACGTAAGAATTTTAACTGTTACATTGATATAAATGCAAGGAAAGTTATAATATTTAATTCCCTATTTTACATTATTATGAATTTTGGGGACAAGGTTTGCATAATATCCGAACTAACGTTTGAAGGTTTGAGTGCTCTGAGCGGAGTATCCCCGAAAAGTGAACACCATATCGTAACTGGGAAGGTAACAATTCGATACACTTTGGTACTTCTCACTCGTTGCATTTAGTAAATGAAAATTATTCATAAACCTTCAAATAATCCATCAAAACTACTGATTTGAAGTTCTTCAAAGTTTAAAAGAAGCCACTTAAACTTCATTGCGACGAAATCGTCTTTTTTTAAACTTGTTTCAAAATTGGACGTCAGGAGGAGAAACTTTCTCGTTCAATTTACTTAGCTCCGGATGTAGCAGTATCGGCTCATGCGTCGCCAGCCTGAAGCTTATCAAGCGGAGAATCCGTGGAAATAAAACAGAAAGGAAGGTGGGGTGTTTTTCTTCTGTGAAGGGAGGAACGTGAAGGTTGCAGGGTGATGAAAAGCGTATATGGATAAAGCAGCAGGTAATGTAACAATGCGGAAGATAGGAAGGGATTTCAATGAATTACTTGGAAATATTTTAAACAAAGATTTTAGCGTAATCACCTATTATTCACACATTTGTTTTACGTGTAAACTATTTTTTTTAATAAATCAGAAGTAATAAAATAGCAATGGATTCTGACTGGTTTTATTTCCAATGATGGAAGCGAACAGGTGGGGCTATATAACCCCCAAGAGATAACAATTATCTAATAAAAATTAGAATTGCAAGAAGTATTTCTGTTTATTTATAAACAATACATAGTATACAACAATAAATGATCAATTTATAGATTATTTAGGAATTATAACTATACATAAATTTATTCATACATTCATATGATATAATAATAATGATTATTATTATA
>NNCF01127629.1:737727-773642 GCA_002313205.1 Laupala kohalensis
AACTCATCATTTTTCACGAATCATCATCATTCAAAACACGTATAAAGCCCTGCGTTGACCTGGTCGTCATGATTCATATCGCGCAGTAGGTTTGCGGCGAAGCTACGCAGCTACGTAACTGACCTTACGGAAACACAAAGTGCTACCTTAATACTCGGTAACGATAGAAGGTATAATAATAATAATAATAATAATAATGCATTATTATTGCGTTTAAGGTAATTATTGCGTAGGCCGGAATTGTTAGGAGATTTTTAGTTGTGGATGTAGTGTGAGATTATATATTGTGTTGAATTTTGATTGCAAATTTCTTCACAACCAATATCGTAAAAGTACCAGAAAACTGAGAAAATAAAAATTATAATGCCAATTAATACGAATAGGACAATGCAAATAGATCAGACAATGTTATGAGGAACACGGAGATTAAGTTTTTCTCATTGATGTTTTCGTTGCCAATGATATGAATGTCGTGAGTCAGGAGGCAGAAAAACTGCTCAAATATAAATACCTGTTTATTGAATGCCAAATAATGTGTGAAATGAAAACAAAAGTCTTCCCTATTATTATCGGAGCAACAGGAGCAAATACATTGAACAAAACCTACAGAAAATTTCTGGAGAAACCTACCTATTCGAGATCCAAGGAATAGCCATTCTGGGGACGGTTAATCTAATTAGGAAAGTGTGCACCAGAAAATTTCTCGCGCTGCCTAAGTGAGGCTTCCTTGGACGCGTACTGAAATTTAGGGTCCGACCCACGAGAAAGTCTCTGAGATGACCTCTGAAAATGGCCGGTCAATTAGTTTTTTGCTCAAAAATCATTCGTTTCATAACATAAGAAAATATTGGGCTGCGAAGATGTCTCTCTGCGGTATTTCCGCTAGGCACTTAGCAACAGGTCTTGACTGCTTTGTGGAATGTTTTACGCTGAAGCAACGCCATCACACCCGATTGCTAATAAATTAAAATTGACTCCATTTCCCAGAAGCGCGGGTGACGCTCCGTGACATCTATATAGGATCAGACGAGGGAGAATTTTGGCAAGTTAGGGGTCAGCACAGGACTATGTTTGTGAGTTCTGAATATAAGGCGCATGCGCAGAATGCACCATTCCTTTCAAGGCAGGAAATGGAAAGGAACTTTCTCGTGCGACAGCCCATGTACTTATCAAATTTATTTTTGTAAAAATATAAATAAGAGAAAGCTGACAACCATAGCGTGGGGGTTGCTTGTGCGAATTTTATTGCTCGGGTGAACTGGTTGAGGTTTCCAGCTGGACTTTCCCTCACCTACTACAGACATACTCCAGTAGCTCGCATTCCCCGATTCCATCGCATAATGTGTAATTATAGCAGACAAATTGTTTTACTGCTTCTATACCAAACTTTCAAGCGAAATACCATTAATGTATATGTAATGCATACTAATTGTACTTTACGTACAGAAAATTTAAGTAAAATCGTTGGAGCCGTTTTTGAGAATCATTCAAAAGTACTTCGACCATCATGTGAAGTACCCTCTGTTTTAAAGGGGGAAAAAATAGAGCACCTGCATCGACAAGAAGTAAATTCTACCGCAAATACGAAATGCGAATTAAATTAGTTCATCCGTTTACTCAGAATCGCTGCGCACAGTCGGACAGACGGACAGTCGGTCGGAGGGAGGAACTTACAGACGGACGGACTGACAAACAGACGGATGTTATGCCAAAAACGACTTTTTCAGAATGAGGGATCGCCAAAACGGATATTTCCATTGAAATCTGCTTTCGAAGTTTTTACAAAACTTTCTATATATGAGAAAGTAAAAACGATTACAATCATTTTTTATTAATCAAATTTGCGATTCTCATTAGACATGAAATATTTTAACGCTTCCTAGAGCATACTCTTGGAACACTGCTCGTCACGAAAAATAATGAACGGAGCAAGAATTAGGACGTGGTTAACCACATCCTAAACGACAGTTTTTCCACGAAGTGAACAAAAAACAGCATTTCTATGGCACGGAATAACATAATGAAAATCATTTCCACAATTATTCATGAATATAGTTATTTATCGTTATGTTCCTGTATCAATATGTGGTTTATGGACTACTATCGTTCTTCCAAAGTAAAGATGAATTAAATAGTTTTTCCAATACAAATATAATTTTTCGATGTCGATGTGTTGAATTCACATCTTTTTAATTCTTATGTCGATTTAATATTATACTTTGATTTTCGATTACAAATTCAATTTATATTCTCTTGAACTAGTTTCTATATTCTATTTTGATAATTACTTTTAATAAATAATAATATTGTCAAAATGTCAAACAAAATTTGTCTATTTTTTTCAGTAGCGCACGCGCGCGCACACAATAACTTTCTGACTTTTATTACTCAAGTCTAGAACAATATCCTGTTAAATTTATTACGCATCCAACAAATCTTTGGATTTTATTTTCATGAACATAAATAGGTACTCACTTTCCAATTGCTCCAAACACATAAAATGGGAAATCAAATCCAGTGTCATAGCAAAAAATATGGACAATTGAGATTTTTCGATACATAATATCGAAGAGAAAAGAACTCGTGACCAAAAAGTATATTGATGGTGAAAACCTAAAACTAATTAAATTCTTTCTTGAAAATAATGTTTTATATAGTTAAACTGATATTGTATATGAATAAGAAACGTTTCTTTCAAATTACTTGGTTAGTCAATTATTTTGCGCAACATTAATGCATATCCGGAATTGATTTTGCACTCCAATCTGGTCAGGTGAATCAAGTCATGTACCGTCTTTCCGCAACTCAACACAACACTCGAATTATCAGTCAGTTGTGATAAAACAAAGATCACGCCTCTCACATCTTCGGGAAATATAAAAAAGATATTTTTCGAGTTCCTATTTAAAATGTAGCAATTCAAGAATAATTTCATTTAAGGTGTCATTACAAAAGAATTATTTACTATTAGAGCACGTAATAAGAGAATTGTATTATGATATTCATGAGTATAGTTCTACTGAAATATAAATGGTAATGTAGCGAAGCATTATATGCAGCTCGCTATATGTGAAATCACTCAAAGTGAAAGGATTCCTAATGTACTATACTATATTATTAAAATGGGATTTTGTATTTTTTGCTTATAGGTCATAATACAATAACACTCAATATTTACTCATTAACGTTTCTATATAATTTATATCATCATCAGGGCTTGTAATTCTTCGCTCCATAGACACTCATTCCCTTTGCTCTGATTATATTACATTTACATTACAAACCCTGATGATGATATAAATTATATAGAAACGTTAATGAGTAAATATTGAGTGTTATTGTATTATGACCTATAAGCAAAAAATACCAAATCCGTTTATGTATTCGGAGATCAAGAACAAAATGGAGGATATATTATTGAAGTCCTCTTACTTATTAATAATGTAGAATTTAGTAATAGGAAGAAACCACGAGGCTGAATTGGTTTTGAATTAGAAAGGGGTTATTTTGTAGTGAATGAGGAATAAGTATACCTTAATAAGTTGCGTCAGTGTATGCATGTATGAATATTTCAAATAAATTGAAGACATGATGTAAGTGATCATACCAAGTTTCACTTTAAATTTGTGGATTCTAGGAACGTTGTGTAAAACTTTTTTTTTCTGCGTTCGTAACAGATGGAGGAAAGCAATAAATAAAGGTAATTGCAAAGAATTTTCACAAATTTGTGGTCCCGAGAGAGCAATGAGTAGCTTTGGATTGTCTTGAAGGAACATGGATAAAGTGCGGCTAACGGATCAATCTGTCCATTTCGACAATGTTCCGCCTCACGATAGCCGTTTGTTCGAAGGTCACAAGAAAACACAGGAAGGGTGATTAACAAATATCGGCGCTGCCCCGTACTTCCCCGACGACACTGAATTGCACGAATCCGAGACTGAGCAAACGTAGACACTGATTGGGGAAGCCTTGTGCTGCGGGGAACGGTCAACTCCCGCCAACGCACATATTCTCGCACACTGATTTCATTCACGGATAACAGAGTGAAGTAAACATTGCGTTGCCTTTGATTCACAATACAATATCAAAAATTCGTGGCAGTCAGGGAGTCACGTTCCCTCTCTGACGGAAGGGATGGGGTAAAGTGAGCGTACTGGGAGAAAATTTTTAAAAAACTCATCTAAACTGGAAGAATTGCACATCCACTTGACAAATATGAGATGTAAATAATATTTTTCCTTAATCTTAGAATTATAGTAATAAAGAAGACATATCGGCATTGATGATCTTAAATTACACTGTCATTACATTATATACTGATTTTAATGAAAGAAATTAATATAAGTTTCTATTTCCCCCGATTTTTCTTCTTATACGATTCCAGATTATGTAAAGTGACGTCAATTCCTCTTAAACTTTATAACGCTGTTATAGTTTGCACAATACTGATTTCGTTTCAGTTACTTTTATACGTGTTGCTTTGTTCCCTTTATTCATAATAGTCTACTTGCAACCTTCGCTCGATTGTGCACGTTATCTCTGTAGACGCATCCTGGCCGAGGTCTCTTCAGTTTTCTATCGGGTAGAGGTAGATTTATACGTAGATGGGAATGTCATTAATATTTTTGTTACTGTTTATATCAAATTTTAACTGCATTCAATATCTATTACTTTTATGGAAATTGTATATGGATAACCACAGGAAATTTGTTAAATAATTTTTAAAACATAAAATTTGCTACTGCCCTTGGACTTTTGATCAAAATTGATGAGATGGTCCCTTGTTTCCGGAGGGTAATTTAGTTTATTATCCATTCGCAGTTTACAAGTGATTCCTTGACAAGTTATTTCTTTATTACTGATCTCTTTCCATTTCTATGCAATTTATTTGAGCGAATTTCCAAACACATTATACGATGATTATAAATGTATGTAGGTATGTATTTCGTTCCGGTCAGCTAAAGACCACGAAGGCTCAGTTTTTGTGTGAGTTTACTCACTAGACCCATCGTGATTTTTACTGAGATCGGAGGAACAGCATCTAGATAGGATCCAGATTGCTGTATCCGAACATTACAACTGCGGTTGGTCGCAGACGGTGGACTTTTCATAAATCCCAGCTATTTAAACTGAGACATGGAAATGAAAAGCTACAAATTTTATCTTGCTTCGCCCGGGGATCGAATCACTGCACAAAACAATGCTCCAATATTGTTCCATTATTCTACTAAACAGTCACTAGTGTTCTTTCATCAGCTCAAACACCTATGTGATAATTATTCCTCGATTTTCATTTCACGAGGGAACTTCTCTTTGTGGGAAAATTTCTTATCAAATCAAGAACAGAGGAGATATGGATATTTTCATTCTTGTTTGACCTTCAGAATGCACCTATTCTCCCTGAAAAGTCATGAATAATTGTTTTGCATCATAAAACGGTTCAACGTACCGAGAATGTGATTTAGATTATCTCCGTGAGCAAAAAATGAAAACCATGTTTGTATTGAATTGTCTTGATAGAATTACAGTAGAACCGTAATGCATTTTAAAGAAAAAATCATCAGGTCTTATTCTCCAAGTAATATGATAGAGGTAAAGAGAAATTATATTTATCCAGATTTTCTTTCTTTAAAATTTGATTACGGTACATTTAATAGGACAAATTGCAATGAGGTGAAACGAAGGAATGTTTTTAAAATTTGTTTCCAATCAACTCCGAGTTGCATATCAGGAAGTGTAAAAAGTGTGTTGTGTCATATTAAATTTTTTACCAACGTGCTAATTTTAACTCTGAAAAATTGATTTAATGGTGCGCAATTATGACTGAGGGAATGAAGAAAACATAAAAAAGGTAATGTTTGTTTTTCATAAAAACGTGGTAATCAAACTCTGCGGTGACTAATGTTGTTCAAGCAGAACCATCAATTCAGTAATGGTAAATCTTAAAATAAGCTTAAAACAAATAAAAAGATAGGACACAATAATTTCGTGTTGCAGGTTGTGTGATTTTTTCTACGCTCCTTCTTTACTCCACGCGATTGACCGAAGACGAAAACAATCTCTGCTTTTGCTTCTATAACAGACTCACCTACGTTCACGTTGCCTTACATTCATACTGTGAATTAATAAATTAATATCATCAAACATGAAATGTAATGTACCATCAATGCAAAAGACATAGTGTCTCTATCAGTTCTTTAATGCATAAAGCTTTTTCGGACTTCAATGCTACAAATAAGAAATTTAATGCTATGAATAACATTGTAAATTTATCTAATTTATACTAATAAAAGTAAATTATGAGTAAAGTCCGCGGTATGGAAATCAGAAAAAGTAATGGACGAAATTATTTAAAATTTCAAAGGACATTTCGAACGGTTATTGCAACAACAAAAAACAAAGTATGGTTAATATTGATGAAAAAAAGAGCGGGAAAACAATTAAAATTGGCAGCTAATCAGTAGATGTGAATCTTCACTCGCATTCCTGTGAACATTGACTGTTACTAATGTGTCCACCAGAGTTCGATTGCATTATCTGAGGCCGACAATCTACTGAAAGTTTAATTTACGCGACCCAGTCATAGAAGCAAAATTATACAAAGACTGTGAAGAACATCGTTTTGAAGTACATAACCTGAATGTCAATTGAAATTAGTATATTATAGCGTTACATTAAATCTCATATTTTCAATAATTCCTTGTCAGGAGGTTTGTTTCCTGACATATTTAAAAAAGCTAAAGTGAAACCATTACATAAGAAAGGGAATAAACGTGATGTTGGAAACTATCGACCCATATCGCTATTGTCAACTTTCTAAAAAATCCTGGGAAAACTCTTCTATAAGAGACCTTTAGACCGTAGAGCATAATATTTTCTCAAACGGTCAGCACGGTTTCAAGAAATCCCTTTCAACTAACAGCGCCATATTCTGTTTTCTAAATGATGTAACCAATTCTCTTGACCGTGGAGGTAATCCACAAGGTATTTTTCTTGATTTATCGAAAGCATTCGATGTAATCAATCACGAAATTCTTCTCTCAAAGCTGCACTCATACGGCTTTCGTGAATTGGCACATCAACTTCCTACTTGAAAGATAGGCATCAGCAAGTTGAAATTTCCCAGGTTGAAAATGAAGTATGTTAACATTACCTTTCAGAAACAAAGCCACTTACTTGCGGAGTTACTCAAGGTTCAATTTTAGGCCCTATTCTCTTTGTATTGTACGTAAATCATATGTCATCCACCATGCCCGATTGCAAAATGGTTCTCTCTGCTGATGACACAAATCTATTATGTAAACATGTCAATGCGCAAAAAGTTATATCTAACCTCTCGTCGTGGTTTCATTCAAATCGTCTCATCGTCAATGCCGATAAAACAGTATCCATGTCATGTCGCAATAAAGAAATCTCTTCCTCCTACATCCCTTTTGTTAAACGGAGCCCAAAGAAAAACAGTCAAGTAGAACAGACGTTGAACTGTGTAATTGACTGACACGAGTATAAGAAGGCATCCCTTTCTTGAAAACGGAGTTCTTAAACTCGACACTTCCTCATGGTCGTAAAGTCGGGCAAGGGATTAAAAATTTTGGGGACCATTGAACTCGACACTTTGTACCTGTCCTTATGGCTTACCGCACCGCCGCCCACCCACAAGCTAACCGAACGACCTGCCGAATGAATTTCGTCTCTTATTGGATAACCGAACGACCTGAGTCTCTTATTGGATAAATATATATAAAGTGTTATTAATTGAGCATTTTTATTTTTATTCCTATTATCTTACAATTTTTTAATACCGTACATAATTCCAATAAAAATTAATCCAAACATGACGTATTTATGACATAACTGAGTTTTAAGCTTCTGATTTTACTTATTTACGTAGTATATAGAAAGTAATGTAATAGTGAAAAATATTCAATCGCGAAATTTTGACGCAAATATTCGTTTTGGGAGTCCTCTATTCCGAAAAAGTGATGCGTAGAATCCCACTTGGAATTTTCGTAATGCGTTCATGAATCAGGTATGGTTGGAAGGAAAATAATATATTTTGATTATCGTACTATAGTAAATGCATCAGTGCTCGGCACTTCTGGTTTTAGAAGCAATTAATTAGGTCTTTGGAGTACTTATTGGCTCCGGTTTTATTATTGTCGCAATATTTAATTTCTTCCAAATCATGAAAAGTGCATTTCATGAATGGAATGAAGTAATGAGACATCTGAAACAGCAGCTTTAATCGTTCGTCTGAATGTCAAAAATTAAACGAACAGCCCCTTAGAAAACTCAGATATAACTTCGATTCTTCTTCAAAATATTTTTATTTTGAAAAAGAATCTTGAAAATTTTCTATTATCTTCATAATTAGGGTGTTTTCTCATCAATGCAACTTGGTTGGATTTCTGTTGTTAGTAAGGTATAAGCGGCTAATGACTACAAAAGCGCAATTTTCCAAATAAGAAATATAAGAACAAAAGGAACAGAACATTTCTAGCCACTGATTGTTGAAAGCTTTGAATTCTAGAATTCTCAAGCAATTCTCTGAATAGTAGTTTTAATTTTCCGAATACTATAACTGTAGGTTTAAAAAATTAAAAATATCCTAATATGTTTCATATTTTATTGTTCAAATATTTTGTACATTTAAGATGTTTCTCTAATATTATTATAAATTTGTTCACGTTGAATAAACAGAATTGTTACGAGTTAATAACATTGTCACCATTTTGTGGTCCAAACGTCATGACTACTGGCTCATTCATTTTCGACACTCTCAAGAACTGATGCAAAAAATGATTTAGAAAATTTTACAATTTTAGTAAATTACAACTGTTATTTTAAAAAGTTACCAGAGAAACAAGAAGTGACGGGAATAACAATACTGCAGGCTCAGATTTCAACAATTAGCGGAAATAATTGTTGTATCCATTCTAGAATTTTTATCAATATCATAGATCTCTTGAGACATTTCCTGCGTCTGGCGACAAAATGATGGAGAACATAATTTGTTGGAAATTTCGTGTATTATACATTATTTCGGTACAATAATTTTGCGCTCAAAATGAATTATTTTCAAAATAAATATTTTCAAAATAAAAACATTGATATTCAAAAAAACTTTTTTTCCCCTTGATTTGCTTCTTTTCGTCACTAGTGATTACAGGACTAGTAGTAAAATGTGTATTTGATGCCAGTAAGGTTGTTTTTGGTATCATTTTTCATCGTTTTTGGCGTAGATTTCAATTTTTCAAACAACACAATTGTTATAAATAACAAAAATATTTTTAGTGGCAAAGCCAACTTGGTGAAATAGCTGCCCACCGGCCCCATTGATGGGGCACAGGTAGACCCGCGTAGACCTAATCCTTAAGGAAGTGTCGAGTTTAATGTGAAATTATCTTTTTACCTGAGGATCTGTCGATTTTAAGTACGCCTCTTGAAAACACGGGAAAACACAAAATTTTATTCTCTTATGAATCGATAAATTTGTCGGTATGTATCGAGTGCTATCGTCTGTATTTTTCCCAACACCTGTATCAGTTACTGTTCCAAGATTGTGTAGTACACATACATTGTGTTTAGGGGCATATGATAAAACGTAAAACGTTAGAGAATCCTTTTCAAAACTATAAAATAGGAGTAATATATTTTATACGTGACAAAAATTACAATTACTTTTCGTTTGAGTATTTTCTTTAAAATAAATGCAGATGTAAATTTAATATTTAATGTTCGATTAAATAAATAAATATATTGTCAAAAAGCAGTTATAAACTGCTTCTGATCACGCGGAGAATAATAAACTAATTTATTATCCGGAAGCAAGCAAGGACCATTCCATCAATTCCGATCAAGGGCCCCAAGGCAGAGGCGGATTTAACATTTCAGTACACTCCTGAGATAAGAATAAAATATATTTTATAATTTTAAGATACTTTTACAAGTTAAGGATACTTTTATAATTTAAAGATTCTTTATAATTTTTATAAAGACACTTTAAGAAACCTAAGAAAAGAATTTAAAAAATGTATCATTTCTCTTATAATAGAGTATATGGTGTTGTATCAATGTTCTAATGTATATCGTAGTAGACATAGTATAGGAAATGAAAGAATAATCCGAATGCATGGTCGTATTTAACTCTTCCCCCCACTCCCCGCCCTCGTGAAGGTAAATGTTCCGTAACTCGCCCACTGACCAAATACCTCCGCTCCAACGCCACATCCATTCGTTTCTCGCTTGCGGGGGACAATTGTTCATTCGTGTGGCTTATTACTATATACGACGCACGCGCAAACCATTGAATTAGCCGCGCCAGACATGACAGGACGCACAGTTTCGCCGGATTAAGTCTCGTGCTCAGTGCCATCCTGGCTGTCACGTCGCCGAGCCGAGCCGTGTCGTAGTGTCACCAAATCTCAAAACTGCAGGGTCAAAAATTGAACAGTTAACTACCCACACTCATGTTTTATACTCGGGTTTTTTTTCGTGGTCACATATCATGAATTCGTTTTTTTTTAAATTCAAGATGGTGGGTCCAAAATGGTGACTAAATATGAAAATACTTTAATAATTATCCCAGAAGGAAGATATTTTTTCAGATTTTTTCAATTTTGATTTTGTGGAAAAATAACATGTAGTGATCGCTCGCTAATAGTTTCTCCTATGTCAATTTTTTTATTATTTTCTACTAACCTTCAAAAGTAGATTTCATCTTGTTTCAGTTAAATTGAATGTATTTGTACGATTCTGCAACTATTACAGCACTCAAGTTTGTTTTCGTTTCGCATACACCATGCATGCGCCTAGAACGAAGGCAATCTTCCGACTTGTAATACGGAGCGTACCGAAGCAATACGACCCTACACTTCATATCACGTAACTTTGCCTATTTTAGCATAAACATCTACGAATTCAAGTTATATCCACAAAAATATTAATAGTAGTCATGAAAGTGACTAAGTTAATAACACAAAAATCGATGATACAAGTCAATATTCGTTCCACACGCTCGATGCAGAAAGAACGCTATAGCGACACAAGCGAATTGAATTGGTGTCCGAGGTTGGCGATGGATTTAAGTTTTCTGAAATTTGAACGTCCTGCCAACGTAACGCAAGATACAAATATCATTACTCTTATGGACTTATGGACGATGGTGAAGTAAAAGCGTTCTCTGCATGAAGTACAAGCTCCAACATCAAGGGAGTTAGACTGACAAAAAATAAATAAATTAGTTAATAATTTATTGTCAAAAGAGCTGTTACAAACTGTCTATGACCTCGTTGAGGACAATAAAATAATTTAATGCGACTAATATACAATAAACTAATAAGCATTGTGCGTTTCTCTTCATGTTTCTTTTCTTAGGTTTAATTTTCTCGGAGCAAAAAATAAATATGACTTCAAGCATAGAAGCAGTGAATATACACTCTTTAACCTTCCATAGAACCAACGCAACGCTGGAAAATCCCAAACTTGATTTGTTTTCGATATTTAGTCACGTTTTGGGGGAATTGGCCACATTGTGTGTCGGTTTCGACTGAAAACTGTTTACTGCTAGATCACTCTAATGGAGAGTATGTATCTCCCGTCACAGCCATAGGAATGGAGTAAGCCGCCGAGTCAAAGTGATAAGTGGCGGAATGAGTAGAGTGCCGACGGTTAATCTGCGCACATGGCCGTGAGTAGCAGCTTTAAGGCGACTCGAGACATTCGTCATTCAGCGAATCCCGAATGGTGAGCATCGCTCGCCAATGCTCGCCAATGCTCGCCAATGCTCGCCAATGCTCGCCACTGTTCGGCTTCCTTTCGTATGCTCAAAAGACCGACATGCTGTGAGTAGGGTGAGCATCGGTATTCGTGAAGCGGCGAAGAACAAGCAACCCATCCACACTCTTCCCTGTTCGGGGAGTATCGCTCGGGATTCGCCGAATGACAAATGTCTGGAGCCACCTTTACGGCGAGGGAGGAAGCAAGGATGTTTTTAGCATTTTGTCTAAAACATTCACGGTATACAAATAAGATATTTTAGAGGGCAGTTGTTTAGAAAGTGATCCATATCAAGGGTAAATGTATGAAAATAAACTTATTTTCTCCCGCGTTGACCAATAAACTGGCAAGAAAGACATGTAAATGTCCGTGAATAGGTTAGTAGCTGCCGGCTCTCGCGCGTCCACAGTGTAGGAGCTCAGATGGAACATAGAAAGAGAAGAATATAACGGATTGTTTTAGTGACGGATGTCGGAATGATTGAACACCTTAATGTAACATTGTAGCAGCGAATATTACACACAAAATCATTTCAATTTGACAGATTCAGAAGAAAAATTAATACATTTTTCGAAGTGGGACAAAGTATTGAGCGAAATATAAAAAAATAAAATAAAATAATAAATAGACTGTTTCCTAAACCATAGTTCTGTGAGAATCATAAATTAAATAACCACAAACGAAAGGAAATATATTTTCAACATACTTCAAATTCCGAACTCCGTTTCAAAGTCCGCGAAAAGACGAATCTAACATTGACTTACTCCTAGGCAAGTTCCTCTGGCACTGCGTTAAAAGTGTCCAGTTTTCCTTGTCCATATACCAAATTTCTAATTATTCGCCATAATATTTCTGTTAATTGCTAAAATTAAATAAAAGTTATGAATAAATAAAAAATAAATTTGTCAGAAAAGCAGTTAGAAATTGTGTATGACCACTTGGAGGACAATAAACTAGTTTAATCTCCGGAAGCAAGCAAGGGACCATCCCATCAATTCCGATCAACCCAACATCTCTCCTTCCCTATTTCCTTATCCAAGTCACGATTAGGTGCAGGAACGAGTCAAATGGCTCGAAACTCGCCATAAGATAAGAAATAAAAATAAAGAAGGCAGAAGAGGATTGAAATGATAAGAATACAAAATTAGCTATGCATTATAAAATGTATCCATTATAGATGTATGCATTATAAAAAATATCCCCATCCTGGCCCGGGTTTTGTTCCGGCTTTCCTTCGGGTAGAGGCGGATTTCTTATACAGGTTTTCTAGGCTTTGTCTAGGGGCATGTTTATTGTAACATCGTTAATTTAGTGTTATTTCAATTCTTATGATTTTTAAACACTATACTCAGAATAATCTATAGTTCGATAATAATTTGTACATCTAAAATACATTTTTTTTGTTAAATTACAAAGATATTGATATTCTATTAGTATTATAACTTATAGGATTTATAACTGTTTATCTTATCTAGGATTTTTTGCTTAAATTTTTGAAGCCACCTCTGCCTTAGGTCCCTTGATCGGAATTGATGGGATGGTCCCTTGCTTACTTCCGGAGAGTAAATTAGTTTATTGTCCTCCACGTGGTCATATGCAGTTTGTACTGCTTTTTTGACAATAAATTTATTTATTTAAAATTTATTTACCAACAAATTTGCTTTTCATAAAACACAAAAAAGATAGATTACAAGTACGTAATAATAACCGACTATAGATTATTCGGAATTTGTAGTTTATAAATCGTGACAATTAAAATAACTCTCAATTACAGCTTAGATCGTCTCCCCTAGACCTCCTCTTCGTATTATTGTCTCTTAGGTTTTGAAGTAACGCTGAAAAAATAAATATTTCCAATTTAATGTCAATTAGTGTCAACTTCTCTGTAGCTATAAAAGCTACAAATCACTTGAATATGTAAAAAGATTTGCCCTAATTAATGAAATCTTAATGAAGCCCTTATCTTTTTGAAATTACTCATATCACTAGTGAGTGGTGGGGGCTATTGTTAGTAGGTGGACAGGTTTCCTGGTGTTAGCAACAACTTGACCCACTTCGAGGGGTTAGTAGGAGTCGTTAGGAACAGAGTTAGTGATATTAGGAGTACGAGGAGGTGGACAGGAAAAAGGAGGTTCATCACAATCATATGAACTGGGATATTGAAGTGTAAAGCTACAATTTTTCTTCTCTGGTCCCTCCAAGAATTCAACCCGGAGTGCCTCGGAGCAAGCATGCTATCCCTAAGCTACTGGAGGGATTACCTTCATTTGTACAGGAAATATTCGAGGTGTTAGCTTTTTCTGACTCATCTTGCATACATTGCAGAAATATCCTTGTTGCGAATAGTCTGAGTCGGAGGGAGTGACAAGGTGCAAATACTGTCTGGATACCACAAACGGCGCAGAGGTGCAAGATTATCAAAACCCCAAGTTCAAAAGACGGAAGATGACTATAATGTAGGGAAAGAGATTGGAGGAAGTGTGTCTACATGTCTCGGCTTGTGGCAATAGGTCACCAGTTGTAGGAAGGAAAACAAAGCAGTTTAATGGAGGAAAATCCTTAATTTCGAAATGTGTACGAAGGTTACTAAACAGGACAGAAAACCAAGGTCATTTCTGTACCCACCATAGTCTTGGTATTTCCACATTCTGGGTCAATGAATCATTTATGTTGAGCACATTTTACCAGATCATCAAGTATTATATTCGGAATATTATTACATTAATTAACAAGATATGATCTATTCCGTTAAATTTGAAAATTGAGAAATGCTTCTGTAAAAAAGCAGATAAATAAACTACTCTGAAAGTTATTTTGGAAAGTAATTATATTAAATATTTTTGAGTTTATTAGCTTCTGGATAACATATGTTGTTTGCTATTACCAAATATTTTTAATAGAATCCAATCCTTGCCTTCCCATGCCTAGACGTCGAATTTCCTTGATCACAATATTACCCACTTTTTTGAAACTTTGGGAATATTGTCAAAATTAGGTTTATTCCATTAAATTAACTACTAGATGTCTTAGTGTATTCTTTGAGAGCGCTCCCGTCAACATGGTATACAACCTACTCTGACAGTCGCTACTCCAAGATGGAGCACGACCGAAAAAATTATTTTTTGAGGAAATTATAAACCGGGCATATATAACAGATAAACAGGGCATATATTTAAGTCTCAAATTCCACACAGCAATAGAAGAAACAAATTTTAATGTTACACTGAAATACATAAATATTTTATCGGAATATTTTTTAAGTAAATGGAGAAGTCGTTTTAAATGTTTAATTTGTGTATTTTTTTCACTAAACATGATTGTACTTTTTATATACATTGTGTCTGGAGTTTCATTTGTTACACGCTCATTTTAGAGATTTTGAAGATACAGTACGACCTGAAGGAAATTGAGAAAAAGTTTGATTTCCTAAAATTTTGAGCTCCACTATTCACTTTATTTGATTAAACTGAACTATATCATTTCATTCTTAAATTGATTGATGAGAATTAAAATTGTTTTATTCGGAATAAAAATTCATCAATATCATATTTTCAAACCTTGTTCCTTTTATTTTAATATGGTTTCTTTCTCAACAATTATTATAGATTTGTAAAAGTTTGAAATCAACGTCTTACACGAATAACTTACAACAGAAGAAAGAAAGAATGAATCCTGAAATGGAAATTGCAGTACAGTAAAACTACTGTTAAATTAGTTTATTATCCTACATGTGGTCAACGTAGTTTTAATAGCTCTTTGGGTAATAGATTTTTGTATGTGTTTTTATAGAATAAGTCTATACATTGGTCCTGAAACGGTATGTGAATGAAAATAATGTTCATCAGATTGATTTAATGTTGAATCCATGATTATGAGACACAGATTAAATCTCTCGTGGGCTGCAATAGTGGCACAACTCAAAAACATTTATGAGATGTGCCAGTATTGATGGTGGAAATAATGTTTGTTTTTTTCACATTGTGCCCTGTACTTGGTCCAAAATTCGTATTTTTTTACTTGCGCCACTGTTGCAGACCATGAGTGATATGTTCGGGGGATTGGCAGCCTCACACATCAATACTAATCTCTTGTAGACACCTTTAAGCGAAATAGTTACCAGTTATGGGAGAGAAGAGACATACGATTGCAACAAAATTCTTCTTCTATTTGAGCACTTGCAATCGTATAATATGAATCATACTTTGCAATGCACTTAAAGCAACCCTTAAAAAGTTTTAGATCAATTAATTACATACTTTTCATGATTTACCCGGTTGAATTTACTTTCCTTGGTATTGATTCAATTTTGAGGACGAAAGCTCACAACTCACTCAGCTTCGGTCAATGTATTAAATTGATGCTATTTGGTTGGAGTCGTGCCCCACGGTGAATCCCCTGCTCGTGTACCGCGCATTTTAATGAGAACGATGAAATTGACATGTATCAATGCAATGAGTGGAGCTTCGCTGCCATTGTTCACTGTCAGATATTTCCTGAGGGGATATTCTGTCATGGAAATGAGGAAGTGAAAGGGCGAGGTCTTAAATTGCTTGGCGATAGAAAGGGAAATGAGAAAAGGTAAAAGTAGTGATTACGTCATTCAGGTGACGTCAATGAATGAATGGAACAGACGTATTCGCTGTTGTAGAATGTGGAAGTCATTCGGTCATGACGTTATACAAAATTCAGTAACTGAGACATGTAAAAAGAAAAGATTGTACATACTTGAAAAGTTATCGACCATAATAATTACTGGGGATTGATTTTCTTGCATTTAGGGCAGACAAATTAAAAAAAAATTGTGTCATTTCGTCAACGTTTCCACTATTTAGTCTAGTCATTATCAGGGCTCAAAGAAGAAAAATAAATATATTTGTTTACCCAGCCGCATGTTGAGTTTATCGTCTCCATGATAACCACACTCATATTACAGAAAATGAAGTACCTAGCAAACAGCATCAACATTAAAATTTTTAATTTTTATTCTTTTAGAAAGACAATTCCAAAAAGATTCTACGTACCTGAATTCTTTTTTTGCGAAAAACCTTTTTGACACAGCCAATGCCGTGGTAATCGGTCTAAGTGTCTCCTGTTAGAGTAATTGCCATGACGGTCAAGAGAGAGCGTGGGTGCATACATCGTCGCGAGCCTAACATGATTATGCAATAACAGTAGGGGAAATCGATATTATAATATTATTAAAATATTGTTTTCAATATTTTGTCGTAACGACAGGCGAAATGATGGATATGAGGCGTGTCAAATATACTCTTGTGGATACTATCCGTGGTCAGTATCACAACTAGGGGGGACACCCCTAGACTACACCTATGAGGGCCTCCAAATGGATCACCAAAAATCATTAAAAAACACATTAAGTTGGACGCCCATATACTCTTAACTTATTTAGTAAAGTAAAGTAAAAGAAAAATGGAGATTATAGTTAATCTCAAAAAATTGTTAAATTTTAATTGTAAAATAAATTATTGTAATAATAAACCAAAACTTTTTTAATACTCGGATGCGATCGATAAGCACTCGTCAAGAAAACACATTCGTGAGTGACTTGAAATGGGGACACACTAAAAGACTCTCGATCCGGGTCTCATAAAAGGTACGCAACTGTCCGTGGTACTTTTTTTGGAAATCACGTGTGGTACACGGAACATATTTTAATTATTTGTTACTTACATTGGTTTCTACAAAACTCCTCAAATGTGAATATTTTTTAAACACTATTACTTGCAAAATCAAACAAGTAAACTCTCAAGATTTTTCCATAGACCAATCAGTTCTCTTCTTGTCTCCTGTGATTTTTATTTTTTTTTGTACTTGGAACTTTTTGCATTCACGTTCATTGTTTCACCTCATGCTCGTGCTAGAGCTCGAATAATTCTTGATGCTCTCGAGTATTTAAAAATTAATGACTCACAAGATAAGCCGGTCAAGGAGCACGAACCTCGGATACGTATGGCTCCACCGATCGCTCTACCCAATCCACTATGGCAGTCTGCCGATCCAACTATAACTACACCGAATATACAATCGTCAGAAAAATACGCCAAACGTTTTTCAAAAGGTTTATAGGATTCAAGGTATTACTTCTTTCTGCGTCATTACGGTGTAATAAACGATTTACTTAGTTTACACATACATTTACAATAGTTCTATTCTAATTTGTTGATAATTATTTTAGCTTTGTGTCAGTGTTACGCATACACCCATTTTGCCAATTGTGTACATGGTAAACATGATTTTTGAAGAAGAAAAATGCCAGTTAGAGATGTTATTTTTGGTGCTCCAGAGTTGTTCTAAACATTTTAAAACCTTTTCTTTTTTAAGGTTGCTACGACGACACTAAATGAGTGGATCACACCAAACATCTGTACCAAGGTTGGTCAACACATTTACACTTATTTTCTAAGTTTAAATACTACTTTGCTTCGGGTATTAATTAAAGCTGGAGAAATAATTTTGATATATTTGAGTTTGTTATTTTATTTGTTTTTCGATGTTAAAACGACAGGCGAAGTTGAACAAATATTTTCCACTGTGACCAATTTGATAGAGTGAAAAAATCATATTATAACCTATACTATAAACGAATCATTAATTTTTAATAAGGAAACAGGATAATATTAATACATATTTTAAGAAAGAATAATATAGTATAGTGTACATTACATATATTCATCAATATTTTATACAAATATATCGTTGATCAAATGCCTCGAACTTGTAACAACAAAATATCCTTAAATTCGCAACCCGTCTTCAAGAAACGTAAACCTCACAGAACATTTCCATCCGTCAAAAAGATAAATGCTTTTATATATTGATTTATACAGGGTTAAAGTGCAATTGACTTGTGTGGTAAATCAAAGCATATATCACCTCTATATCTGTACTTGCCTTTCAATCGAACCAAAAACTCCCTTTTCATGTCATGCTGGATTAAGAATTTCATTGCCCTTGTACAGATATTTTTATCATGTCATCCTATTATTCCAAGTGAGTCATCTCTGAAACACACACTCTTAGCATGAGTTGAGGTACTCACCTTAATTGTTGGATTTCTCTGGAAAATTTTCTGTAACACCATAGGTTTATTCAAATTTCACGCCATCGATTGATTGAATCGATTGCACTAATCGAACATGCAGTCGCGCGCACAAAGACGAGAGATTTTGAAACAGAAGGGTCTTTTTATTCGAACTGTTTACTTCGCTCCACAACCTTGTAAGAGGACACTTCTATCGTGGGTCGGCATGCTAGCCGACATTTTCTCAAGTAGAACCCTTCGCTACTGCGCTACAGAAGGGGCACTCTCGTCCACGTGAACATCGGTCTTCAAACCTTGGATTTCGAATCAACACACCGATTCAACTCTACCGTCAACATCATCTAAGCTGACTTTCCAAGATCATCATATTTCACCACGCTTCCTTGGAAAACCAGTATTTTATCATTATTCTTCACTACTTTCAAGACATATTTCATTAAACTGTTTGTTCTAGTTGGCAATCAATATTGATAATGTTCCTCATCCTTCTTCACTCTTTATTTTTCACAACAATCATCCCATGTGCAGGTAAGACCCAATTTGTCTGCACAGTCCTGTTTGGAATTACTCACAATAGATAAACCCTACTTATACTTCACATATTCCTTTAATTATTTAAAATCATTTGAATGTTAAAGTGTAACATTTATTTCCCTTATCATTAATTAATACATATCACCCATATATTTTATTAACTCATATTACCTTACTAATTTATTAACTTGTTAACACCCTTTCTCCTGTTTCTTTTTTCCTCTTCATTTCTATTTCTTTCTATTTTTCGTTCTTTCTTGAGTACATTACAATTATATATANATGTCTAATCAATCACATAATAAAATCAACATACGTGTGTCAACATTAAACGATTTTTATTGGTCTTTATACCCAAAAGCAATCCCATCGTAAATGAAAAATAAGCATATATTTTATTCTCAAAAATTAATAATACTAAGTGAAAATTAAAATACCCCTTCATGATTTTTAGGTTCATGAAGGGGTATTTCGCCATCGTACTCAATCTCCATTAAACCTACATTAGCAAATTCAACATACTTAACACCATTAAAATCTACTCTAAAAGCTCTTGGACTACATTGTAAAGTAGATTACGCGCGCAAATGGTTCTGTAGATAATACTACTTTGAATTATCTGATAAGGAGATTACTAAAATATTCGCATTACCTAACGCATGTTGAGACATTTTACAAACATATTCAAATCGTAAAACTAGTTCCGGAACAAAGTTAGGCCTCCTTCACGTAGAATATGTTTCGCCAGTGGTGACCTCCTCCGTTGGCCACAAAATACATAAAAAGTTTTACTATATATACGCTAGGAATAATTGATTTCTTATAATTGATATATAACTAATGCTCATGAAAGAGTTTTATCAAATTGTCAACAGATTTTTCTAAAAAGTAAGATGAAAATAGGACGCAAAATTCTATGAGATTGTAAAAGACAAAACAACTGTTTAAATGAAATAGCTCTTTTATTATTTAACGTAACTCATAAAATGGTATTCAAAAACTAATGTTCAACCATTAAAGAATAAACAATTAATGCTAAAGGAAATTTCTTCCACACGGCATTCTATAATCCGAAATGTTCTAAAATCCGGTACCTTCAGCAATGCCTGTCAATTAGAAAAATTGTTATTTGTAATTCACTTTCACGCCACGTTCTTGACATGTGTCGCAATTCGTGACACTTTTACCATAATTTTCTTTTAACAATAAATCTACATCATTATTTTAAAAAATTAATATCATGAATAAATATAATAAAAATACAAAGACATGAACATATTTCTTGTTCATCCTCGTTAATTCCCATTTTCAGAAGAAAAAAATTCTATAATCACAAAAAATCCATAGTCCCGTCCACCTCAGAATCCTTGTATACGAAGATGAGCTCACTATCAATACTTTCAATAGTTTACAAAGTGATTCTTTTTTAAGATCCTCTTGCGATGATTTGATGAATCGTATTTTCATTCTTTCTCCGGAATTTTCCTTCTTCCTCGTCTGTATATTCTTTGTCGATTCCAATAAAAAAATGGTAAAAATTTAGTCTCATCAATCGACCGGGAACAGTTAAATCTCTCGTAAGGACCATTACTTGAAACCAATGCATCTTCGAGCCAAAACATTGTAATCTGCCAGTCCCGTTATTGTAGGAAATAAAGCATGAAAAAGGTTTTACTTTTTGTGAGATACCACTAATATCTTTGAACTTACGCTATGAAACTTTCCCCTGAGAGGTTGTGTAGATCAAGGCCTCAGGTGTTTTAGGAGACCGCAGCCACAATAACAGCTACACGCGATCAATAGACGGGGATCGTATTGTTTAAGGCACAAAGGGAATAAGCTAAGTTTGGAGAACATATTACTGCACATACATGAGCTATGAATAATTAAAGCATATCCCGCGTGAATCAGAGCCATCTACATTCTCTCTTCCGGAGTAATTTTTATGTTCCTATATTCTTTAGTTCGTATTCATCGTCCATATATATATNTATATATATATATATATATATATATATATACATGTGTGTGTGCGCGTCACACTTAAGTGTATCTATCTGTTTGTTACCTGATAAATGTCCATGAAATCGGGAAAAAAAGAGAGATATTAGCGAACGCTACCTAATCAATTAGATATAGGTGAAAACTGTGAATAACAATATTGTTTGCTTCAAGGAGTTCTATAAAAAAAGGCCTGCGACAGTATATATTTGTCCACAAAAATCAACCTAATTTATCGATAAAACCTTATTAAAAATAGAAGCATTAAAATACTTGACGAGAGTAATTCAAGAAGGAAAAAGTATTCCCTTCGAATCCAGTAAATGAAGGCCAGCTCGGAGAACATAGAATTAGACAGAGTAAATCAGTCATCTCGAAACTATCCCTTGATCACATGAAGCGTGTTTAGAGTCTCGTGTTAAAAAGCCTGTATTAATTACATTCTAAACATTGTCTTTCAAACAATTACATTCCAAAAGTTTATTAATTACATTATACCCTTGCGAAAAGTAATGTGATAAAGTAAAATCCAAAGAAATTAAAGGAAACAATAATCCACTTTAAAAGTCATAAATATCCAAGTTATTTGAAAATATTTTTCTTTTCTTTTTGTTCAAATAATTCGGTAAATATATAATCCTATTTTTCGTTAAAACGAATCCCCTTTTTGAGTTTATCTAAAACATGTTTCGAAGAATTACTGTTATATTTTATGATTTTCGGTAGTTGGTTAAATGCTTTTTTATTCTCGAAAAAATAAAACTTTTCCTAAGAATTGTTTTATTTACCTTAGGTCTGACAAACAATCCTAATATTGTACTTGGCAGGAGGAAATGCTGATAATACACTTTGGTAAGGATATATTAGCTTAATTATTTTCAAAAAACATTATGGGGATGGTATTAAATATTTGGCTCGTACAAAGGTTTCAATAGAACACCTTAATTTTGGACAAAATGTATATTTGTAAAACTCCACAAGTTCCAACATAAAACAAATAATCTGTGTCCAAATCAAATAAATAATATTTTTTCGATAGCTTTCCATAATCGTGACATTTAATCAGGTTTTTTAGTCTCCTGTAATTTTATTTTCGCACTAGAATCTTTACCGTTTAGATGCCTCAATTTTTGAACAAAGGTTGTATGATACATATTTAATTATCTAGAGAAATTATCTTTCGAATTTTATTTTAGATATTTATAGTACGAAAGTAATTAAAGAGCTCATACCATTTAACAAATGCACTTCTTCATTCTGTATTACATTTCATAAGAACTAGTGATTTTCAATTTAGTGAACTACTAATCATTTATTTCGCTAGTTACAGTATGACACAACTTCTGTGAAATAGATCTATCATTCCCTGGTTCATTGAATTACCGAACGCTAGTTTTAGAGGGAACATAATCGCCAACCACACAATACAGGAGCAAAACCAAGCGAACAGAACCTATTACGAATTCAATTTCCCTCGTTGCCATGAGCAAACTCAATATCGAGAGAATTCAACATGGTGTCCCTTCAGTTAAATCGAACATGCTGTTTGTAGGCACTACATGTGCCAAAACCATCAGCATCACTGAATAGACAACCTAATTATAAAACAATCAAGAAGTCCAGATTAGATGAAAGCCTTGTCATTTTCGTACGAGATTCACACACGTTTTTCTATATTTTATCTTACAAGGGAGCTTTCAAGATGCGCAGTTCGAAAGTGGTCCTGATTATTTAAACAGGACCATATTGACTATTCGTATGCCATGTGGCTCGGTGGCAAAAATTTGTGGCGTCTTCTTTCTACTCACATTTTGGGCAATAAAGCGGAAAAACGACCCTTTTCGCTACAGGTCGAAACAGCTGATTTAGTGTAAGGTCAGCTACTGCTAACGTACTTAGCATTTCGTGCCGTGATATCACATCAATATCTTTCTCCCACACTGAATCCCGTTGATACAACAAAACACGATTATGTGTCGCTTTATCTTTAAGATCTTTCACACATTTTTGAGACCTTAATTTTAATTTCTTATTTTTCTGCTTTTAGTATGAAAATATTGATACAAATTTTGTATGTGTTGTGACATTTAAAGCATGTGGCATTTTACAGCAACATGAAAAAGTGCTGAGCAAAATAAAACGCATTTTGTCTCTTTGTTAAGCTTTTAATTAAAGTATTTCAGATGTACAATGAATACGCATTTTTTATTATACAAGAAAATTCACGAGCAATAATGTACTAGAAATTAATATTAACACTCATAAAAATATTAACATTTATATGAATTTTAAAGGGTTCTGAAAAATAATTTATTTCTCTTGTACCTGCCAAAATAAATACATAAATAAATCGTGATACACTCTTTAATTTCCTCATACATATTCTTCTTCTTCTTTGTCCAACCCTTTTCCCAATTCATCTGGGGTCAGGTCACCTTGTACGTCTGCGCCAGAGAATTCTATTTTGGCTCGTCTGTATACTCAGGTTTTCGCACTGCATCTCTTTCTCCACACTTGACCACCAGGTGGCGGGCGGTCATCCTTTTCCTCGGTCGATCGGAGATCATTAATGCCTTTTTCACAGCGTGATCGACTTTGCGTATCAGGATATGGTCGTACCAGCGAAGTTGTCTTTCTTTTACTTTCTCAACAATGGGTGCTACCTTAAACGATCCTCTGACATACCCTTTTCGCACTTTGTCCAGTCGGGTCACTCCTGTCCAACTGAGCATTCTCATCTCGTTTACATGTAGTTGTTGCTCATGTGCTTTCTTGAGGGTCCACCACTCTGCCCCATGTCATAACTGTTCGTACTACAGTTTTGTACATTTACCCTTTTACACAAATGGACATTTTCCGGTCGCAGAGGACACTGTTCAGACATTTTTGATAAGTTCTCATTAAACAAGTGAGTCGAATCTTTCAAGGCAATGTATTGACTCATTTACTAAGTGAATCATCTCTGGAGAACAATCTCTTTGGCCAATTAAAGTGATTTATCTTGATTGTTGATAAGCTTGGGAAATTTTCCTTTCAAGCCATAGGTTGATTCAAATATTTTGCCATACACTTAAAAAAAAAGAAGAAGAAGAATTATTCATCATCATATGATTTACGGAGTTAATTACAAGTTCCTTCGCCGACTACATTGGAGTGTCAATGCTGCATCAAGCAAGAGTTGGGCGAAGCCAAACTTCCTCGTCTCATCTCGAGTCGTCACTCCTAATCGACTTAGCAGAATGTCACATCGATTCATCGAATCAAATTGGCAACAGCGCACTAGTTTGAAACTATAAAGCACATGGCCTCTTCGCTATTCTTCACTTCTCTACGCTACTTCTAAAAGAGATTCAGTTCTAGTACACGACTACTATCATTACTATTACTAATGAGGATAAACTTCTGATCTCGCCTCTCTTATCGTAGTTCGAACTCTTTACTGTCGGCGCCAAACAGACATATATTTTCTCTTGTTCAACCCTACACAATAGGGATTATTACGTTCGAACACATCGCATCGCTACTTCTTCTCGTCGCCAAGCTGACATTTTCTCGCAAGACCGAGCTTATAATTGCACCTCAGAAGACACGTGCAACCAGAGTTTTACTACTCATCAACCTCTTCTCTGTCAATACGTCACCCATCCGGATCAACCCTACAACAGCTTCAACCAACTGGTTTCCAGGATATTCCTCATCATATCATCATATCAGCTCTAGGAAATCAGTATTGTATTATTATTCCTCATCATATGATAGCATGTCATTAAATAATTTTATTATTGTTAACAATTAACTTTCATCTCGCTCCCTAACCTACCATCATTTTGCATTTTTCCAATCATTTTGTTCTTGTGCAGGTAAGAATGAACTTGTCTGTACAGACACCTGACAACGATCTCCATTTGAGCCACGCCGCATTAATTCTATGGTCGACATCTTTCTCTACGTTTGAGTCAAGGAAGAACACAGAGCCTAAATACTTGAAGTGTTCCACTTTGGGCAACGCACGGTGGTCTATATACATAAAACAACCCATTTCTGTCGCCTTTTCATAGTCACATTCCATATATTGGTTTTTACTCCGACTTACACGTAGTCCATGGCGCTCTGTTACCCATCTACTAAATGTTTCTTTCAGATCTATTGCGCTTTTGGATATTAGGACTGTATCGTCCGCTTAGAGAATACACTCTTGATGTTTTTTGTATGACTTGTGTGATGTAGTCCATACAAAGGTTAAATATTAGTGGGCTTGGAGCTGATCCTTGATGAACTCTTACTTCTACGTGGAACGGATCACTGAGGCCAGCAGGGCATTTTATGCGGGTTTTGGTATCCTTATACACATCTTTGACTAGGGTTATGTAGTATTCGGGTATATTTTGGGCTCGCAGAAACTGCCATACCAGTTTTCTAGATACTATGTCAAACGCCTTTTCTAGATCTATAAATAAGAGGTGCAGATTTTCTTTGTTCGCACGATGTTTTTCCATCATAATTCTAATTGTCTGTATGGCGTCAATAGTCGTCTTTCCAGATGTGAAGACGTATTGGTTTTCAAATATACGGGAGCAAACACTTGTACGGAAAACGTTCCACATATTTATTACGATCATTTACAAAAATGTAAGGTTTGGCACTGTCAACATTTTAATAAAAAATACAAAATAATTTACCTCTAACATTTTACTTGAATTCCTCTGTGTGTTGTAGATCAGGAGGGTTTTTAGTGGGTATGGTTGAATCATTCGACGAGTCCCACACGCGAGGAGAGTCATGTTGGCTCTCCCTAGTGCGTAACTGCATTTTCCCTACCTGTACAAGTTTTTCAGGCTCCAATGACCTCCCTGCCTTGCGGAGTGGGTGTACCGCAGGGTAAAAATTCCACCCCAGGATCTTCGAAGCAACCGAGGGTTGACAGCCCTCCTGCTTCAGAAGAAAATAAGGATAATAAGAAACACGAAAATGTTTTTATTGTTGACACGTTTAGACGGGACACTTGAAAAAGTATCCCCGTTCTATATTTACAAAGGATTGCAGGGTTTAGTTGGAACGCTGAAATACATTAAAAGATTGCGTAATGGGTCAAATCTGTTGGAAACAAACTCCAACAAGCAAGCGTTGGCACTATTAAAATGTACCTCTTTGGGAGAGTACCCTGTGAAATGCGAGCTCCAAGCTGCGCTTAATCGCAGCAAGGAGGTCGTAAGTTGCAGGGACATTATGGATATGACACAGAACAACTTGTTGTAGAATGGGAGGCTGACCACGTAGTTGTCAGTGAAATCATGAAGAAGGTAAATTGTCTTCCGCAGAAGACCAGTTCATTCATCGTGACATTTGACTGTCCTAAACTACCAAAGGATCTGAAGGCTGGATCACTGAACCTGCCGGTCCGTCCCTTTATTCCAAATCCTCTGCGCTGTTATAAGTGTCAGAGGTTTGGACACACTTCAACATCGTGTAAAAGACGTGATACCTGTGGAAAGTGCGGAAAGAAGGCACACGAACCCGGTGTCTCGTGCCCAGGGCCTGCAAAGTGCATTAATTGCACAGGCAGCCACCCGGTATAGAGCAGGGAGTGTGTCGCCTTTCTCTAAGAAAAGAAAGTCCAGGACATTAACTCCGGAGAAGATCCCGTGCGGTGAAGCGTGGAAGAAATGCAGGGCTTTACATCCTGTATTTTCTACCAGTTACTCCACCGCAGCCAAGACTCCAAAGCAGATGAAAACTGTATCTGTTCAAGCCGATTTTACTGACGTGTCTACGACAACGTCGTGCACATGCCAGTGCAAATGCGTAAAGAAAGATATTTCAGTCGTTCCTTTCAAGCCCAAAACACCACCAACATCGCGTCCATCTACTACAAAGGAACCAAGTAGTACTAAACGTACTGTAACAACAACAAAGACAGAAAGAAAGACAAAGCAGGGTTCTAGGGCTAAACCCCTGAACTCTGTTGAAATTTTGAAACATCAAGCACAACACCAAGCAAAAAATTTCACAGACGTAAAAAGAACGTCTCTGTACTTTCTTCCTCCGAGTCAGAAAGTGTATTGTCCGACGGTGACGCGGAAATACACATTCACGAACCTGACCCCGGAGGTTCCCAATAGTAATGGTTTCCAAACTTCAGTGGAACCTTAATGCCTATAGAACTCAACGTGAAGAGTTACAACTCTTAGCGCGTCGTAATTCGATCTGTTTTGCCTACAAGAGACACACCTTTCACCAGAACACCCACCCCTCTCTGCGAGGATACAGCAGCTTCAGATATGACGACACCACGGGAGATCGAGCAAGAGGTGGAGTTCCCGTGTTTGTTAGAAACACAATCCTCTGCTCACCTGTTCTCCTACAAACTCAAATTCAGTCTATAGCAGTCAAAATTCAGAGCGTGCCAGCCATGACCGTGTGTTCAATCTATCTTCCGCCGACACGAGATTTCTCGGAGATTCCCTTAGTGATTTAATTCACCAGCACCCTCGACTATTTGTCCTCCTCGGAGATTTCAACGCCCACAGATTACTGTGGGGCTCATCAAGTGATTGCACCAGGGGCCGACTGCTGAATTGTCTCTTTGAGCGGGAAGATTTATGTCTACTGAACACCTAGGAGATGACCCACTTTGCGTTTGTCACGGGGTCATGGACTGCTATAAACCTGTCAATTTGCTCTCCTGAAGTTGCTGATATCTTTCAATATTTCTGCATGGTAGCGACCATCACCCTATCTGGTTGTCCTTGCAGGAACGTGCGACTGTTCCCGAATGCAAGCCACGGAAATGGAGTCTCAGAATGTTTAATTGGACACTGTACTGTTCTCTGTCTGTCTTCAGAGAAACGGGTAGTGTCCAAGAGAGGGTTGACCATCTGACCCAGGTGATTCATCACACCGCTGAAGAATGCATTCCGAAAACATCTATTTTTCCGCGAAGACCTCATGTCCCCTGGTGGAATGACGCATGTCGGTCCGCCATTCGGGCACGGCGAAGAGCATTGCGGAAATTTAATGCTAGTGCATCTCCGGAAAACCTTGCCGCATATCGGATTGCTAGAGCAAAAGCGCGCAGAACTATCAAAGAATCCAGATCCACCTCCTGGAAAGGGTTTCTAAGCACAATTAATAGAACAACATCGTCCACTAAAGTATGGGAGTCCATCCGAAAGATATCTGGAAGGTATTCTCGAGTCCCAATATCTGGACTCAATTATCAGGGTCGGGTTCTCACGAACAACAGAGAAATGGCAACAGTGATGGCTGAATACTTTGCTGACCTAACATCTACAGCAAACTGCGATCCTGATTTCGCGAGAAAAAGGGAAACAGCAGAGAGCATATCTCTTGACTTTCGTTCCACCAACTGGGAACCCTACAACTCTTCCTTCTCTATGTGGGAACTTCAGTCAGCTCTAGCGACAGCCCACAGCACTGCTCCCGGCCCTGATTCAATTCATTATGAAATGCTGAGACAACTCATTCTCGAGTCGAAGAATACCTTCTGGATATCTTTAATCTTTCATGCTGCGAGGGAATATTCCCTAATTCCTGGAAGGAAGCAACGCTTAACCCTTTATTAAAACCAGGTAAGGACAAAACGAATATTAGTAGTTATCGAAGCATTGCCTTGACGAGTTGTGTTGGTAAAACTCTGGAGAGAATTATCAACCGACGTCTCGTCTGGTATCTTGAACGGCATGACTTGCTGAGTCGATCTCAGTGCGGTTTCAGAAAGTTCCATTCCACCTTGGACAACTTACTTCTCCTGGAATCAGCAATTCAAGATGCTTTCGTCCGAAGACAACATCTCATTGGAATATTCTTTGACATCGAGAAGGCTTACGATACTACTTGGCGTCATGGCATTTTACAACAACTCTATGCCTGGGGATTTAGAGGAGGTCTTCCTGTGATGCTTATGTCCTTTTTGGATCAACGTTCCTTTCGCTATAGAATTAGAAGAGACACTTCGGATCTCCTCCAAGAGAACGGTGTTTCTCAGGGCTGTCTTGAGTGTGACCTTATTTGCAGTGGCCATAAACAACATAACGTCTGCTGTAAAGAATCCTATTTTACACTCTCTTTTTGTCGATGTCTTTGCTATCCTTTGTTCAACACAGTGTGTCACAGGTGCGGAGCGACAAATCCAACTCGTCCTCAATAGATTATACCACTGGTCGAAAACGACAGGTTTCCGTTTCTCTGCTGAGAAAACATGCTGTGTTCTTTTCAGTAGGAGACCAAGTCTTCTGGAAGAACCTCACATCGCCTAAAATTATATCCTTTTGTAAAATTCTTAGGTCTAATCTTTGATCAGAGTCTGAATTGGATTGAATATCTGACAGACCTAAGAGCGAGAACATTAAAGTCTCTGAATTTATTGAAATGCCTTAGTAGCAGGGAATGGGGCGCTGATCGCTACTCCCTTCACCAGTTTTATCGAGCATTCATAAGATCTCGTCTCGATTATGGCTGCGTTGTATATAGCTCAGCTCGTGTAAGTTATTTAAAGAAGTTGGATAGTGTCCACCATGGAGGAATTCGACTAGGTTCGTGAGCCTACCGCACTAGTCCCATTCCGAGTTTGTATGCCGAGAGTGGCGAACCATCTCTTTACCTCCGGCGGCAACTTTTCATGCTACGACTCTTTTTCCACGTGCTAAATTTACCCGACAAACTGGTGTACAACGCGGTTCATCCTTCCTCTTCCATCCGTTTCTACAACAACAGACTGAGAGCAACCAAACCTTTTGGATATTGCTCCAAATAAATTTTGGAAACCTTACATATACGCACACCTAATGTCTTAAATCAAGGTAGCTTTGCACAAGTCGTAGATTGTATTCGACCTTCTGCATCATGACAAGAAGAACACTCCGGCTCCGATGTTGAGGGTATACTTTCACCTAATCCTCGACAAACACCGGGTGCATATCCTTGTGTTTACCGACGGGTCGAAGCAAGCTGATGGTGTCGGCTATTCCGTGGTGTTTCCCCGTGAGATCTGTGGCTACCGTCTAAGCGACCTATGCAGCGTTTACACCGCTGAGTGCTACGCCATATTGAAAGCATTGCGATCAACGAAGTGCTCCCGCGTATCATATTTCCTGACTTGTTCTGATTCGCTAAGTGTCCTTCAAGCAATCCAGAATATATATCCAGCTGATAAGCTGATCTAGAACATCCAAGATGTGCTTTTCTTGCTGCAAAGTGATGGAGAGAACATAATGTTTGCTGGATTCCCGGACACGTGGGAATCTGAGTAAATGAGGAAGCAGACATTTCCGCGAAGACGGCATGCCTCAAGAATCGCGTGGATTTCTCAACGATTCCGAAACGAGATGTGTTAAATTCCATCAAGATGAGGATTCTGAGTGAATGGAACAATGAGTGTTTAGCTGTTGAAATTAATAAGCTGCGACTTATCAAATCCTCTGTTAAGTCATGGAGCAGTTCCTGTAGGCCTGCCCGGCGCGACGAGGTCCTGCTGACCCGCCTGCGCATAGCGCATTGTCCTCTCACTCATCGGTATCTCTTACTATTTGATGATGAACCCGTTTGTGAGGAGTGTAGCTCTTCTCTGACAGTGCGTCACCTTCTAACTGATTGCAGAAGATACTCAAGTATACGGAGACAAATTGGTCTGGCTACAGATTTACCAACAATTCTTGGAAATGAAACGGTTTATGTTAATAAACTATTATATTTTATGAGTAGATCGGGGTTCCTCCCACAAGTTTAAAATTTGCTTTACTTTTTCATCTTTCCTATCTTCTTTCCTTTCATCCTTTGTTTCTGTAATTAGAAAATGTAATATTTAGAAGAAAAAAATTCCTCTTTTTCTATGATATAATGTATTAGGTAACTCTTTTTTTCTTTCATCTTTGTATCTAAATAGTTGTTGACATCAGGAGGGTTTCTTAGTGGGTATGATCGAGATATTCGGCGAGTCCCACACACGGGGAAGAGTTACTACGGCTCTTCTCTATTGTGTGAAACTGTATTTTTCCCCACCTGCATGGGCTCTAATGACCTTACTGTTGACGAACCCTTAAAACCTCACAAAAAATTCAATGACCTTCGATGTCGACATAAGCCGTAAAACCCCACAAAAAATCCTGTGTAAAGATCGAGAAAAGAAACTTGAACATGAATAACGTAGATACCCGAATCTATTTAGTTTTACTATTTGTCTTGACTGGATCAGCCAGGGTATAGTGTCATTTCACCCTGGGAGCAGATTCTTTCTTTTCTTAAATTCACAAGAAAAAGCTTAGTTTGTTTGCATTTTCATGTCTTCTTTGAATTACGAAAATACCTAGAAATTGGACAAATTAAAGGCCAGTCACGTAGTTCGCCTTGCAGTTCAGGGTTGTGCAAGAAAAGGGAATATTCAACGAGAGAAAATAAGAGGTATTTTGTAATTTTTTTTCGGTGCATTCCAATGTTCCTTCGTCGCAAATATATTTTTTAATGCATTGGTGTGCACGAATTATCACTAATAATTAGTTACTCCGTATAATACTTAACTAAAGTCATTTCTAAACTTCAATGAAAAATATTGTGACAATATGTAGTACGTCTATATAAAAATCTGCGGTCATGGCAATTTATAGAAAAATCTTATTACATAATACTATTTACCGTAATACATAATGTACTCTTTTTTACATTGTAACTTTTTTCTGCGAATATTTGTTATATTTTTATGACTTTGGACACAAAATGAATGCATTGAAGAAAATCAATAAATTATAACGCCTTTTTTTGGACGATCACGATACAATTTCACGATACAAAACCCATTCCTCAAGATTCCTCGTATATTCTAAAATGCTGAACGAGATTTAGAAAAACAACTACAAATTTTATATTTTTTTGTGTGTGTTTAACATGTTTTTAACATCACGATTGCAAATGTCGGGCTCGTTTAATGTAATCAAAGCAAAGAATAGATTACAAATATTATAAAAATATTCTGGCGTAGGAGTAGCAAATAAGTCATTTACTTCGGAATTAAATTTTTATTAATTGTTACCGACACTACGGTTGCTTCTTCGGTAAAAATGATTTATTTTTTCATTTGAAAACGAAGGACACTTTTACACAATAATTCCATCGATTGAAAAAATTAATATGTCTCTTATCTGTTTACGGAGAGCAAAGTCGTTTATAGTCCTTTGCGTGGTCAAAAGCAGCTTTTATCCGTTTATTTTAATTAAATAGATAATTTAAAGTAATTTTTCTATCGTGATTCGTGGGCCGGTCTAAACTCAGCAATTAAAGACTTCAAGTAGTTAATAGAAATATTCTGTTTCTCCAGAACGTGCTCTTTGTACATCTTGTCTTCTGAACCATTCATTTCGTCGTCGTCTTCGAAATATGCTTCCTTGACAACGCAAAAATTTCCTTAAAAGCTTCCTCAAGCCCGAAACTTAATTCCATTTGTTTAATACGGTCATCAATTCAACACGGTTTCATATTTGACACGATCAAAAGGGAAATAGGGCGGGAGTGACCGCAGAATGTTAGCTCAAGTGATTCCCCACGAACGTCCACGATGCGCAGGTGTCTCTCTGGGAAGACAATAGCCGATCGGGAAAAACCCATCTCGTGACTTCGAGCTCGTCTGCACCCACCATCGCCATTTGAATGCAGTTGAAAGGAGAAACCAATGTATATTGTCCGAGGTTAACAATTCAGATTAAATATTCACGCTAATGAAATGCACTTAATTTGCCTCATTTTTGGTGTGTGTGAGTATTAATTTGGTGTGACCACTCTTTCGTAAACGTTCACTTCCAGTCATTGTTTATAATGCTTTAATTTACTGGATTCCTCGGTGTACGACAATCTTGGAACAAAATCTCTACTATTTATAATTAAGCTACAGCTCACCGCTTTCCAATACTCAATATTTTGTACATGTTTTTGAATTTACATTCATAGAATAAATGACGATTCTCCCTCATGAGTATATTGATTGATTGTTAAAGTAATATATTCACAAAAACTGAAAAACAATACATTGAACAAATTTAAAATTTTGCTTTTATAAATAAAATAAAAAGATAAAATAATATTTTTTCTAGTATTATGAGTGAGTGAAAACACACTTTAAAAATTGTTTTAAAACTTTAAATACTCTTTGTTCCACACGGAAGTAGTAGTTATATTTCATATTAATTATATTATATATTATTTAATTGAGTATTTATATCGTAGGTTATTTTGAATTTGGATGACTTAAATATACAACTAAACTTGTAGAATTGTTGTTTAAAAAAATTTCTTTATTCAGATTTCCATTTTTTACCTCGAGTTGCAACATTTGAAGAAAACAGAAAACTCGACGATACACACGTCTAATGTTTCCATCATTTTATGAGAGTGAAATTTGTGAAACAGAATAGTGCATGTCCTACTCCACAAAATTGTAAAAGGAAATTTTACACAATATTCAGGTCGGGGGAATAAACGAGAGAAAAATATATTTGTAGACTAGACGAAAGAACTGCGCCCATATAACTTAAACTACCTGTGTCTGCGAGATTCGGGTATACGCAGCTTCGCTTCGGATATTAACAGAAAACGTAGGAAATACAAATGATGAGCATAGTCTTATTTCATTTGAGTTTGTTATTCTATTTTACTCATTTTTTAATATCCAAACAACAAGCCGAAGTTGAGCGAATATTATCCATTACTGCCAACTGCGTCGCGAGAAAAAGTCATATTAAAACCCACATTATAAACAAGTTATTAATTTTTAATGGCGGTAACATTAATTTGATATTTCAAGTAATCAGAAATCTATACATAATATACTACACATTTTAAAATATTTTCATCAATATGTTATATAAGTTGGTTGGTTATTATAACATTGTCGTCTTCGTAAATGGGAAATGTGGTATATTATTGAAGATTATCTACATGGATCGATAGGAGTTGGGTGGTAGGCTATTTTTGGTACGTGGGCCGCTTACCAACGACGTGGTCTACGTGGAGGGGTTAATAGAAGTGTTTAGTAGTTATTGATACTAGGAAGAGCTGGATAGGAGGAGGGGGGTTTGCTTTTCAGTACTCACAACAATATGAATTGGGACATTAATGTGAAAAGCTACAAATTTTCTGGCCCCATCGGGAATTGAACCCGGGATGACTTGGTGGTGAGCGACTACACAACTACCTGAGCCACGGGTAGGGATTGGTTATTCTAGGAGTACCTATAGTTCCATACATTTGCGTGTGATTTTAAATTCTGTTATCGAAATGAAAACTACCTGGCAACGCTGAGTACTCAGCTTGAATTATGTATAAACTGCTAAATATCTCATCAAGGAATTTCACATTGATCCTTAGAATTTCGTATTATTTCTTAAGATAATAAATGTAATATTCCATTCGTTGAAAGTTAGTCAAGGAGAAGGGGAAAACTGGACAACATTGCAGTCATCATCTCATTAAAATGTGGCTAGTCTTTGCCTGATATAGTTGCTCGATTATTATCCACAGTAAGGGTCAAAATGTTGTAAAG
Source organism: Laupala kohalensis (assembly GCA_002313205.1). Lineage (NCBI taxonomy): Eukaryota > Metazoa > Arthropoda > Insecta > Orthoptera > Trigonidiidae > Laupala > Laupala kohalensis. The sequence continues at coordinate 772,647 of NNCF01127629.1, forward strand.
AATATGTAATTGAAAATAAATCCAGTCTCTGAAAGTAACGTCGTTAATAATTTAATTAATAAACTTTTTGATTATATAATTAAAAAACATCGTTAAATAATTATAATTAAACATCATTATATAATTAAAAAACAAAGTAACATCGTTAATAATTTAATTAATAAAGTATTTGATTATATAATTAAAAACCAAAAACCACACAGAATATTTTATATGGTTCCTTTACTATACCTTATTAACGTCTTACTTAACCAGCGATATATTTGAAGTTTCAAAATCTTTCGTTCCCTAGCCAGACTATTTTCATGCCCGGTGGCAACTCATCTCAAGATGAGGAAACTTACGGGTCTTCGCAACGACCCTCATCAGGCATTTGCGTCTTCCGTATCAACATTACAGCCAATGGCTTGACTCGGAAGCGTGATGGTGCATTCATTACTGTACCGAGAAATGTATGCATCAGCATGGAATATGTTTCGGAGGGCAAGAAACTTCGTCTTAATTAAACTGTGCCGTGAAGTCTACTCTTAGTGTATCAGTGATTTGTCCCGAAAGTTGGTCAGAATTTATTTCTAGACATGCTGGGTTCGACACCGAACTATGCAAAAGTATTAAACTATTGCTCTTGTATAAACCTTACCGTATTAACATTAATATCTATTTTCTGACTATCTTCAATCTTCTGAATGTTCTATTAAATTACATCTTTTTTTATATAGACAATCAAGAATTTCCGTTAATTCAATTAAATTTTCATAAATAATAGGAATTCAATTGATAGATTTTCAAATTCTAAATTTATTTTAAAATCAGCCCACGTGTCGACGTCTAATTTGACTTCGTCATCAGGGCTTTTTCATGGAAGGTAACACATCGTCAATCATAAAATTATTCAGTTCGATCATAAAAATTAATTAAAGTTTTCAGTTTAAAGACGTTACATCGTTGTGTTTATGTTTTAATATTGTGGAATTTTACAATATAACCTCTAGCTTA
>NNCF01127629.1:775023-800921 GCA_002313205.1 Laupala kohalensis
GATTCAAAAATTTCAGCAAAAGTTCCTAGATAAGATAAAAAGTTAGCTGCGAGTTATAATACATATATAAAAATAAATCAAACAGAGTTTGTCCCATTAGCAAATCCACAAAGAGCGTCAGGGAGTGAAAATCACCTGCGCGCTTGCTGGGTTGACGTCCCAAATACAATCCCCCCCCCCAAAAAAAAACAAATTTAGAATAAAACGAACAAAAAAATTCCAAAAACTGAAGAAAACAATTGGAAAATTGTTGTTTGAAAAATATTTAGTAATAAAAGTGTCGCATTTTTCTAAATAATTAGTTTATTCACAGCATCAAATTGACAAAAGAAGGTACAGATTAAACTTCTTCGAATACAGACCAATAGTTGTAGGTCAACTACAAAAATAAAACATAATTGCAGAGCGAAGAAAGTGGGTCCATTTCAAAAGTAAATTTCTTAGCAGTCTACATGCTTATCTCTGTGACGTCTGTACGAAAATTTGACACAACCTATTAAGCGAATTTCCAGAACCATAATTCCTTGAGTAACACACCGATAAAAAGTAAATACAAAGTACATTTAAATTAATTTATTTAACAATAACATTAATTTTTAAATATGAAAAAAAAACTTCTTAAATTTTTTAAGTATTTATTACTGATCTCGAAATAAATATTATAATGAAAGATTATTTCTATATTGAAAATTTTATAGTAAAGAAAGACCTCAAATATACTTTTGAGGGACAATTTGAAACAGTCTCATTAAATATTTTCCCCCGTCTCCAGAAATCCCTTTTCCATTGAAGTGTGCAACCCAATGTGTGTATTGAAAACACGTCTTAATTCACATTGGTAAACAAATCAAATTATTTTCTGGAAGAGTCATTCCATCTACAAATTTTATAGTTACCGACTGAACAAAAATTGCAATGTGCATTGGCAACGCTGTTACTATAGACAGTTATTGGAAATCATAAAAAATTATATTGTATTCTGAAATGTTTAATTATTCGCAGTGTGTTCCTTTATTCTCATTTCATATATTTCAAATTTACTCAGTTTCATATATTTCAAATTTACTCAGTTTCATATATTTCAAATTTACTCAGTTTCATATATTTCAAATTTACTCAGTTTCATATATTTCAAATTTACTCAGTTTCATATATTTCAAATTTACTCAGTTTCATATATTTCAAATTTACTCAGTTTCATATATTTCAAATTTACTCAGTTTCATATATTTCAAATTTACTCAGTTTCATATATTTCAAATTTACTCAGTTTCATATATTTCAAATTTACTCAGTTTCATATATTTCAAATTTACTCAGTTTCATATATTTCAAATTTACTCAGTTTCATATATTTCAAATTTACTGATATATGGGTAAGGATGGGATAACCTTAAGATAAAAAAGAATATTTAACAAAACTAGAAAGTTTTATTTTAAATATCTTACATATTTCTCCAGATAACAATAGGGTCATCTAGGTCAAAACATGGCGTTCAGAGATCAATGTATAAAAAACAAAACATATGCTAACTGACAAAATCAATGTCAAATCATATAACTTATTTTTAATCTTGTGAATTATAGAATATTGTGCACAATTAGGTTCTCGACCTGTTCTTTGGTGGTGGAAGCATACAATACATAATCAAAATATTTACAATTCTTCTTTTAATGTGTGCTGCACAATCTGATAACGAAACATCCTTTAGGGAAAAGCACCGATATGATGAAGCAGTCTTGAAAAGTACGATCTTTGACTGCCAATTAACACGAGGCTTACTCAAGAGCCTGGCATTTCCTCAACTTCCTCGACCTCAACAGCAAAGTTGTACCTGCATGTTCAACTCTCACAAAACCTCTGATCAACAGTGATCGCAGTAAAAAGAAAGTCGGCAAGTAATCAGACCTTCCATTATCGTATTTTACATTTTAAGCGAAGTTAGTAGTAGAATCTGCATTGGGAATAACAGACTGTGGCGAGCTGACGTAAACAGTTGGCTGAGCTCCGGTCGCTTGGAATCTAGTTGGTACAGCAGAGTTACCGAAGCGGGAATCAGGTTGAGCTGAAGTCAAGGCGGGTTGTCCATTGGGTTGAACAGTCTGGGTATTCGGGTTCAGTCCAATATGGCGGAGGATGTGTTGGCGGTTGATCCACCAGAAAGGTTTTTGGTCAGCGGGAAGCTTATCAGCTTCTTCGAGAAGTTTGGTGTCATGACCGAATTGGTCCTTGCGATTGGCTGGAGCAGTTGTGGCGTCGAAGCCTCCGCGGTTGCCCAGTCCATCACCAGCGTCACCATTGTTGATGGGACGAGGATACTGTACTCCATTGCCGGCGTACCAAGGACGGTACTGTGCGGAAGCATACCCGATCACCAGCAGAAGAGCAGCTACATTCAAAGTGTTCTGAAATCAGAAAAAGAATAAGTGTTAAGGTAGAACTAGTGTAGGCAGAATTAAAATCACAAAAATATCTTAAAGCGATATAAAGAAACAGTAACACGTTCTCATTATAATTTATGATATAATACTCTTACAATGTGTCTTATGGAGGAAGCACTTATTGAAAAAAAGAACTTTAAATCACTAAAGTGATGGATGTTCAATTCGATAGTAAATTTTCCGTAGCATTTCTTTCATTACATTTATCTACAGGTCACCGGATATTACAAAAAATATCTTTTACTTTTTCCGAGGTGATATGAGATAAATCACTAAGCCGTTGCGCTCTTAAAACTTAAATCCGCGACATCCGCGAAAAATCCGAAGCGATTTGTGAATTTTCCTCAATCTTTTACGTAAGAATAATTATACCCTTTTTTAGTATTTTGTTGCGTGAGAAAACAGAAAGAAAATAATCTCATTTGTCGTGAAGTTAATATCGAAATTCAAAGACTGATTTAATGCAGTCAACGTGCTTGGCAGTAACAAAATATGACTGAACAAATCTCAGTGACTTTACTCGAGAGAGTTGTTTTCGGTCACTCTTTCAATGTGAATACCAAATTTCTATAGAAAACTTATTTCATAAAGTAATAACTTTCACATACAGATATTATTATCCAAGGACCGAAATCATCAACAATTATGGTAAAGTATGCTTTATAAAAATTTAATTATCATGCACTAAGTTAATTATTAATGGCTTTATAAATTATTGAAATATGGAACACGCCTTAACATTGATCACTGAAAGAAAACACGAGAACATGGGCTGCTGTACACAGTTTGTGATCGATGTTAATACTTCACGACACGGGTTTCTGAAATAAAAGAAGAATTTCTCGCCATTGATACGTATAGAATTGATGTAACGTTCTTTAAACTTACTAGCAAGAAGCTTAGATGTTTATATCACTAACTTTTAAAAAAGTAATTTTTTGTTGTTTTTTGCCGAGAACTAGTATTTACACATAATGAAAAAAATCAGCGAGGAATAAAGAGAAGAAAATTGCTAACAAACAATGAAACAATTGAAACTATCTAATTAGAGGAGAAAAAAACTTTTCTTAAGAGCTCATCTGGAAGTATGAAGGACAAACGGTTTCCAGAGGGTTACACAAATGAAGGTTAGCACGACGCCCGTAATTACAGTTTTATGCGCAGTGACTTCCTCACTTGTTGAGCCAGCACCTCACGGTAACAAAGAACCGGCTCCGCGGAGCGCACACAAGCAAGTTGGCCTTGCACGGCGGTCAGTCTGAGAAAAAAACCTGATTCTGAAGATGGGAGATACGAGTGTTTAAATGGAAGTTTAAGGAAAATAAGTTTAAAATACAGTCGCCAGGTTACTTGAATGTCCGGAAATTTAAAAAATTAAAGTGAACTATTATCTACGAACACGTCTTATCAAATTTGGACCTTATGGGACTAATATTTGAATAAGAATTTCGATATTGTTAGTGTTCTTTGGGTTGAAGCCACTGGTGGGAAGGTTTTTAATTAACTTGGTAAGTAAATTCTAATGAAATTATAATAAATTATCACACTTAAGAAATATAATGTAGAAAAGTCCACTACGAAATTCCCCTCGCCTTTCCGGACAATTGAGTGGTACAAGTATGTCGCAAAAAATAGAGATAATTCTTCTAATACATAGTTCTATTTGAAACTTGTAAGTGAATTTAAGTTTTTAATATATGTTAATTCATGCAGGAATTAAAATTTAATATTTTGATTATAAACGGAGTAGGTAACATTGTCGTAAGTTCCATAATGGTTATGTTCTAGACTAGCACGCTCATGCGACATTACGTTTAAAAAGAACAACATGAAAGGCTAAAACTAGCACGACTCTCAGTGGGATACACTTCGATCCAATTATTTGATAGAGTATTTCCTTCTACGAATGAGAAGCGGTGTTGAATTTAAAAACCCTGAAGGTATGTGCTGACCAATGTAATTAATAGAGCATACAGGTCCAGAAAAATCATTTAATTTTAGTAACAACCTGAAATATAATTTTACAAACCACGAACAAGAAGTAACGTTCCGTTAATCATGAAATAACAAATTTTTCGAAACATTCTTTTTCATTCGATATTTAAGATGAGTATAATTCATAAAACTGAAAATGTCACACCTAAAGATATACTTAAAGAACGAAAGGATAGTTCCGCGAGAATAAGTACAACCACAAGTCGGCACATAATAAAGAGCTTCCAATTTAATTCCACAAAGCGGAAATTGAAGAACAACTCCAATGCCGGTCAGCATGTTAGCGCAATCAAAACTAAACACTCACCATTGTAATGCAGTTGTGAAGTATCACGAGTCAGGAATAAGAGTTGCGACTTCACTTCAACAGCACTAGCAAAGGACTGATGCCCGGTTGTGGCGGCCAAGCAGTAATATACGCTCAGCTCCAACGCGCCAGCCTACGTCACACTCGCCGCCGGTAGTGGCGGTGTTGGCGGTGGAACCTCCTCGAACAGGCTTGTCGGGATCCTCCAGCGTCGAAATGACGTGTCTGGTCTTCCGCGACGGCTCTGACGTCAGACCCCCACCTCTGATAGAGGAGTCCCCGACGCCTGATGGACTTGGCCATCTTGTCTGGATTGTGACGGAAGGTGTGGTGAGGACGCTATGGGAAATTGAGGTTGTGGATTTCTTGATAGTGATTCGAAGAATTTGCACTTTTGAGATACTTCGAAGTTATGACTTCATGAAAGGAAACCACGATAACACTATCAATAAAATGTTCAATACGTCATCTGAAAAACATCAGAATAAACACACTTCTTTCTAAGTTACCTAAAGCAGAGGGTTTTTTTAATGAGGGGCAATTCTTGTTTTTTTCGTGTTTAATATTTTTCTGTTGGATACTCCCGTTCATATATAAACTCACTGTTCAGATCAGAATTAGTCTATTAGCTGTTATGATCATCAAAAGTAACTGTAACAACAATAGTCGTCGTAATGTGTTGTAGTTGTAATAACTCGTGTGCTTCTAGAAAATACGCTCTAGATTTTATTATAAATGTATACCATTGCATTTAATATTAATTTATCTGAAGACATTTGAGCATTAAATTCGCTATGGACCGCGTGTTCAAGTACTCTATTATGCAGAATAGAGTTTGTCCAGTTTGTTTTCAGTACGAAACTGATATTCGTCTACAGAATAGTTTAACATTAGTTTGGAGTGATTGTCTCTCTTAGGGCGGTATTACATGGTCATATTTCTATATCATAAGTATGATCAAAGATTTGATCAATAGTTCTATGATCAGAGCTTATGAATTACATGGTCACAGTTCTGATCATACGTCTTTGATCATAGATATAAGACATAGAAAAATGATCGTGTAATACCGGCCTTAGAATGACCGAATTTAGACAAAATATCCATAATACAAAAATTTTTATTTGTACTGCTTTGTGGAGCGATAACCCGATGGCAGTCTGAAACCATACCCGTATTTATAAGAAAAATACAAAATACGATTCAAAAACAAAATGCAATACGGAAAAAAAGTAAAAAACAATTACAAAACATGAAGAATTTAAAAATACAATTATCATGAAGAATGGTAACAAAAAAGGATGCTGGATAAGGGATAGGTATTTTTGAATTACTGTATCGTGCGACATCTCTTATTATATTTTTAAAACTGCGTAGATTTGGAGGCAAAGTATCCAGCACTATTGCAGGTATCTCATTCCAGGAAACTATTGTTCGGAAACTGTTGTTAATGAAAGATAAGTTTCCAATATGTCGAAGGTGGGTATTACAGGGTAATTTTTCTATGTCATGTCTGTGATTCAAGATATGATAAAAGGTTCAACGAGAACCTAGATATATAATCATAGTTGAACTATGATTATATTAACGGTTGTGCATTACATGGTCATATCTTTGATCATAGATATGTGACAGAAATATGACCGTGTAATACCGGTCTTATGCTTTCTCTCCTGAGTTTTAAAACGATAGCGATAATTTGGGTATATTAGTCGTTGCCTCTTGATATTAGCCCAAGCTATCTTCCCTGTGAAAGTCTTGAAAAGTGAACGCTGTCTCGCAATATCTCGCGGATGATGATGGGATAACTTTTGGCTAAGTCCCTTGCCCGTCAAGTTAAGCTGCGGTCTTTTGCATCCTGTCCAATGATTTTATCTGTGCAATCCGATATTGATCCCAGCAAATGGCGTAGTCCAGTAAGTCTTATTAAAGAAATGTACATGTTTTGCCAATCTTCAAAACCTTTTAATATGTGGATTTTAGCGGAAGTATCTCACGCAAAATATATGACATGCGGTTTCTTTCATGAAAATAAATTTCAAATTTTTTGCTCCCGTGTGATTGATCGAACGAAGGAATAAAAAGGTTGTTAGATACAGTGGTGTGCATGTAGAGATTTTCGATTTCGATTCCATACCTTTATCTCCATTTTCGACACCAAATTCGATCCAGATTCCTGTACCCTAGTTTCTAAATTCTATAACTGTACTTATCTTTCAGAGAAAATTTGCATTATTGAATTATTAAAAGTCTGAAACTGCGTTATGTCAAATTCCTTGTCTGTACACGCCTATCCAGCTTAATTTTAATTCAGTGATCAAATGGAGATAAAACGACGCAAACAGAGACGTATGAAGTTATTTCTTTTTCTGTTAACCCTATTATACAGTACACTCTGTTCTTCATTTATCAGTTTGTATTCACCTTTCTTACCCACTTGTTTTCAGCAATAGTAAAGAACAAATAGACCCAACGACAAAATGAGTAATATTTTTAGAGTTTACTTCTGTAACACAAACAGTAGTTGATAAATTACAAGCTAAATTGTGTAACAAGGAAAACAACAGAATTGCGTAATAATACGTCATCCAGTGAAGTAATGCTACTTACATCCATAGTGTTATCATGACAGTATATAAAAAATTATTGTAAATTTCTTGGACTGGGGGAGGCTAAGTTCATATTAAGTATTTACCCAAATTTTCAAAATTCGAGACAATAATTTTAAAAATATTTGCATAAAATATTTATTCACATATTTTGTTTGGGAAGCACTGTTTTAAACTCCTACAAGAAAAGTTTAATTACACCGAATTCTCTTTAAATTATTATAAATGAACTACCCGTTTCACCGTGTCCGAGGTAAGAAGTAATATTTCTTAATAACATAATCAGTAACAGATGAGAATAAAATTACTTGGTGCAACACCAACGATCCGAAGATCCTCGACGTGCTAAAGTAGAATATGAGAAAAGCGTCTCCTCTACTTCTGGCGTTTGCAGAAGGTAGTACCTAACCTAATCTAATTTCCATCAGGCCCGTATGATGACTAAGAGAGGAGAAAATAAAGTACCCGCTTCTCTCACTATTTCTCTTGCCCTATTTTGTGGAGCTGAAAGCGATCGAGGTCAGGTTTAATAAGTACACACCGTACGGCTCTTTCCAACAGAGCAGTACGAACTTTCCAACATAAAAATAGATTTCTTGGAGGAAAAATAAAAAAAGAACTATACAATATTGTTATTCTTTTATAACATTTCTGTACAATTCCTTGAATTAACAGTAGAAACGATTTTTTTTTCGTTAATATTATATTGCAAATATGTATCACTCTCAGACTGATTTTTTTCGTTCCTTCACTTAATGCACTAGTTGCACATCTTTTTAATTAACTGGATTTTGATTAGTTGTCGTCCGGATATAATCTACAGCGGTACGTAATGCGTTTGCATTTGTATAATGAGTGTATAGAAGAAAGAGAATATCCATGACATTAAACTCCTATCAAAAATATTATTTAATTATTAGCTGAGTAGCTCGCTTGAGTTTTCAGTTACAGATATCTTGTAAAAAAGTTACTCATGAATGTTATGGGTTTGGTAACTGAACCCGGCTACATTTTCAAAAACTTCGTTTTTAACTTGCACCAATGAATGAATCGAAACGAAACTTTCACGGTTGTATTTTTTTAGGGACGGAAACGTGATGTAAGACAGGTTTCAATTTATGTCCCATCACGTATTGGAGTAATAAATTAAATTCCGAAAAGAATCAGCAACTGATGTATTATACATGTAGATTATATGCTTATTTTATTATTGCATTGGATCAATGGTTCGAAACAATATTGATAGACATAATTATCACCTCACATCCCTGTATAAACTATATTTCACACGCTACGTGTTTTGGCCTTCGTCACGTGATCACTATCCTAGTAACATGGCACGAATGGAGTGTAACAACATAATATATAACAACAGAAAAAATATAAACAAAAAGAAAAGTGTAAAAAGTGTCGTAACATTGATAGCTAAATGTTTATAATTTCTCTGTAATTTATTTCTGAAGATGCATATTATGTAATTGCATTAATATCATGTTACAATGATACTGTACTATTTATGTATCGCCAGACAAAAGCCAAAATCCCGACAGACACATTATGAGTGAAATGTAGTTATCCATACTAATATATGTATAAATGCGAAACGCGAAAGTGTGTCTGTCTGTTTGCTACTTGATCACAACTGAACCACTGGATCAATCGTGATGAAATTTGCCAAAGATATTGTTTCGATGTCGAGAATGAACACAGGCTAAATATTATATTTTTTATAAATGTGGTAAGAAAAATAGAAACGGTTTCTGACAATAAATGTCGATAAAATCGGGAAGAAAGAGAGTTTTAATCGTTTATACAGCACACATCTATCAACAAAAGTTTACCTACATTATCGATAAAACATTATTGAAAATAGGAGTGTTAAAATAGTTCAATTTAAGAGAGTAGCTACTATAAGAAGGAAAAGAATCAATTATCATCTAATTTAATGGGTTGAATATTTGTTCAGTGCATTTAACAAAGATAAGAAACGCGTTAAAATCGTAAAATTTCGATGAGTAGTTTAGATCTTACAAGAATTTTAATGAAATGGTGCAGCCGCGTTCCACCGCCGAGGATTCAGCGAGATGGTGTTCTGTACAGACAAGTTTTGTATTAAATTTGTGTCATAAATTTGAAAAATTAGGATGCTGTTGAAAACCAGTATGTAAAAGCATTTTGATCTTACAATATAGATATAGATATTTTATTTTTTCCTGAGTAAAAGAAAATTAGTCTCTGAAAAATCCCAGGCAACGCCGGGTAATCAGCTAGTGTGTTTATAAAAATGACGTACAAGTCAATAACTGAATAATTCAGTGATGATAGACGAAAATAGCACTACTCAATCATTTTATATATTTAACAATGTAAAAATTTCAAGGCAACAATTGTATTGTTTATGAACTAAATAATTAAGTTAGTATTTGTTAAAATGAGAACTAAAACGACTGTGATGTTGGTAATAAGTCAACATTGGTATTCGAGTTGCGAAAGCATAACAAATGAATGAGGTGTGTGAAGCCCATTCATCATGTTTGTGTACGTTCTCTGGAACGACCGACGCGACGCGACGCGACGCTGCGGGCAGAGAGGTGGTGACGTCATGGTGAAAGCAGAAAGTTCCAAGTCTGGAATGACGTAGCCAATACAATGGCCGTCGTAAAGATTATATGGATTCTCTAGTTTGCGCTACAATAAACAGAATGAAAGATAATATACTAAAATTTCACGTATTTTGTCCTGCGTTGAGCGGTTGAAAGCACAATATTCAGTCATATTTTCTACATCAATAAGAGGAAAATTATTTGAAAAGGATTTATACTAAATTCCTCTATTATAAGTATCGGGTTCTTTCATTTCGCGATATTCAATATAAGTCCGTATAATAACACAACTTTCTCTTATAAATGAATAACAATTCCAACCCTTCACTACTTGGAGGGAAAGGTTTGCAACGAGGGAAAGTTTAACGTCCCACGTCCTTACTCCATTGAGAAAATCATTCTTCGTAATTTTAACAACTTTTTTCGGATCAGTAGAACAAATTACAACATATATTTACAAGAAGAGGTCTAGGAGAACAAGATGGTGGAGAATGCCTCTCCACCAATTTTCTAGAGGCATGCTCATTGATTTGTTATCGAAAGCAACCATTGGGGCGAAAGTTTTGACTCAGAAGTTAGCACACCATCACTAGGACAAAAAATGTATATATATTTTTTAATTTTTTCAATGTATTGTTCCACTTTAGCTATCTTCTTAGGGTTTGAAGTAATTCAAAGAAGATCAATTCCTGCACTTTCCGCCGATACTAAAAGAATGTTTGGCGGAAAACAACTTTTTATAGCGTTTTTAAATTTTCAGAAACGAATTTTTTCATGTTTTCAACTGGTTGAAGACTTTTTTCTTTCGTTTCGAGGTACCATTGATGTACATTCAGATGATACATATTTTGAATAATTTCCAAAGATACCAAATTTCTTTTTACCATCTTATTCTGAAAAGCAAAACAAGTGGGAAGTGGTGAAAGTAATTTAATAAAAGAAGCGGTAGTAATTTTACTCATCTCATCCAGCTGGAAACTTCGTCCACAAAATTTTAATATTTGGTTTCAATAAATATTCTTATTTTAATATTTAATTTTATAATGTTCTTTGAGATTTGATTTCAAGAGTAAATAATATTCTAAATCTTTATATTAAATATTCGTGTATGTTTCGTCACGGTTATGAATCGTCGTAAAATAGTTATACTTCTTTCAATAACGTTTCTACCACACTGTCATCGACTTCCTTAACAATCTTTTTTAAAAAATAAGTCTTATTTTCTTTCTGAGAAGCAATAGTAAAAGTTTCGTGGTAAGTATGTACGTTCACGGCATAACAATATCCTGAAGCTAATGTGTCGTTTCTAGTTAAAATTCCCCATGGAATGTGGAATTACTCGATTGAACATTCAAGCAGTTCAAGGAAAGAAATGAATGGTACGTAGCATTTCCCTTAGGCAATGTTTTCCCCATTCATTTAGTGACAATCGGTTTCTTAGCAGACTCGTCATCGGGTCCTCCTCACACAAGTATTGTCTACTGTAATCGCCTTTGTGGTGGCACCAACTTCCTGTACACGTTCATGCATCAATAATTGCAATAAACTGCATTGTTTGTGTCTTGGATTTAAGCCATCCATATTTCACGTACTGTCGTGGTAAAAATTACAGGTACCACAGCTCACGCAGGAATGGGAATTGTTCCAGAAGATCTACAGTATAAATATAAATACTAAAATTTACGTTGTATTATTCAGCGTTGAAATGTAGAAAGTTCTACATTCTTTCATGGCTAGCTGATATTTGTAGTGTAAGGGAGGTGAAGTCGGGGCTTGTGAACACAGTTTGTGACGCAGCACAGTGGCGTATACTGAGACGAAACCTAGCCAAATGAATTTTATCCCGTGAATTTGATGGATTGTGGCGAATTATCGTTTATATGTATATAAACAAATGTCATGTTAAGGTAAATGTATTTTTGATTCGAGAGGTTATGTATCAAATCTATATAAACAATTAAAATATCCTACATACATTTTTCTATCATGAAAAATGGACATAACATTTGTTTACATACGTAAAAATGATTTTCACCAAACTTACTGGATAAAATACTTTCGGCCATGTTTCGCCTCGACATAGTCCACTGTGCGAAGATACGAAGAGGTGTCCCAGTATGACGTCACAACTCTGACATTTATTATTCACAATTTCCCGGAATCAAACAGCTACTCAGTTCGGTGCAATCGGACAATGACTTAGCACTTAAGCTACAAGGTTGCCTCTCCCTTCTATCACAATACATTTCCTATATTCCATGACATCAGTAGTCGTTGTTAATGGCAGGAATTGTGTTTCACGAGTGCTTAAATTATATTCTTATTCGAGAATTGTGAGTGTTCGTATTGTATCAAACTTACAATATTGAAAATACAAAAAGAGATTAGAAAATTTTGACCCACAAAAACGAACATCTCTGTCGTTAAATGTTATTTTTCAATTTTAATTAAAGTTCTTGGTAGATTTTTTTTTAAGTCAAGGTCATAAGTCTTTATTTAGCTTGATTTTATAATGGACGTTAATAGTAGAATTAATACCGCTGGACTAGATTACGTGGAAAGGTTTTTTAAACATGAGAATGGTAAATGGTAATAGTCGTTACTTAAATTAAAAGTATTGATTNAAGTCAAGGTCATAAGTCTTTATTTAGCTTGATTTTATAATGGACGTTAATAGTAGAATTATTACCGCTGGACTAGATTACGTGGAAAGGTTTTTTAAACATGAGAATGGTAAATGGTAATAGTCGTTACTTAAATTAAAAGTATTGATTAATATCATGTTCAATTGTTCTGTTGGTATGATTCTAGTTTCATTTTGTTGCACCTGACGACGACTCAAACCACGAGTCGAAACGATGAGCGCGTGTATATAAGATTCAACCCTATATCAACTTTCAAGTACCAACAGATTTGTGGTATTAATTTTTATTCATGGTATAGGGCTAAATTATACACAAAATCAAATACACAAAATCTCGAAAGATATTTTATTATTATGCAATATCTTTACTAATCAACTTAGATTTGTCCCTAGAATTAAGTTAAGCAAAATAAAGTATCGTTCAATTCGATTTCGTCTTTTATATTCTGAGACACTTTGTAAATTCTTTAAATAATTCATTCTGTTTTAATTCATGCTATGTTCTTAACGTCTCTGGTCAATACTCTCCCTTACATTGATAGGTTAATTCTGTAAATACTTCCTCTTTGTAACAGACGTTTGTCTTATGTAAATACGTCTTTTGTAAATATCTCTTCCATGTACAGTCTTTGTGTACATGAATGTGCTTAATGAATTAGTAAATTGCGCGTATTTGAGATTTAAGAAATTATTACAGTATGCATGTATAACTAATACTTTTCCAGCATCAAGAAATAAACATTTTAATCTTCTTCTGAAAAATGTAGACGCAACTGAACAATTTATTGAGAGTAAATTCCAGGGCGTGTAATGCTCAGCCCACAACAACAAAGGGCTTCAGAAGGTTAAGAGGCTAACGCCTCGTCATATGTAATATGAAATGTAAATTTTGTAAATAAACTGCCCTATCTAATTGCATTGAAATTGTATTCTGAAATCGAAAGGTGGAACCAGCAACTTTCACTTTAGCTGACCGAGGTTACTAACATGGACAGCATTCACATTTACGTCACAGGACAGTCCAATGGTTTCCTTCCTCCTAATAAATAAAGATACCTATCCGCAATTCAGGTAAAACAATCATAATTCCCAATCATCTCTCCTCGTGCTCACGATCATATGACGGTGACACATACTTCAATTCCCTCACAACGGAAAATAAGGAAACACGCTTCTGATTCATATTTCCGATGAGCAAGCTCACTATACAGCCGTTCCGTTTCTTTTATGCGGTTTGCCTCTTCTACGATAAATAATGTCGTTATCTGTTCTCAGAAATTCTAACGGGTTGTCAAGTTTGTTTAGCAAAGTCAGTACGAGAGCGATAAGATACATTCAGCAAAGTATTCGCACGTTTTCAGATACGCTTTAAAACCAGCAAGGGTAGGATTTTAACTCTTGGCATCTGAGCCAAAATGTTTATTGAGAATATTGTTTCTGCTGGGTTTTGACAACTGACAGGTTGATTTTTGTACCAAAATAAGATGAGGTTTGGTTAAATAGATCAAACAATGAACGCATTAATTTACATCAATATTATTGTGTAATAAATTCGAATTCTCCTACTAAACATACTACATTTTCCCAAACTCACTTTTTCATTACTACTCAATAGTGTCGAAAGCGGAGACATTAGTGTTTGGAACTGAAAACGACGACAAACATGTTATTTACTCATAATAATTCTGTTTATTTTAATATAAATGAGTTATTGAAAATATTAGAGTAATTCCGAATCGTCAATATTATTATGAATGATTACAAATTGTTAATTTATAGATGTTGTTTAAATATTTATATTTATTATATGAATCTCGTTTCGGCCAGCTAAGGACCACGAGCGCCAGTAAGGCTCAGTTTTTGTGTGAGTTTACTCACCAGGCACATCGTGAATTTTACCGAGATCGGAGGAACAGCGTCTAGATAGGATCCAGATAACTGTATGCGAGTATTACAACTGCGGTTGTTAGTCGCAGAGGGTGAACTTTTCATACATCACAGCTATTTAAACTGAGACTCCATGTCTCAGCTACAAATTTTTGAATGAATAATGAAAAGCTACAATTTTTTTCTTGTCGCACCTGGGAATTGAATCCGGGATGACTTGGTGACGAGCGATCACGCTTTCACCGTAGCCACGGTGGAGACATTTATATTTATTATTTATTTTTAGAATAAAATTTATTCTTTAAAAAATAAAAATTTGTGTAGAAATAAAAAAAAGACAAATGAATTCACCGGAACAAAAAGATTGGCCATAAAATTAGTTCCATTCAAGAAATTATCACAAATATATTCATTGTTGCAAGAGAAAAAATTTCCAAACAAAATTTAGCCTGCCATTTAAATATTTGGGAAATGTCGTGTTACGATTTTTCCACAGAGAAGACAACTGGTTCATTGTTCTGGACTTCGCAGGGTTTTGAGTGATGAAATTTCGTACTTTTGGACGATTGTAAAAGTTTTTCAATTCTTACGCAGAAAAATATTTTTTTTAAACAAAATGAAATAGAAAAAATTATCACAAGAAAAAGATTAATTTCAAAATCTTTTTTTCTCAACTTCCTGAAATTGCATTGTACATGTGCAGAGCATTTCAAGGAATTCAACTCCACATTCATAAACATCCGTGGATTCATTCTGTACCAATGACTTTCACGTAATATGTGAAAGAATTGTTTTACTAAATACGAGTCAACGGTGACATCAATAGATGTAGCTCCTGCTTTATTCATTACGCCAGCGGTGGAAAAAATGAAAAAATTTATCTCCAAGAAATATTGTAGTTGTTCTTATTCTATGGGATCTCGGGGACATTTCTTTATCAATGCAATATTAGAAAAGCGATATTAATATTTAATATAATCAGGCAAGGTAAAATTCTATATATCGTTTCCATCCCATACTTGTTGCAAAAAATGTGGTTGAAGTTTCCTCAAAAAAGTATGAACATTTTTACCTAAGGATATGTATTTAATGATGGATTAAAGTTGTCATTTCTATTAAGCAACATACTGGATTGAACGACACTCAGATTAAATTTTCAAAGAAGATTTAATTAGTTCAATTTGTGATTCCGCCACTAATATATTGCCTGTACACATATGTCGTATTTACGTATCATTCTGAGAAACGTTGAGATAACGACAAATTTGTCTTCCAAATGAATATCCTAATTTTGGCTCTATTTTTATTTTTTTTATACCCTGGTGTGAGAAGCAACAGAAGGGGTTCGAATAATTGGACCAATCAGTTTATTGCCAAATCAGCTAATTTCCTGTTCGGACTTGAAGGGACCATCCCATTAAGTTTGATAGATTGTGTCCGGTGGCTAATGGATTAGCGTGCTCGCTTGACACCTATACTCTTCGGGTTCAGTTCCCGGCGGGGCCACATAAAAAATTGTAGCTTATCATATAGTTGTGTTCATATATAGCTGTGACGATTGAAAAGCAAACTCTTCTTCTATCTACCTACTACTACTCCAAGTATCACCTTCTCTTACAATTACTAACGACTCCTACTAACACCTCTACGTGAGCCTAGTTTTTCGAAAACCCAGCTAATAATAATAACCTTATCACCCACCTCCCACATCCTAACGCCCCATGTTGATAAGCTTCAATAGCACGCTACATTTCCCATTAACAAATACCATGAACAAGATACCAGAAACTGATGAAAGGAATCTCATACTCGTGGCACAGTTTTAATTTACTGATCAAGGTACGGTCTCTCAAACATCATCCCATCCTCAACCTTAGGATTGCAAACTGATCCACCCTCCGTCCACGAGTAACGTTCTCTTTTGAACATCCCACCCTCTCCTTCCTCATGTTTTAATAGTTAATTTGATGCACCACGTTTAACTAATTTTTGTGGTTCAAGCTTCTTTTTAATTTTCTCTTTCCTCCCACCCTCTTCCGCTTTTTTGAAATAAAAAACCGTGGAATGCCTACAAGTTTAATTTTAAAAGCACCTCCTCCCCCAGTAGTCTTCCTCAGAAATTCGTTCCCGCACGGCTGCTGTACAGCGTGAGCACATTTAACGGCAGCTGGATATATCATTGTACGAAGTGCTAATTAGAAGGTTCAGCAGTTGGATGAAGAGGGGTTCGTGTTTTAGGAGAAGTCGACTTCCTCGCGGCGGCATAAGAATTGCGGGAGGTTGAAAACCGACATCGAGAATTGACGAAGTCCGAGTTCCAACTCCAATAATGATCCCGCTTCTGTTTCTTCATAAAAGGAACAAGGATTCTCAGACGAAGTAAAAGATTTGGAGGCCATTTTCTCAAGAATTCATTGAATAAAAGGAGTTGAGAGCATGAAAAGATAAGATGTTTCAAGACAAGAAAGGTAAGTCAATAACTCATTCAGATTGTGAAAGAAGTTGGGAATCTCTAAGAGAATGTTATGCCGAATTGAAGAAAGCTTTCTGAGATTACATCGACGGCGTCTGCGGATTACGAACCTTTTTTCCTCTTTTGTTCATTGGAATAACTTTGTTCTTCCATTTAAAAACAAAATTTTGAGGGTTTAATTACGGAGGGAATAAGAAGTTAAAATTAAAGTTGTTACTCACAAAACTGTGTTATTAGCAGTTGTAATGGGTAAAAGTTCGCTACAGAACCCCGAGTTGCTTTTATTACATTAGCAGCATGATATGTTAGAGCTTATTAGGAATGGTATCTAGAGAGACGAGATAATGTAAAATAAATGTTATCAAAGAAGCGACCCCACGCAAAATGCAAATATTTCGTTACTGAAGAAATTACTTTCTTCTTTCCATATAGAAAAGAAACTTTTCAATTTAAGATTCATGTTCTGTCCAGGGATAGTTTATGACTATTTTGTCGGTATATATTTTATCTGCATGTACCTATGTTTTCTTCAAAACAAATTAAAATAAATCATTCAATATTTTAACAAAAGCTGAAATTACTGAACAATAGTAAGACTGATAGATTGTATTAGTTCTAAAAGTTTCAATTTTTGATCAAACTTTGATGCCATTGACTTCCAATTTGTCACCTCATATTTCAAAATGTTATTGTCTTGCAAACGTTCTCAGAAAATCATGTTTTTGCTGAGAAATGTCCTATAAGAATAGGACACATGTCATCTGTGCAACAGTATACGAAAGTACAAAAAGATAATATGTTACACTAATGTACATTAGTCTCTTTAAAAAATAGCTCAACATTCACAACGTAATAGGAAGTATAAAATAAAACTCATTTTCACTGAAATATGCAGCAACAGTACACGCAATCAAATACAAAATCTTATTTTTTAAATTTTTTTAATTATTATTCGTTAAGCCTGCAATTCCTATCTGGAATAACGAACAGAATATTTATTTATTAGTACACTATATTGTGAAAGAAATATTGAAATAACATAAAAGTTAAACAAAATGAAATCAAAGTATTTTATCAATAAGACTACAATTAATGGTTACTTATTATTAATGTATGAATACATTTTTAAGATAATAAAATTATGGAATGAATTAAAAGTTTGAAATAATGTAGAATTATTCTACAATAGAAGTAACACGATATTGGACACCATAACAATATTTCTGTTTAATTTAATGAAGATTGTTCACATAGTTCCGTAAATTAAACAAAAAAAAATTAAAAATCATTCTATTTTAAATGCGTTTAGATATTGAGCCAGCTGAGCAAATTGGATGTTTTTGTATTCAAAGAAAGATCTCTTCTTTTATATCCCCATTTCTTCGAAACAACTTCAAAACTACTCACACATTTGATCATCCAGCATTTCGAAAATTTTCAGGCATATATGATGATCAACAAGTAGAATGTTTCATAAAACAGAGCTCTCTAATAGATCTCGTTACTCTGTTAAGAGCAATTGCATTCATTTAGCAAACGCTGTTCCGTATCCGGTTACTTCATTACCTCGGTTGGCACGCCTGAACGAGCTTGCAGCCGAGTGAATGGATCGACTTTTCCCTTGAGACCCGAGTCCCTTCCCTGCTGATGAGGCTTAATGAGAACAACGGGAAGGAAGGAGAAAAGTAAGGGAAAATAACAAGAAGAAAAGTTATCTCATCATGTGGTTCCCGAAAAATTCTAAGGGCGTGTGCATTTCAAGTTACAGATCATGGAGTTAAAACATTCGTTGAGCATTGAATTAAAAATCACCGTAATTATTATACCTTTTCGCGAAGTATTACTGTCAGGGAAAAAAATCGCGAGAACTCAAATTTAGCGATCAATAGAAAATAACCACAGTTAGTACAAACATCAGGATTTTCCTTGTATTAAGCGTTACGTCTTGCATGAGGAGGAGAACGTGGAGATGATACTAGGTTGTCTGAGAATATCTGGAGGATAGACTAATGCTGAAATAAGAGTTTTACAAATATGAAGAAATAATAAATAAATAAATTATTTTTAATTTGTAATTTTATTTAATATACTCTGCGTAATGTCAGTAAAACATGTAAAATATAAGAAATAAATACGAAAATATGTATTAAACGTTACAGTGTATAAAAATAACTTCGTTTTCTAAAACACTGAAAATTTTATTACTTCAAGAATATCATAGTCAAAAATTGTAAAGGTCCATTTATATTGGGCTAGTGAGCGCAGCATTTCAACGCCGTTAGCTCACTAGCCTCGTGTAAACACCAACAAGACGGACAACAGGAGAGTAGAGGGAGGAGAGTCATTGGCGGCTTCCTTTGCATAGTTAGTCATGAAAACGCTAGCTGTTTTTCTACTGGACGAGGTGACAGCGACAGTGTTTACGCTGGTCGAGTGACTCGGCAAGTGTGAATTTCGACGAGTTAATTTGCCACAAGTTAAGTATAACTCGACTCTACCGGGTACTACTCGACTCTACCGGATACTCCCTACTAAACTCCTTAGCGTTTTTTTATTTGTTTATTAAACCAGATAATTTTACAAAGAAATCCTTACTCTACTCGTCCAGGCGTAAACGAGTGAAATGGGTGGGAAGAGAGCGATAGGAAATTTACGGGTGCGCTCTCATTAAGTTTAGCTAATACGTCATAATTGTCAGAATATCATCTCCAGTCGAGAAAAGAATGTTATAGAAATAACACCACATCATTTTCTCTGGATTGAGAGGTCGTTGAGTTTCCTCTTTCACTGCCAATATGTTGATTGCGAACAACAACTAGAATTAGAACAAAAGTATTCCACACTTATTTATGTTTTAAAAGAAGAGTCGCACACGTCTGAGATGAGCTTTACAGCTGTGATGCGTGTGTAGACACTCGGAACCTGAAGCGTGGTCATAAAAAACCAACCGAGCGCAGCAATAGCGTCTGGGGCTTACTTCATACTACTCAAATCAGAGATTAAAAATTTTTTTTTCTTCATTTTCGATATACTATTACCCAGTACCTGAGCTCTTGGCCATTACCATTGTTTCATTTCTCATTGCTTCTTCGTCCTCGTTTCTTTTCATATCATCGTCATCAACGTTCTCTTGCTTTTCCATCATATTCTCATACTTTCTGTGACAAATTCTTCAAATTCGTTGTACTTACTTTCGTTTTCAATATATTTTCCCCAGTTCTTCATTCCAAATGCGCCTTTCTTCGTATTATTCTCAAACCACTTCCCTCGCTCTTCCCCGTTCATTAAGCAGTCATACAAAATATGTTTCTTTGTTACACAGAAATTGATAAAAATAGATGTGGAATCAACACATTAATTTACGAGATCTGTACACGATCACACATAATTTATCCGTCGACAATACAACTTTTGTAGATTTATGACGCTGGCTTCTTTCCAGACTTCTAGACGTGCTCGAGATTTATTTTATTTAGAAATTACCAAATGCGGTTTGATGAAAAGTTGAGAATGAATTTATGTGAATCTATGTTAAATGATTTTATGTAAACATAAATTCGTATAATTTAGTTCCATAAATTAATAAATTTAGTGTCAAAACAGCTGTTACAAACTGAGCATGGCCACGACGAAGTAAACGAAATTAGTCTCTGGAAGAAAGCAAGCAGCCATTCCATCAATTCTGATCAAGACCCTAAGACAGAAGTTGATTTCATATTTCACCATATTCCTAATAAGAATAAAAGTACTTAGCTATGTGCTATAATATCACGAAACATTGTATGCTTCAACCTTTATTTGATCTCCAAACAAACATTCATACTTTGGGTTTTTGGTTATATTAATAGTTAATCATTATCATTTGAGTTGTTCTCCATATAATCAAAATAACTGATAGCACCGTTTTATTGATGATTTTTTGTTAAATCTTCAACCAAAAATTATATTCAATGTTTAAAATATGTTTTCAAACACTTCTTTTTTAACCCTTAATTACAACCCGTCGTCCCCGCGAAGAAGTCGGAATGAATTTTATCATGGCATTTGTTTGTGTTGCGATCTAGGGTTGTAATGGACGGTTAAAAAATGGGATGGTAAAATGTCTTTGAAAATCTGACAATTCTTCTCAACACTGCATTAGGTCGAAATACGAGTATGCTACTCTCTTCTGTTAAATCCCTTGCCAATTATTCTCTTCCTCCTCAAACTTTAAAGTACACCCATAAACATAATCGTGCTCCAAATACTTCCCTCATTCGTTCACTCTTTGAAGTCAACGCTGCACGTCGCATGCCAAGTTATATTGCAGCGTCTCATCTCCTAACTTCCTCGAAGAGTTTTAATAAGCGTTAATTATGAATTTCGGAATGGATGGCGTCGGTTGTTGTGTTGATATTGTGGAAGTACTTAGTAGTTTTGGGGATGAAATATTGGAAGTATAAAAGTAATTAAGACCGCTCATCTTCATCTTGGCTAAGAGCTCCCTGTGGTAAAAATAGCCTGGGATTGGCTTCACTGGCGACGGGTCCACCACAAAAAATTAATCTCTCCGTGAAAGCATTTCCTTGATCCCAAAGACTTCAGAACTCATCTAACTAAATTGGCTTCAAAACTAGGTACTCGACACAACATACAACACAAACTAACTGCAACATTACGGGGAGTCAAAACCCTTCGTACCACTGCACTCAGTCTTGTTTTCTCATCAGGTGAATACTGCGCCGCGACATGGCTGTATAGTCCGCACACCAACAAATTGACAGAGTATTTAACGACACGATGAGAATAATCAAACCTACCCCGTTATTCTGGCTTCCCGCCCTCAGCAACATAGAACCTCCAACCGCGCGCCGCCAAAGAGTCCTTCTGAGAGCTATGTCAGTCATAAATGCTAATCAGGACTTGCCCATACATGCGAATCTGTCGAGAGACTACGGACGCCTTAAATCCCTTCCGACCAGCTGCCGTGGTAGCGGGATTCATAAACTGAGGATCCTGCGGAGGAATGGAAGAGGGATTGGAGGCGGTACGTGCCCCCTGAGTACCACTCACTCGTGAGTATGGGAACTTTGCCGGAAGGCTCCCATCTTCCTCGAAGCATCTCACTTCATAGGTGGGGATGCGAGAGACTCCGCTGTGTGACTGTAGTGAGGTGAAACAGCCTACGATCCACATCATCTCTGATTGTCCTCTCAGACGTTTTCCGGGCAGTATGAATGTGTGTGTTAGAGCTACGACGGAGGCTGTGGGATGGCTTAAAGACTTAGACATTAAATTGTAATATGCAACTTGTGATATGCCATCATATGCCCACTGTATTTTTACGTGTGTTTTGTGTATTTCATACAAGTTGATGTATTTTGCTTTATTATGTACGCGGACATACGCTAAATAAATACGAAACAGTTTGTGTCAATACTGTAGAGAAATAAATAAACGCAGCTTTCCTTTATTCTTTATTCATAATCGGTTTCAATCTTTGCGTACTACTTCACTGAGACAATTATGACATTTTTTCATTTGCTGCTCTGTGTGCACTCCGATTGCAAAAATGCTGCCATTTTCGACAGAGAGGTTGCACCAGTGTGGGGATATGGTTGTTCCATTTTTCATTTCAGGCGCACTCTATTTGCATTAACAGCAACCGGACTTACTCTGAAATTTTTTCAGTGGAGGGACTGCACTGGGCATTATTGAGGTTATACTACCACTAATAAAATGCCTTTAATACGTGGCGAGGCTCAAGTCATCAGGTCTGTTCTTCCGCCTGACCACCATCAGTAATGAATACTAGAAGGACTCTAATGACCTTGATGTTGGCAAACTCTAAAGCCGCAATGAAGAAAAAGGAGTAATGTCTACGTCAATATTTACATACGTACATACACTACATATAATAAAAAATATCACCCACTCAGAACATAAAACAAACACGAAAAACTAAACAATAATTTGAGGATATGCGAGTATTCTACTTTGCTCTGGGGTAGCAATCTAGGGAACAGCCCGGCACTTAAATTACGCAATCGACGAAAGCCTAGAAAAAAAACTTAATTAATTAAGTTATGACTTTATTATTAAAAACTTTATTATTTTAATTTCAATTATTGCTGTAAATTCAATTATTATTGTAATTCAAATAAATTTTGTACATTATTAATTATTTTAAATTTTAACAGTTATCGTAATTTTAATTATTATTGTAATTTGTCTTTATCCTTTGTTTGTGTATTTTCTGTTCATGGTTTGGCGGAAGAACAGACCTGATGGTCTGAGCCAAACCCAATAAATATTCTATTCTATTTTCGCGCATAATAAATATTTTGTCAAAATTTGCAAAAAAAAAAATACAAGAATTGTTCGTCGAATTAGTCCTTTCCACAAGAGAAATAACCATTAAGATGATGGATTTCGTTTCGTTAATCCGATTGTATGATGATGAACAGGTAATAATACAGTCTATACACATGAAAACAAAAGGCTTTTAATTGATATAATACCAATTGTTTATATTCAATTGCACGTTCGTTACGTTTACTTGCTGATGTTCCATTTACTTGATAAAATTCTCCCGGTGGAGTGGGAATCTCGCACGGAGCAATGAAGTATTTGATAACTTCTGGTCAGATGAAAAAGACGACGAACCGGGCATGGAACCTGGGATTCCTGCATTGATCACAGGGGTGTTAATCACACAGAACCTGGAGTCTCCAGTGCGATTCTCGGATCGTTTTCACCTGACCCATAGTTATCACATACCTTCTCCACGTGCAGAGTACACGAAAGATGTATGCAATTTTGTATTTGTCCGATTCTAATGAGTACTCAAAGCAGTAAATGGAAAACGCTATAAGAGAACAAGTTTGCATGTGTGATCCAAATTCAGAGGAAGGAAATGATTTCTTTGAAACGTTTGTTAAATCCACCTCTGCCTTTGGGTCCTTGATCGGAATTGATGGGATGGTCATTTGCTTGCTACCCGGAGAGTAAATTAGTTTATTGTCCTCCACGTAGTTTGTGCTAATTATTATTGTTATTATTATTATTATTATTACCGGAACATCCCAACTGTTGAATATGAGTTCCCATATTCTGTTTCCTTTCTCTCTTTCCCTTCCTCTGAATTTGGATCTCACATCAAATCCTCATATCACCAATGTTTTCTCAGTGTATTTTCTTAACTTGCATTGGTAAATGCCAGAATTTAATTGATCAAAGATGAGATATTTTTTATTACAAGTAAAAGAAAGGTTTGTTCCAGTATCATCCCGGTAACCATGTTTCCTTAAGTCAACATACGAAGGTAAAATGTCTCCGATTTTTCTGTTGCGAGGTGAAGAGCTTTGGCGAAGAGCCTGAAAGGATCCCTGGTTTCGGGGGAAAGAGAAATGTTCTCGCTCCACGACGCCTTGGGAGCCAAGTAAGTGTAATACCATTGCAACATCCTGTTTCGTATAGAAAGAGAAAAATACACTGAATAAAAAGAAGAAAAGAAAATGCGATACATCCGTGAGATAGCAAGGCGTCTCATCATTCTCGCGTGACTGCTTTTCAACCAAACAATGGTCAATCACGGAGATACCATAGAAACGTGCAGCCAGAAAGGTGGAGTCAGCGTCTACATGAACTTGCGAGCAGGAAGACAAAACAAGACCTTCCTCCGCAACGAACATTTCCAGGTCAATGTCTTCTACATCTACCAGCAGATTTTGATGATTTTAATTCGAAAAATCTGGAGTGTGCCCCACTCCACTTTCCAATTGTAACTCGTAACAAAAAGTCCTAAGCACTAAACAACCTACATTGGCAAAAAAAGTAGAATTTATAATACATACTAATTATCGAACGCTAAAACATATTTAAAAGATTAATTGGTATAAATATATTTATCCTCACAACCTTACATAGTACACTCCAGAACATAAAATGCGGTTTAGCAATCTGTACGCAGAATTTACTGAATAATCAAAATGCTTATTTTTATATTTTAAAATTTTGAATTTTATAAGAAAACGGAAGTGGAGGACAGTGTGTATGAGCTGTCTAGAAGTAGACTTCCATTCCCAATGATTTCAAAGTCAAATCTCAAATTTCTTCTTGAGTTATCGGGGGGAACAAAATTCTTAATGTACACACACTTACTACATCGCCAAAATCTGAAAATAGACTCTCCTGGAGCCACTTCGTATCAATCAGGAGCGATCACGAAATTTTCTTCGACTAATTACTATACTGTCCTTATACATCCATACTAATATATAAATGCGCAATGCGAAGGCACGTCGGTCTGTTTGTTACTTAATCACGACTAAACCAAGGGACCGATCGTGACGAAATTTTTCAAGGAGATAGTTAAGATGTCCAGGATGAACATTGGCAAACCTTTATTTTTTCAATTGAAAAGAAAGATATAAAATGATGTTGAAGATAAATGTCGATGAATTCAGGGTGAAAAAGCAGCCATATTCACTAACGCTGCGTAAACGGTTAGAGATAGATGACAACTATGAGTGGCAATATTGTTCGCCTCGAAGAGTTCTACAAAAAGTCCGCGACAGTATATGTCTATCTACTAAGGTTAACCTAAATTATCGAAAAAACGTTATGAAAAATAGAAGCGTTGAAATACTTCAATTTCAGTGAGTAATTTAAAAGAAAAAATTAATCTCCATCAAATGTAATGGGTACTTTGTCTTGTGCACTTATCACAGAAAAAAATAGTATTTAGTTGTAAAATTTGGATAAATTGTTTACATTTTACGAGATTTTAAGATATGGCATCTCTGAACCGATGGCATGCGTCCTTGCGCGTGCCAATTGCTGCTTTGAGAACGCTCGATTCAATACACTATGAAATAATCCTCTAACGTAAAAATAATTCTGAAATTTCACAGTTTAAGTCACCAGTCGGATGGCAATTAAATTATATATATATATA
>NNCF01127629.1:801248-817056 GCA_002313205.1 Laupala kohalensis
AGACATTCCTGGTACCCCTTGGGAGAGGTTGGTAAAGGGGGACGAAAACAAATTCTGAAAGAAATCCTATACCATTTGAAATCATAGTTATCAGTGTCGTTGGGATGGAAAAAGACGCTTGGAATGCTTCTTAAGTTCACAATTAGTCCAAATTGGAGATATTAAATCCCCAGCTTCCTTGGGAAGGGATGGGAATGGGTGGCAGGTTAAAATTATCAAAAACTTCCGATATTGGTGTTTAATAAAAACCCATTTTGCGGTTGCAAAAGAGAGGAGTCAAACTCTCAATGTCGCTTAAGCCCACGATCACTTCCAGTGAAGGAATACGACTTATATCAGTGTTGAGATCATATTTTTTGGGGTCAATGAGATTACTAATGAGATTTTCGAAGACCCTAAAGTCCAAAATCATCCCACATACACCCTTTGCATCCCAAGGGTAGGGGATGCTATATAAAACTTATCGAAAATGATAGATATCAGTGACGAGTACACAGTTTTCAGCATTACTGAGTTCATTGTAACGTCCTGTAATCGTACAAAATTATGATCAGCCCCCTTTAGAAAAAAGAGCTCCTAGCACACCCTTGGTAAGAGATAATAAAGGGTAGACATCTAACAAATCGAAAGTTACCAATATATGTGTGGAGATGAAAGGTTTAGGGGCCTCTGAGATTATTAATAAAACTTTCGATGCTGCTTAAATCCACGACCAGCCTTATAAACCCCAGCACGTCGGGGAACGGTATGACAAATAAAGGGTATGACACCTCAAGGAAGGGTATGACGAGTTCAGAATTTTCGGTCTTACTGTAATGAATGGTATCACCCCTATGAGAAGGAAAAAAGCTGGAAACATATTACAGAATTCACGCAGGCAAAGCTGCGGGTACTCAGCTAGCACTGTATAATTGGATAGTAAAAAGTTTGGTGTTTATAATACAAATGAGTCAAGAATAAAAAGTAAGTATATTTTAGGTCGCACACTGCCTAGAGTAAAAGGAGTCAATTATTAAGCGTGAGAAAATTCTTTTGTAATAAAGCTAGATTGAAACCAGATAGAATTCAAAACATTCTACGTGTTTTAAAGGAGTTCTGTAAATATCTTTTTAACTTGTTGGAATAAATCATGTAAAATATAAGGCTGAATCTTGTGATAAGGCAGAATGTAATGAAAATTCCAATGATAATTTTTTTCCTGGTTTGTTTCACATTTGCATTCTACAGAGCACTGTTTTTTTAATAAATCAGATACACTGGTATTCAGTTTTTTGTTCTAACGATGTTTAAAAATATGTTTAAGTTATCAGTATTCTTTAGCTTCTTGAAAATATGTGGTTTGTAATATTTTTATAGTAATTGTATTTATTTCATTTAATGTATTTCTACCTTACGTCTTGTTTGTACCTTTGTGAGACACGAGTTGGAGCTCTTATTTTAAATTACATATACATAATGTATTACATAATAAAAATAACGTACCCATATAATTATAAATAAAATAAATAAACTTGACGGTTTTATAGAATATTCTAAATTTCATCAAATGTTCTTTAACTTTCAAACAACTATCCAGTTTTGATGTACTTTTGCCCATTATTAATTAGTTTATGATTGGTCTCCATGTGGTCATACGCAGTTTGGAACTGCTTTTTGACAATAAATTTTATTATTATAAAATTTCTTCTCGGGGATTATTCACCCGTTTTCTTTTATGGTTTGAGGGGCTATCTAGCATGTCTCATTCCTGGCATGGTAAGTTAAGCACGGTGCGAACAATACGGCAGGTTTTTTAGATAACAGATTTTTGGATCTTGGGAATACGTTTTTTGGGACGCTGATTTAGTTTTTCCAAATTTTCTTGCAGGTTCTTATTTATGAGGCTATTTGCTGTAACAACGATTAGTAGAATTTCTACAGTTTCGAGTTTATAAATGTCTTTATAATCTATTGAAAGTGGGATGTATTGTGAAATCTTATCCATTTCTGCTTTGTCTGTGTTATGATCTATTGGGTGACATCAATGATGAATGCATTTCGCTCCCTGACATTATATAGTATAATATCTGGTCTATTAGCTACTGATTTATCTGTGTGTATTGATAGGTCATAATATAGTTTAAAATCTTTGTTTTCTATTGTAGGTCTTGCTTGGTATTCATAATAGGGCGTCGTCATTTCAGCTTCTTCTGTTAAAAGTCCGAATCTTGTTGCGATAGATTGGTGTATAATGTTAACAATCAGGTTATGTCGGTGCAGAACTGTGTGTTAGCTAAGTTTGTACATCCAGTGTTAATGTAATCTCTTGTTTCTGATGACAGGTGACAGATTCTACATTTCTCGTTAACATCTTGCTTTTCATTATTATTATTATTGCTGCCTCAGATTTGCGAATATTACTCGGAAATCGTATTTCACAAGTATTACATACAAAAGATGCTTATACTGCAACCCTTTTAACTTTTCTAAAATGTACTCGTAAGTTTTAAACCATGTATTGCTTAATATTTATAAAATATTTTCTGTTGTATTTGTAATAATAACGTAATTTTTCGAACTCAAAATATTAAAAATATCCTGTTACTATAGAATGGTTCAAGAAAAACTTTGATTCTTGTAACAGCATAGAGACGCTTTCCTGGCAACATACGAGAAGCGAGTAAACTCGCGTTTGAGAAGTGCGTCACTGTCACAAGACATGTTAGCGAAGGTTTTGTGAGACATGTTCCCGACTTGAATACACAAGTTCTACAGTGGAAAACCCCAATGCAACGAGGAATGACTCATTCTGTAGGGCAAGAAACACACACGACGAGTTATAGAATAAAGGTAACGAGATATTAGCTGCGTGTCACCAATATTGAATCTATTGGTTCTTTCTTGTTGCGAACGTTTTGGATATTTCTGTTCTTTTTTCAAAATATATTTTACCATTATTTACAATTTTATAGATATTTAAATATTATTGTTGTATGCCATTTTAGACGCTTTTGCCTAAGAATTTTCAGTTCAGTTTAGTAGGTGCACAACGAGTACATGAGAACTACGACACTTGCGTTTATACGTCATATAATTGAATTTTCAAAATTAATTTTTCTTATTGAATTTACTTACAGTTTTTAGTCATTGCATCATTCCTTCATATAAAAGTCCTCTATGCATTAGCGTATCCAGGATTTTTCTGGTGGGGAAGGGGATGTGAATAGGTTAACAATTCAAAATTTATTAATGGTAGAAGCGAACGTGAAAAGGAAGAAAGATGCGGCATCCAAGTTGTGCGAGGTGTCATTGCATTTTCTTCGTGAAAAAGTATTTTTGTTACTTTTTATGCTTTTTAATCGAAACTTTTACAATAGTAACAAAACAAATGGTTATCAAACATTTGACATAAGGACTTTCGTTATTAGAATTCCGATTAATGTAATTATTTTTTATATAAATTCTTTATTTTCGAAGTTATGACAATAAAATTTTTCAAACGTGCTGGGGACGGGACTTTTCTTTTTGAGTCAATGAAACATTTTTTGCAGACCCAAGAGCCTTGTCTACCTAGTGATCCACTTTATTAGTCATAATTGTGAATCAAACTACTTATTATTAAATTGTAAGTATTATTTCTCAAAAAGTTCTCAATGCTCAAAAAGTTTTGTCTAACCTTTCGACTTGGTTCCATGCAAATCGTCTCATTGTAAACACTGACAAAACAGTGTCTATGTCATTTCACAATAGTATCACAAAATCTTTACCCCAGGTTTCTCTTTCTTTAAACGGAACACAATTAAAAACTGTTACAAATACAAAATTCTTAGGNTTAGTTTCGTTTGATTTTACTCAGTTCTTAATTAAGATTACTGATTTTCGTTTGTTTTCATTCAGATATATGATACGAATAATGAATGAGACATTCATAAGAAAGGCGCCTTATAGTCGGTAATATTGATATATGACCCTATTCTATTGGTTTGATTTAATAGATAAGAATGTAACAACATATTTACTTAATTTTGCTAGTTCTACAACTGACTCAAATCACTATTTCAACCGCCCGGGTCGGTTGAAACATTTTCCCTAATTTTGTAAAAATAATTCCAGGTATTTTTATAATATGGATGGTGTCGCTATAACCACTAACGATTGCGATCTGAAAACTAAGGTAGATTAAGGCATACTGTCAAAAACGTTAAGATAAAAAAGTAGTAGCAGGCAGTGGTCTTCCCATAAATGCTCAACCGATCCCTCTCCACTCCAGTGTAAATGTACTTTAAGAAAACCTGTCAAGGTGAAATATGAAACTAAGTCCACAGAAAGTAAAAAACAAGGTACTTAATGTCCGTGGCAGATCCAAGAAATTTGACTTGACTTTGTAAAATACACAAAGCAGCACAGTTCAACTCTTGAAATATTTTTTCGTTTGATTTGCAATATCTAGAACCACGTTCCCAGTTAACGTCACCGGGATTTACATCACTTATTACTACTTATCCTTTCCATATTGTCCCGTATGGTAAAGGAATTTTATATGCAGCGCAATGTTATTGCATACAGAAGTGCATTTCAAAAGAACCACACAAATGCATGAACAAGACTGGAAACAAAATAAATACTTTCGTTGCCATAAATGTATTTTATTTCCACTACTATTGAAAGGGGTGATTCCTCGCAAGACGAAGCTATCGGGGAGGGAAGAAGTGAAGTTCACAAAGTTTCCCCCCACCCTACCAAGCTCACCTGCTGGAGTCTCAGAACTGTCAGCACTTGGTAAAATATATCAGCGTAAATAAATAAACAAATTTATTGTCAAAAAGGCAGTTACAGACCTCATATGACCACGTGGAGGACAATAAACTAATTTACTCTCAGGAAGCAAACAAGGAACCATCCCATCAATTCCGATCAAGGACCCTAAGGCAGAGGCGGATTTAACATTTGAGCGCACTCCTTACAATAAAAATAGGTCGGTACGTGTTATAATGTTAACATAATACCAACAAATATTGTAATTAATAAAACACTAGTAAATTATTTCAGAAGTACGTATTATTATCAAACTATAAATTATTCGGAAAGGTTTATAAATCGTAACAAAATCGTAAGATTGTTTTAACCATTTTTTAAAGTTATGGACCATCCCGGAGAAACATTTTATGGGCAGATCACAAGATTAATTCCAAGCAGGTGCACAATATGGAGGAAAAGCAACGTTGTGCATTATGCTCACACATTAAGGTTTGAAAATCTTAACATCCGACAGAGCGACTACGTTTTAATACCGCCCCCCCCCAAAAAAAAAATGTTCTAAGTGATAGTNGAATTGTCATATCCTTGCAGCACAAAACTTTGCTTTATTTGACTTTAAATTACTGTGGGTTTATATGGAGAAATCTTTTTTTATATTCCGGCAAAAGTACCGGTATAATACAGTGTAAAAAACCTATTAAGACACAGCAAATGAAAATAGTAACGCAATGATGTTAAGATTTTCATACGTTACAGGGCATTTACGAGA
The DNA here is from genome assembly GCA_002313205.1 of Laupala kohalensis. NCBI lineage: Eukaryota > Metazoa > Arthropoda > Insecta > Orthoptera > Trigonidiidae > Laupala > Laupala kohalensis. Next base: position 806,755 of record NNCF01127629.1, read on the forward strand.
ATAATTCACCAAAAACTGCAAAATACTGTTATAACGGAAATGGCAGCCACATCACGTGGCTGAAGAGTATGTGACCTTTGTCAAAGAAGGAGTCAGACGACAGTCTAAATTAATTATGAAGTTTTAAAATCACAAATTAATTGTCTTCTTCTACTATGAAAATCAGAATAATGAATGATTGATTAATAAGAACTGGTTTGCTGAATAGTTGTTTCGTGAATAGTTGGCAACTTGACTCCTGTCAACGCGCATATAATACCTTAAGGTAGCGCTAGTGTATAAAATATTAAATCACTAAAACATCTGACAAATTAATAAACAGAGTAACATGTTGTCATTGTGATTTTAACTTGAAAAACATACCTCACCGGTCATTTAAATGAAATTATTTCAATTATAATTGATGGTTTAATCCATTGCGTCTTATGAAGGAAACAATTCAAAAACCAACCAACTTTGAAATCACGTAAGTGATGCATGTTGATTTTGTTTTGAAGTAAATTTCCCGTAGTATTTTTACATCACTTTTATCTATAGGTCGCCAGACATTTGAGAATGTAATTTAACTTCTTCGGAGGTGAGATGCCTAAATCACGAAACCGTTGCGCTCGGCCGCCATGTTTTTACGCCGCCATGTTTTTACGTGCTCTTGTGCATTTCAAACGAGTCAAGCGAGTTCCTGAATATTGTTTTGTACTATATTATTAACCGATACACAAATTAAATCGTGTCATTTCTTTGTTATTATTCATATTGTCGGGGTTTAAAACGAGTAGAATAATAAAGAAAATATACACCTCAGTGATTTGACTAGCTTAGAGTGCAGGTCCCATCTTAAGTGCCTTTTCCTGCAAGAATCCGTCTTTGTCTTCTATTCACGTCCAGCCAAATCCTCGCTCAGATACAGTCACTCATCGCGTTCACAGCCACACCCGTAACGAAACACTTTCCTTTTCCACTTACCGAGGGGAATTACACGAGCCGGGCGTCTTCGGAAGAATTGGACTCGTTCGTTTTTTACTCTCTCGCCAGTGAGGATATGACACTAACATATGGGTGACGTCTATTGCGCTATTCGCCTTAAGTGGTTCACTCGGCTCTCAGTTCCCGAGAACGGGTTCCGCGAACTCGTTCCGAATCGAAATCGAGATGCGTAAGCGGACTTGAAAGAGCTTCAATTGAAATGGCTGGTGCAGTTTCTTTATTTTTGTTCTTTTATGCGAGGAGAAAAGGAAACGTCTATGGTAAAAAAAGAGAATTCAGTTGGAGATGTGGTTACTAGTTGATCTACACACTCGAGAATTCGAACCGAAAGTATTGAAGATAAATAGTTTCAGAAGAGCAGTCTTTACGACGGTTTCATCCCTTCAGTGCTGTCAATAGAAAACAATTACTCTATGGAAAAACATGGGAAATTTTCAAGGTACGTATCTGGCTTAGAAGGATTATAAAAGGTTTTTGTTCCAAACGGAATCATTAAGTGGGATATGGAAAAATGTCACGAGGAGTTCTTTTTATGTACACTGTGAAACAATATAAAAATATCACCACCACAGAGATATAAGTAGGTCACAGTTCATAAAAGAAAAAAAAAATGTTTATAGCTACTAAAATATTAAATTTGAAGAAAATGAGCCGCGCCTTTCTCGTTGAAGATTACGTCAACTGAGTAGTACCTCCCATTTTTTGTCCTTGTGCGTGTTAGAATCAAAGACTCTGTACTCGGCTGAACGTCTTTTTCATTTTTCTCCTTACCTCTCCGACATTATCAATAGCTCATCGATAAATTAAGAATCATGCATTACTAATCAATTAGATTAGCACATTTTCAACTAAAATATAATTTAACTTTTCCGAAAGGAAATAAAATTTTGATGTAGAAGATTTTGATGGAGCTGGAAGATATGTAAAATTAACCGATATTTTCCTAGAAAATTTCATTCGTCCATCATCATTCATACTTTAAGATGATGTTAATGTAACTTTGAAAACAAAGAGGGCCATTGAAAAGTTGAGAACAAAATATAAAAATTAATAATTTTAAGAATATCCTATAATATTCTCCATGTTATACACAATGTCACCACGATAGAGAAAGAACGGGATGAATTTTGGATCCTATGAAAATGTACTAATTTGGATGAAGAACGAATATTTGTCACAGATATAATGTAACGTACATTTCATAATGCAGAGATATGTANGAAATGGGAGAAAGGAATATCGTTTAGATGGAGTTTTCTTATTTTATGAAGGGAAGGGGGAGGATGGAATTTACTGCCGTCTTCCTGTCTGCATTCAACCAGAAACTGAAGAACAAGAAGAATTAGTCACAGATATAATGTAACGTACATTTCATAATGCAGAGATATGTATCAGTAAAGTTACAACGGTTTAGGACAGAAAAATATTTTGATTAAAACTGACAATTCATGCTCCTTTTAAAGAGACAATCGAAAACACATTTATTCCCTCTTAATTCGTTTAATACTTTGGATAGTTTTAGAATAAAGATATTCAGATGTTCCAATGTGATTATCGAACAAATGTTTCGAGAAGTCTTACGGTAGTAGGAGCGAGCCAGGTTCTATTGAAGTACATAACCTATTTTGAAACTTTCTATAATCTTATCAATTCCGTTTATATTAAAAAAATAGTCATTACAACCAGTGGCGTATCTAGACCGTAATCAAGGCGGGGGGGGGGGAATGTTTGTATAAAAATTGTAGTATTACAACACAAATTTTATGAATATTATCTTTAAATAATGTATACCAAATAAATAATTAAAATTAACAATTAACAATTAACTATCTGAAAAACTAATTATTTATTGAATTTATTAATCTGGTATTATCAATTTCATTAATCTGGTATTATTTATAAAATTAATAATCATATTATTAATAACAATAACAATTTTATAACTAATAACAATAAAATGTTTAAACTTATAACAATTATAACTAATAACAAATATTAATATGATAATACTTTCACAAAGAATGCCATTTATCAACTTCAATTTTATCTGTTAAGAGTTCAGGTCCATTGGGGGGGGGGGAGTTATAGCCCCCTTAGCNTGCCCCACCCGTGGCTCAGGTGGTAGTGTTGTCACACATCACCAAGACATCCGGGTTCGAAATGATGAGGCCAGAGAATTTGTAGCTTTTCACGTTAATGTCCCAGTTCATATAGCTGTGACTACTGAAAAGTAAACCTTCCTTCCTCTATCCAGCTCCTCCTAGAATCAATTACTCTCACTATGACTAACTACTTAACTAACTAACCCCTCCACGTGGGCCAAGTTGTTGGTAAACCCAGCTAACCGACCCACCTACTAACAATAGCCAACTCCTAACTCCTATCGCTCCACGAAGATAAGCTTCAATAGCACGCTACATTTCCCATTAACAAATACAACAATATAAAAAAAATTCATGAATTATGGAGAGTATTAAAAAATGCGAATCATTAATTATACCGTTTAAATTGAAACAATGTATTAGAAGAATGGTCTCCAGTTCCATAGTTTTGCAATAACTTCAGTTTCGTTGAATAACTAATTTGTTGTCCGGAAAGGAAACGCGAATTTCGTACTGTCTTTACACATTAAATTTATGACAAGTGTGATAGTTTTTTATATCGGGTACGTATGAAATTGTACAAGAATTTATTTTAAAACCTTCCCATCACAGACTTTATCTATAAGACTCCGTACAATTTGAAAATGGTATTACTGCAATATTAGCGTAAAAATTATTAGACGAGTTGTTAGGTAATAATTTATTCTTTACTAAAAAACTTCATGACACTAAAAACAGTCACCAGGTTGCTCATACTATACTACCATTCACGTATAAGTGGAATGCTACAGGCCACCCTCACAAATTCAAACATGATGAGGAAAGCGTGGAGTGTTTTTATCACTTGCTGATTATTATTCATTTATTTTGGCTATGGTAACTTAGACAGCCTTGTCTACCGATGAAATCACTATAAGGTTATTATACAAGTATTTATTTTACACTATTATATATCTAACATAAATATTACATATCTAATAAATATAAATGAACTCAAATACAAATTTTCATACTTTCAAAAATTTTTTACCATCAGCATTCCCGTTCCTACCTTGTACTGGCGAGCGCATATCTTCTCTTCCATTTTCTTCTTTTCCCAAATTCTTCCTTAGTTTATTTTCTTTTCACACGTTGTTCTTTTCAACAATTCTTGTTATACTCTTGCTTTAGCATACCATGTATTTCACCAATTTCTGAAACGTAAATTTAGAATATCTCGTATATTTTCTATTCAACACAAATATTGATTTATTATCCAAATCTTAATCCCAATATCCTTTAAACCTGATAAAAACTGTCCTCCTTCCTCCCCATACAACATTTATTCCCATAAGATATGTTTCACTGTCTCATCTTCTTCCTGACAAATACACGCAGCATCCTTTTGTAAACCTCTCTTTTTCAGGTAATCGTTAAAATTGTCAAGGGCTGATAGGAATTGTATTACTTGCGGATTCAAAATAAACCATTTTCTTTCCTTAAATGTTAATTTATGTTGCTGGATTTGTAGTGGAACCCATAAACTATTCATGTGTTGCACAACGTTGCCAATCTATCTGTTAGATATTATTGAGATGCACCTATCACGCAACCACCCTGTTCGAAGAAATTGTTATTCGAATCTGTAGTCAAATTTCATTTCAGACTTACTCCCCACATCGTCCGGTAACATCTTAGCGCACATATATCTCTTTCAATTCCATTATATCTACTTTAGACTAAACGTTTTCCTGAAAAAAACATTGGCAGGGTGCATCCATGACTTGATTTTGTGAGGGGTCCATAAAGAGAAATACTGGGGTGTGCGAGACTCTCAACGGGTAATATTGTTTTAATTCACTTCTTACAACTGCAATTTAAGTCATTTCTGTACCTGTACATAAATAACGCAATTGCAGTACTCATAAAAATCTCTTAAAATTACGTTTTTGAAATAATTCATATTTTTTACCAAATTGTTACTTTGAACGTTCCTGCTAACGAGTTTCACTGCGCTCACTGCTTCAGATTGACTCAATATAATTTCAACGGTAATTCGCTTGAAACCGAAAACGTTTTGGCGTTCCAATCAAAACTATAAAAATTCAGTGTTATTTAATACGAGGACGAAAGAGGTAGATTGAAATATAATGTTGGATATCGAAAATAAAGTACAAAATGTCTTACCTAATGCACGGGCAGAGAAAGATAGCGAAATATCGTAGCCCTATGCAGCATAACGGTTCTTTTTTCGAAGTACAAATATTTATTTAAAAATGGACATCAGCTAATTTCAAAACCGCAGAGCAGTTCCGGATATGGCAGCTTCCCTATGAGTTTGAAGTATACTTTGTTGAAGTTATGTTTTTTATTACCCTGCAGACATATTGAATTTTCTCAGCCAACTTTTACATGAATCGTAGTATAGGTTCATCGCTTCCCCAAATTCATGAAATATCGAGGAAGTGATAACTCCATGGAAGCATTTGTCGAAAAGATTTCAGTAGACACATCATCAGCGTCCCGAAGAAGATTCCTTGAGCGGTCGAAAGATCGTACCCTGCGCTCCAATCCCATTTTCCTGACGCTAGAGAAGAGAGAGTAATTGAAACGCGGTAGTGCGGATCACAAGGCTTTGACGAGCTTTAATAGACGAACTCCGCGTCCTCGTCTATGGAGGGGATTCTCAAACCCGTTCAACGAAGGATCAACGGAGGCGGTGGAACTCGACTGCCACAGTAATTCTCACCGTCGTCCTAATTAATGCACTCAGGGTAAAAGTGAGAATTATAATAATTTATTCCATGGTTAAAAACACAAAAACAATTCGTGGAACTTACATTGTCAAACTTTCTAGTATTGTGACAGCGCCACTGATAGTAAATGCAATTAAAAATAGACACAAGAGTCCAATTTCAAAATTTAGAACGATTTTGTAAGGAGTTTAAATTTCTATTAAGGTTGACGACGTTTCGTTAGATGCTTTGTGCCATCATTGGGTGAATGTAGTACATAAACAAATAATTGAGTTTAATCTACGTAACAAAATAAAATGAAGTTAATTACATAAACATTAATAACAATTCTATAGAGAGAAAAATAATATGGTGTCAAACCATGAAAGCAGGATAATCAAAATAAATAGTTTTAAAATTTAGAAATAATAATAAATCATTAGTCTGCTTATGAGCAATGCTCGGTGGCAGATAGAAACGAATACATACATAATTCAATAATACGAGGTTACAAAAAAAATCATTAATATCTTTAAAAATATCTGTAAAATACACACACAAACGGAAAAAATGCTTAGAATATTACTACACATAGTTACAATGAGAAATAAATTAGATTTAAGAAATTAATTATCTACATGAGTGTCATATCTTATAGGTTTGTAAATTCCAAGTACATTAATAAATAAATGAATTTTATCTGGGTAAATAAAAATAAGTGTACAGCACATACATAAAAAACAATTCTATATAAAAATAAATAATACAAATACAAACAACCAAAACAAAAAATCATAATAAACAATTAAAAAAATTTGAAAACCTGTGTCCGTTTGTAAATTCAAAGTATTTGTAGCAAATTTTGCAAGTAAGATTTCAGAAATAAGGCGTTCGAAGTTCATTGGTTCCCGATCCAATATTGAAACATTATCTCAATCTATCAAATGATCTTTATTTAATCGGTGTAATGATGTAACTTGCAAGAAACTACACTACTCAAAGACGCGAGTACCCAATTTCGGAGATTGAATCCTCTCGGTCTGATTGCTGTGCGTGTGACTAAAAAAAAGTCTTAAAAATAATTTAAATTAATTGAAAGAATTTAAATAATTTTAAATGTGAATGTCACTGTTCAAGGCAAAAAAAATAAAAATATATACGGCGCTCAATAATTTCATGTATCTATTGATCAATTCCGTTTATGATGAAATCATATTGTTAATAATTAAATATATAATATGCGGAGTCATTGATTCAAAAGAAGTATTCTTATTTGACTTCCGTAGGTAAAATGGAGTACATTATTTCACCTTGCTAAAAAAAAAGCACCGCTCTTTCCTCAAGATGTGTATAAGAGACAGCCCGTAACGAAACACTTTCCTTTTCCACTTACCGAGGGGAATTACACGAGCCGGNTGATAAACCCGAAATCCTTTCTTTTTTGTTTTCAATTGCATGGGCAAATTACTCAATAAATCAAAATATATTTTTTAAACCTAATTTATTCAGTGTCAATGCATTAGAGGTCTATCAAAATGAAATGTCATTCATTTCTTATGTACAAAATAAATGGATTAAATTCATCTGTGTGCACAATACTTCGTATTCATTTCATGTTGCATCTATTTCATTTCAATAGCGAATGCTTCGTATATTTTTTGTTTTTCTTTTCACTCCTTCCGATAATCACGTTCCTGCTCAACGTGCCATCTTCTATTCGTCTATTCCTCAGTAGTGCAGCACGAGGAGGATTCTAGGATGTCCGGACACCACCCACATTAAAAATACACACACACACACACACACANTGATTTAAGAAAATGCTGTGTACCAGATCAAATGTAAAGACTGTAAATGTAATTATATTGGGCAAACAAAAGGGTTACAATAATCTTCTGTTTCTGTTGTTTCTCACCATCGTTTAGAAAATGGCCACGAAATTGTTTGGAAAAATACCAAAATACTTTGTATTCAAAATAATTTTTACAAACGTGATATTTATGAGATGTTTTCTTAATAAGAAGTACCAAAAAAACATTAATTTACAAATTGATACCTCAAAGTTACCCAATATTTATAACATTATATTGTAATCATATTTTATTTGTAATTGATTGTTTTCATGGTTTTATTTTCTGTGACTCCCAATAAGTTGTTTACTACTTGAATGCATACCCCACCTCCATAACACCTGGAATGCCCGTTGGAGTTTTTTACCGTTCATCGATTTTAGTGTGACTTGAACTTTCACTTGCAAATGGACTTCACTTGATGATGGTACCAAAACGTCGTGAGTTTTTTTTTAAGTTTTTAAGTGTTATATTGTTCTTGTTTTTACTGAGTGAGTTCTAAAAAATAAATATTGTCCGCTAAAAAAGGTCGTTATTCATTTACTCAAATTAACAATTTAAGTAGGATATTTATGAAGAGTACATGATATCATACAATGAATCATTAGGTAACTCACGTACACTTCCCTGTGAATTTTGTTTATTGTTACCAGACGAATCAGTTATTTTATTTGACTGGAATCAAGAAGTCAAGTTACATCATTTTGAAATAAATGAGTCTAGTAGGTTTTTTCCTGATGTAATTTTTGCTGTTTTCTGGGAAAGGAAAAGGTGGAAGATGAAATAGTGTGGAATCGTCAACACATTTTAATGTTCTAAATTATGAAACTTCATTTGTGTGGTTTGTTCCGTCCGGTTACGGAGAAAACGAACGAAAAATCTAGGGCAAATTTGCGAACGAATATACATGAATATACCTGAATAATAAGTCATTTCTAAAAATCATAGTATCTGTAAGAGTTTACGAGTCATCAAAAGACGTATTTTAAGCGTGATATTTTCAAAAAATGTACCACAGAAAACCCTGACCCCCCTTCCCCCTAGCACCCACCTAAATAAATTTCTTGATTCGCCCTTCCCTCTAACGGTATCGTCTCCCACGAAACACGCAATCGAATCGCAAAAGCCTTTTGAAGGTGGAAAGGGAAGATGAGATCTCTTCTAGATTACACAGCGGAAGAAAGAGATTTCACGCAGCTGAAGTCGCGTGCAGTTGGAGATGGAATATTTCTCCCAAGGCTTTGTGCAGATTTGTATACATCTTGAGAGGTAAGAACCCCCTTCAATATCAGGTTGGAGTCGTCAGAAGACCGGGTAGTATCTCGTTCCTAATGAGTTACCAAGGAAGGAATGCTAGCACGGATGTCTTTACACACAGAATCATCAGCTCTATCATTAGTACGCGGAAAGTTGATTGAAGTATCAGGAAACTGTAAACGAGATAGATGAGTGAGACTACATATATTGCACTGACGACCACACATTAAGATTTGTATATTCACATTGACTGACGTCAAGTTCTCTAATATTCACGAAAACAGTTCTAATTAATTAATAATACGCATTTCTTAATTTTACTGTCGGATGATATCAATTATTTTGTGAATTCAAAACTTCATGATTATCTAGATTTTCATTTAACTCTTTCTTTGACGAGAATTGCATTATCTTCAGTCACGTGGCACGGCTGGTGTTTTGTTTGTTTGTTTTTTCGATAAAAAAGTACTTTCCACAGTATTTGCTGAATTATTCTTTTAAATTCCGACTAACGTATAAAAACTGTAACATCATTGCGTTTCTATTTTCATTTGCTAGGTCATTTCAGTGAAGCCGATAATTGTATTAGAATCAAAGAAACATATGTCCGCGCAAGTTTCTCCGCACGCACTCATGTTAATTTTCAAGTCCTCAAAAATCCCCAAAGAAAGTAAAATAATATTTATTAAATCCTCTCAGACCATCAGGTTTGTTCTTCCGCCAATCCAAGAACAAACATCGTCCTAAAAAATTAAGTATGTTTCTCGATAGTTGAATTCACAATAGAAAAATATAACTATTTAAAATATAGTTAAAATTATTTCACATCTCATTTCAAACCAAATTTGAGACACTTGTCAATGGAGCGAAAATGTGGTCAGGTGACTAAGAAAGCAAAAAAGAAACTATTAGTTGAATTAATTGTCAAGTTCGATGGGATGTAAGTAACAAAACCAAATGGTTACATGTAGTTGTAGAAGCAATGGAACATTAATTTATTCCAAAAAAATACACACTGCAATTAACGAGGAATGGAAATTATGACAAATATTTGCATGAAATATGAAAGCAAAGTGTGTGTTCCAGAGGTGAAAAACATGCGGATAATTTTCTATGGGATTACGATTTATACGGTGAAGAATGAAGCGAGAACTGAGTATTAGAAATTTTAAATACAAAGGAAAAAGAGAGGATTATTTTCCTTTGAAGATAATTGAAAAACGTACGCATAATTTGCAATACAAGTTCTCGCTTCATTCTTCACCGTATAAATCGTAATCCCATAGAAAATTATCCGCATGTTTTTCACCTCTGGAACACACACTTTGCTTTCATATTTCATGCAAATATTTGTCATAATTTCCATTCCTCGTTAATTGCAGTGTGTATTTTTTT
>NNCF01127629.1:829709-846962 GCA_002313205.1 Laupala kohalensis
GTTCATATGGAGCTGTGGTGATTGAAAAGCAAATCTTCCTTCTATCCTTCGTCTACTTCTAGTATCACTAGCTCTTACTATTATTATTGAATTTGTATACAAGACATAAACTTAATGCTATTACTATTTACTTCTACTAACACCTCCACGTGTGCCAAGTTGTTGGTTAACCTAGCGAATCGGTCCACCTACTAGAAATAAACCTACCTCCTACTTCCAATCACCCCATGTAGATAAGCTTGAAGATCACGCTTTATTTCCCACTTACAATAAACATTCCTTCAGTGCACAACGTTTCGCAGCCTCTTCATTTGGGATCTCGATCTCTTCTAATCGAGTGCTGCGCTCTGCCGACGATTCGCTGCATTTTCTGAAGCTTGTAAGGAAACAACGGAGGGATTCGAGAGTGCGCTGCGAGCGCATGCGTCAAATATCACCTACTCCAATGTTGGGAAAACTTCTTTAATTACACATCCATAGGATAAAAGGAATAACGGGACTCCGAATGTGAAACGTATTCGTGGCTCAACTACGTTATAACATTGCATAAAGGAAAGGATAAGCGAGCGTGAAAATTAGGAATTTATTTTTTTGCACCAGACAATCGTTTTTATTCAGATACAAAATTTGGAATAGTTTTATTTCATTTTTTACATCAAATATAAAATATCTATATACCACCCCTGGGCAAGAGCTTAGCGAGACTGTACAAAAAATTCGCCTCTATCCGAAGGAAAACCGGTAAAAAGAAACAACCCGGACCAGGATGCTACATAAGGTTGAGTACATATAAAACTAAACTTGTAAGAACAATAAGACTCAATACAAGCATGCACGAATATAGTTTTAAATTCTTTTCAGAAACAGCAATGGAGTGATAAAGTACAATACAAGTTTCATTAAAACCAATAAATTCTCTTACGTTCAAGAAGCACTGGTGCAATAGGTAACTATTAACTGCGGATTTGAGGAGATTCAATTTAACAATGTCTTTTATATTTTGGGGGAGGGAATTATATAGAACAATTCTGGAATGTTATGGCCGTTTCTGGCAAAGAGCGGTTGACACTTTAGGACGATGTATTCCTATTGCGAGTATTGTTTTCGTATCAAGAGTGTTTTGTATGAAACAAGGGTGGCGCTTCAGTAATTAGGTCTTATTAAACACAACTGTTTCAAAAATATAAATGCAGGGAAGTGTTAAATAATTAAATTCCTTAAATAAAGGATCACAAGAAATTCAGGGGTGAGATTTAAAAGTTATCCGAACAATTCTCTTTTGAATTCTGAAAATTTGGACGCTCTGACTGAAATTACCCCACAAGATAATGCCGTATCTAAAATGGGAGTAAATATTAGCGAAATATAAGCAACAGGAAATTTGTGGACTAACAATATTCGTAATGCGTAACATAATTTACTTAATTTGGTATTAAGATTGAATATGACAACTCCATTTGAGGTTGCCTTGAATATGGAGACTAGAAACTTTGTATTGGTAACAGTTTTTAATTGTGTTTCGTTTAACGAAAGAGAAACCAGAGGTAAAGATTTTGTGATATTATTGTGAAACGACATTGACACTGTTTTGTCACTGTTTACAATGAGACGATTTGCATGGAACCAAGCCAAGAGATAGACAAAAAAATTTCAGCGTTGTCTTATTTACATATTAAATAAGAGTCACAAGCAGAAAGAACTATTTTTTAATCTGATGACATGTCGTTCACATACAACAAAATTCGTTTAGAGACGAGAATTAAACCTTGGGGTACTCCACAAGTAAGTGGCTTTGTTTCAGAAAGGCAATGCTGGAGTACTTTATTTTTAGTATATGATATTTCGACCTGTTGATATCTATCTTTTAAATAGGTAGTCAGCCATTCATGTATAAGTCCACGGATGTCAAATATTTGTAATTTTGAAAAGAAAATTTCGTGATCGATGACATCGATTGCTTTGGATTAATCCAGAAGAACACTCTGATGATTTTCTCCACGATCAAGAGATGTGGTAACATCGTTTAAGAAAGAAAACATGGCGTTTGTAGTGGAAAAGGATTTCCTAAAACAGTGTTGATCGTCAGAGAGAATATTCTTTTTTACATAAAATCTAGAAGACGCTTATAGAACAACTTTTCGAGGATTTTTGAGAAAGTGGGTAGTAGAGAAATTAATCGATAGTTTCCAACATTGAGTTTGTTTCCTTTCCTAGCATTAACACATTGCACGAGGAGTTATAAGGATATAATATGATAATTCCAAAATCTCCGATTTTCTTTTTCGGTTAAAGCATCTTTCTTTACCTAAGTAATCCACCAGAGACTCCCGGAACGGAAAATCTCACGAAGGTTGAAACATTGCATTATATTCACATAAAATCTCAATAAGTGATCACCCATAATCCACTTGATCTCAAAAGAAGCATTTGAAGGAAAACCAAATCTGAATTCTCAAGACTTTTCCCTCTTTACAAATCTTTAGATTAAGAAATTTCATTTAGTCTAGCAACAAATTCATTAACGGGGGATTTTTCTTATCAAATAACAATTAAGAGTACAAGGGGATCAATCTAGAAGTTAGTTTCTATTGGCCATTGTCACGGAATTTCAAAATACGAATCATATTCTTCCTCAGAAACACACAATTTGATTTTTCCTCTCGTAGAAAATCGAGAGAATTTCAGTGTATGAAGAAAACAGTGTATCGTTAAAGTAGTACATTAAAGAAGAACGTTAAATGTAGAAATTAGCTTTCGTGTCTGTCATTTGTTTTATTGTTAAACAAATAATTCAACGGAAAGTGGTTTGCACTAATTAAACTGTAAAGAGCGAACAGGTCACATTTAAAATTAAGCAAAAGTTTTCTTTCTATTATTCAAAGAAATACTGAGCGCTAACTTTTTTACTTTGAGAACTACCATGGTGACATGTCATGAAAAGCCAACAAATGAATATTTTACTTTTCATAAATTCTTTAATACTAGATAAATAACTACGGTCGCTCCCGCAAATTATGTCATTCTTGTTCTTACGATATTTCTTAAATATGGGTTGATGTCTTTTAAAAATGTACAATGTCGACGCTCTACCAGCGCGAACGAGCCAGCTGCTACTACCCTACTATCGGATATTTTATAATAACTGACTTCTACAATCTGTGACACAACAATAATCGTGGAAAAAACAGTCAATAACATGGATTTGTCTTTTTATTCTTCATATACATCACTGAAAATTTTGGTTTTATTAATTTTTTAAAATCTGAAATGTTTGAAAATACNTTTTATTAATTTTTTAAAATCTGAAATGTTTGAAAATACGTGATATTTTTCGATTTTTGCCGATACGTCGACTTTATTATTTTTTATAATATAAACTAAGAGTGCCAAAAATAATTCTTATTCGGAAAATGATCACCATTGTGTTTGTGACAACATTTAATAATTTCAAGCATCTACTTGCAAAATGTTCGAGCAACTTTCAAAATGAGTCATTAATTTTTTTCAAGAATTCTGCCATAAACGATCAGACGTGAATAAATAAAGTTTATACTGTCGCACTCAGGGGAAAACCGTGATTATGTTACAATTGAATTGCAACGTTTAAAACTATTTACTCAGCAGTGTTTCCAATAAGCGGCCAGCGATGCTTCACAGTCACGCGCGTTGTTGCCCCGCGTATCACTCCACAGGCTGGTGCAAATTTGGCAGCTGTGGAATACATCCTGTTGACTTAATTCGGTATCGGCAACAACATTCAGGGCTATAATAAACCGCTGGCCGTATATGCATTAAATGTTTTTNTTTGTTCATCATGTTGTCTTTGATTTACAAATACTTTTCTTTCTTCGACGATAAAGATTCCATTAGCCATTTGTCTGAAGGGTTTTTACTTTCGTAAATGGAAATAATACATTAGTCTGAAGTTTTTTTAAATTAATAATTGACACGAATGTGTTTACATAATGTATTTAAGTCATTTTAAACATATTGAAACAAATATAAAAATCAAATAAATTGAACAAGTGTTCCCAACAAATACTTGGTTATGTTTTAGATCTAACATCGAGTTTTTATTTTACTATGAATATTATTAACACTTTCGTACATATCAATAGGGACCCAAGACAGATTATTTACGCATAATTAAAACCTCACACAGTAACTCAACAAGTAAACCCATAAAAGGATCACAAGTTGGAAATAGCACAATTACTCTGGAAGTTGCAGTCAAACAGACATGTGCAAATCTTACGTCGTTATCATGTATCGTTTCGCATAATTTCTTGTGAGTAGACGTGCTAATTTTCTTTTTTACTTTATTCATACGTTTTGACACTGGCAGGGGTGCGCTAACACACAAAACCTCTTCCAAATATTCCCCACGTGGAAAATACGGTGTTATGTATGTGAAACTTTACACACACACACATTTTATATNAAAAATGTGTATACAAAAACGTATCAAATACTCAAGTCTATTATGGAAGAAAAAGGACACATCGTCAATACTTGAAAATATCAGAATTTCGATTCATTGTCAACAAGGAGCCCTTAACTTGTTTAAAAAATCGTTATCAGTAATATAATGATCTATAACCGTTTTATATGTCTTCTTGTCAACAGTTACTGTCAGAATGATACGAAACCAGTAGGTACCAATTCAATATTATTAAAGTTTATGGTCAACCATATTATAAGTTTTTCAAATGATGAAAAACACTATGAAATTCATGAATGAATATATTATTTTCTAATTGGTTATTCATTGTATTATTTAATTGCATGTTCCGAAATGTACCTCTGGAAATGATTATCTTCCTTGTCTATTATTTGAACTCTAGAGAAATCCATATTATTGTTCAATTTAACACAGTGTTTTACTATACTACTTTTTTGGATCTCTTTGTCATTTTGTACTATTCTAATATGATCTTGGATTCTAGACTGAAGTTTTCTTTTATATTGTCCAATATAAACTAAGACAAGAACAAAGTCGCAAAAATAGTGCGAGAAAATTATTCTTATTATCATTTATGTTTTTATGTGTTATTTTGTAATTGGGTGCGTCCACATTTCTCTTATAAACCTCTACCCTCCTCAACGTACACACGAAAGCTGACATCTCTCCCAGTATCAAAATTTCCGCATTCAAGTTCCTTTATACATCAAGTTTAGTGTCCGTTGAAATGGTGACGGCTCGCCTCCTCCCTCTTCGCAGTACTCGACGACGGACAGTGGCGCTCCGGGTGGCGAGGGTGCAAAGCGTGAGGAGACGGCCGGCTGACTATTGCCGCACGGTGGGTGAGGGCGCTGCTTTCAATTAATGGAGATAGCCAGCTGGTGTTTCAACTGTAGCGAAAAAAAAAAGCGACGAGTCTGGCACGCAGGAGTGAGAGGACCTCGAGTTGCGCGTTTGCTAACGGGGAATAGGGGAAAAAAGAGAAAGGGACGGGCAATAAAAGTGGATGGCCATCGAGCACGGAAAAAAGTCCCAGACAGGGCAAGGGACATGTTGAGTGAGGCAGTGTTGAGTTGGGGACGGGGTGGATCATGAATCGAGGCGGCAAAATACGGAAGTGATGCTTCCAAACAAATTCGATTTTGGGATTAAAAAAATGACGAAGAAACTGAACTTAAACTCCAGATGACAAAAAACTAATTAATATCAATAATATAAGCAAGCTGTTACAAGGATGTTTCAAATATTCAGACGTTTAGGTCTGAATATTCTCATAAATTTCGATCGTTTAGTTCAAGATCTCAAGATGAGCAGCTTATATCAACTCCAATCATCTTGGAATAATATCGCTGGTCTGATTTCTGGTCTACACCTTGACAACCCTGTCATTACAAGTTAAAGAGAGAATCCAATTTTCGATAGTATATTAAATGAATCGAAATCTGAAATATAATTGTACGAAAGTGTATAGACATAATAATAAAACAGATAGTTAAATAGATATTTAAATAGTTAAATTACAATGAAAAACTTTCATAATTGCCCAACAAATTTAATATTTTTGAATGGTTTACTTTGAATAGTAAAATTGAATACAAGAAAATTAACAAGAAGTTAATTATATTTTGGATTTTATAAATATTTTCAAATGTATTCAAACGTGTGGCATGTGACGGTAGCACTTCATACAGAAGAACCGTATAGTATATAATAAATGAGAACATAAAACAGTCAAATGCATGATGGCACACGTAAAGGCAAGAAAAGGCAGAAAGGGTTTCGTGGTAAAAATGATAGAAATTCGGAAGAAAGACGGAGATACACATCACGGAGGTTACAACGCCCCAGTGGATGCTCGAGTTCTAACGGAAGAGCGGTCCTTTTATGCTGTCATTGCGTTTTGTTCTCTTCCTCTCATCCACGATTTCCATACACCCTTTCGCACTGTCACCTCCCTCCCCACCCCTCCTTTTCCCCTTCCACTCTCTCTCTCTCTCTCTCTCTCTCTTGCAGCCGGTAATTCGAATAACAAAGAAACAATGGCTTTTGTCCAAACGCAACACCAACTCACCCTCATGGTCGATCCCCACTTTTCGCCCACTAACGATCGCCCCTGCCCTTACTTACGTATACCATGGCGTTCAGCAACAATCCTCCGATTGGGAGGACCGCCATTACGGCAATTTGTTATTACCTGGCGAGGGTGCAGTTGAGAGCGGGGGATTTTAGAGAGAAAAGATCGAAATTTAATGCTTAACACTAAAAAAATCAAAATGTAAAAACGGATATAGTGAAACTACCGTCGACAGATACTTCTCAACATTCCTTCTCTGTAAATGTTTATATTTTTCCGAAAATAATAGTCACGTGGTTTTTAAGTGCATCAACGTTTTTTTTATTAATTACCGTTCTTTTAATTTCTATTAATTCCTTCTGTGTGTTTATGTTCTGGTGAAGATATAACATAATATGCGAGGGTTCATATTCTGACGAGAAATAAAATACGCTTCCCAACAGAGGATTTAAATAATTTGCAGCTTCTGTACTGGAAAGCAGATAAGAAACATACTGACAAATATTTAGCTTATTGCACTCAACGTGGTCATATGCAGTTTTTAACAGAATTTAAGATATAAATTATTCAATATGAATTGATTTCGTAGTAAATAAAAGAGCATTATGCTATGACAAAAGAAACAAAAACTATCAGTTTTTTAAGATAACATCTTTCTATTTTCTACATTTAAATACATTTTACTATAAAAAAAATGATATGAAAAACATTTATTACAATTTTTTAAAACTTTAGTTTAACATATATTTACAAATGATACCATAGGAACTAAATTAAAAATAACGCTTTAGATTAAGAAAGTATAGCGGGGTTTAAAATATTGTTTATAATTTTCATAATATCCGTAGCCAACAGATAAAGTAAATTTCTCCGATGTTGAGAAACATATTTGTCTACCCTGGTAATCGATTTCATGAGGATATCCTGTGATGCAGCTCTCGTATGTGGAGTAGGGACAGCATACACGATCCATTTGAAAGGTTCTGCTACTTAAGAGTTTACTCTAAGCAAATCAACAAACATCCAGGTAGCGCTTGTACATGCAGTCGGAAGGCAGTGAAGACGCCTTCAATCATTCGATAGACACGGGAAACAAAAACAAAATGTTACAAGCTACAAGATCAGTTGACTTTGTATAAGATTATACACGAAGAAGGATTTCCCGTTTTAAATTCTGACATCATATTGAATATTCTTGGAATTTTTTTTTACGGTTTTGTTAGTAGACGTACTTTCTTTATTAACACAACGTTTCGACAGCTGCTGTCTTTATCAGGTGATTGTTGTACGTACGTAGACAAATTAACGAATTTTATCTTGGTAACAAATAAAAACAAGTTGACTACATATAAATAAAAAACCATTGTAGGGCAAATAAATTACATGAAAATAAACCATCGAAGCAGAAAAAAAAGGAAAATTATTTTAAATTTTATAAAACCTGTCTGATACTAGAAACACTTTGAAGTTACAAACCAACACAAATAGGTTTTATAAAATTTAAAGTGGTTTATTTTGATTGTGTTGGTTTGATGATTCGTTTTCGTATTATTTATTTTTCTATGGAACTGTTATTCATGTACGTGTAGTTCACTTGTTTCTATTTTGTTATCAAGATAAAATTCATACTTTTGTTTATGTATCACAATCATCTGTTAGTGATACAAAGCAGCTATCGAAACTTCATGAGCGTTAAGAATAATTCAATCAACTTTTAAGGGCTTTAATGACATAGACGTTGGCGAGCCCTAAAACCCTTTTTTTTTTAAATTACAAAATTTTACAAGGTCATTCAAAATTGGAATTAGATAGACGAGAATAATGCAAAAATCATTGGAAGTTAAATTTTATTTTTTGGGAGAGTTGGGAGAAGGGGAGATGGGCAAATTCAAACTGTAGCCTAGGTCCCCCAAAACCCTCTCGGTGTCCTTGGGATGAGGTAAAGTCAGCGATGCAGCATGTTAGAGAGGAAGGTGGGGGGTGGTTGGGGATGTATGTACTGAGTGGACGGAGCACGAGAGGCAGAGCAAACGTTGCCAACGATGCGGCCACAAGGGTAGGTAGTGCGTGAGATGGCTAGTGTGGACTGAGCGAGTATAAGATGTGGGCGGGGTGAGGACGAGACTGAAAACGCACGGGCGATGGGGGATACAGCTTTAAATTAACGTCTTCAAAATAACTTAAGAATATTGCACTGATAGTGGAAGGATTCACAAGCTAGATTGTAGATTATTCGTGGTTAGAAATTGTAATAAACTTTAGGTGAAATTAAAATTTGAAATTTAGTAACATAGGTTTAATCGTGAAATGTCTTATGATGGAGACACGACAAGAAATAAATAAATAAAAGAAAAATTGGGTTTTACTTAGAGACACGGGACGTAAGTTGTGTTGGCGCAAAATAAGAGTGCAGTGTAAAATATTTATTGAGAAATTACTNGTACTTTAGGTGAAATTAAAATTTGAAATTTAGTAACACATAGGTTTAATCGTGAAATGTCTTATGATGGAGACACGACAAGAAATAAATAAATAAAAGAAAAATTGGGTTTTACTTAGAGACACGGGACGTAAGTTGTGTTGGCGCAAAATAAGAGTGCAGTGTAAAATATTTATTGAGAAATTACTAACTAATGGTGAGATTGCTTGATTTACCTCGAGACCGTGAACGTTCTTTCAAGTGTAATTCAAGGAAAAAGTATTACGTATAATAAAGGATACTTGAAAATATTAAGAATTCCATTGTATGCCAATTAATCATTGGAATTAATGAAGTAAGAAACAACTTCTTCGCTAATTTTGTTTTGTTTCAAGTCGTTTCTTCAATAATGCCTTTCGAAAGTTCGGTTTTCATTCTGAAATAAAGTTTTTTTTAAGGTAATTGGGTCAACAGAGAATTAATCTTTTAAACGCGTAAATTTTGTAAAAACGAATGCAATGATATACGCAGATATCGATTTTAGCTTTTAAAACACATCTCACTGACCAGCTGAGCCATATATAATCAGTCTTTTGAATGATAGACTAACGTCACGTCTGAAATCATAGTTTAGTCTCTCGTAGAATACGTCATCTGCGTCTGGTGTCCTACATTGATAAGACCAATGAGAATTGCATACAACAACAACAACAGCAAAGGAGCTATAGACTACACCCTGACCTCATTGTCTTTCTCATTTATTATAAATAAATTGCGATTTGAGATGGTAAAATATTAGACACTGTAAAGATATTTGAAAAATAACAAATTTAAGAAAAAAGAATCTGCTTTGGAAATCACCCGTGAAGATTGTCCCTTTTATTAATTTTCACTACGCTTACACAATCAAGAAAAAAGTTTCCAATTTTTGCACACCAGGGTTACTCATCGTACTTACGATATCTTGACCACACCGTTTTAAAAATCTACAGCGTTCCAATACTTGACCTCATGGTCTCGTCCATTAAATACAAATTATTTATTTTCTGAATCCAAGATAAATAATATTTTACAAGAAATTACATCTAAGATATGCCTAAAATCTTAATATCCTACATCTAAAATAAATACGTTACCGAGAAATAGAATGAATTTCCTTCTTTTTAATTTTTTAATATTTGAATTAAATATTTTTGAATCCAATCGGCAATTAATAAATAATATTTATTTCTTTATTCATTCGTGTACAAATGTCTTTAATTTAAGATCACCAACAAAACGTAAATCATTGATTTGTAAAAAAGTCGACGTATATAATAGCAATTAAAGACCTGAGAAAAAAATGAAAAAAAAAAAAAACGTAAAGAAATATGTAAATTTGAATAGTTATGAGCAATGTAACTTATTTTAAACTTGTATTGTAAATTGTCACTATGATCTCTACCTGGTAAATGGAAAATGAAACCAAAATAAAATATTGTGAATTGTCTTATAATGAAAATGTATAAGATGAATCGTAAATATAATTCGTAAAACGAAAACTGAGAAATAAAAATTACGCGAGGAGATCAAACATTTCCAAAATAATTGGATGGAGTGGGGGGGGGCGTGGTGAAGTACTTGAACGGGAAAAATACTAGTAAGGGCCGTTTCGACGACCTCTGGTTAACAGCAACTGAAGGTCAAAGTGGTGGTGACCTCGACTGCCACTTCATGCTCTGTTTATCGATTTATCCGGTAGTCAAGACGAGAGCGCTGTCGAGAAGGCGACATTTTCACAACGCGTTTTGAGGATAGAAGAACGATTTTCGTCGTGCCTCAGTTTCCCGATATTTTTTGTTCGAAATGGAGTTCTACGAAATAGATGAAATAGATAGTTTCAAGACCTCTTTCCCAACGTTACTACAAGAATAGTTACGGAAAGAGTTGACCATTTCACACTTTATAGTGATTGTGAATTTGTAAAAAGATTCAGGCTTACGAAGGAATGTTTCATGGTTGTTCTTTCGAAAATTGAAAGACAAATAGCTCCAATAAGCAACAGGTGCGTATCACATGAGATGTCTTATTAATTCTCCCCTCCTGAGGGAAGGATAGTGATTGTGAATGCTTACTTGTAGTATTTTGAGAAATTTCGATGCAAGAAAAAATGTCCAAATCCTTTTCATTATGTATATATTTATTTTTTGGTTAAATTTGTGTATGTGCATGTATGATCGGTATGTACTCCACTTTTATTTTTTTAATAACGAGTTTAAAAAAAATTATTTTGACTTTTTTTTTCAGGAATAATGCTGTTCCGGCCAGAATAAAACTGTTGCTTGCGTTGCGATTTTATGCAATTGGCAACATGTTACTATCAGTGGCTGATAGTAGCATGTGGTATTAGTGTTTCTTCTGCCTCAACCTTTCTATGGAATGTGGGTCTAGCCATATGTTGTTTGAGGAAGCTATACATCAAAATGCCAAAACAACCTGAAGTAAGGAAAGTACAGCTTTCTTTCCATGAGAAAGCGAGGTTTCCCTTAGTCATAGGTGCTATTGATTGCACGCATGTTCGCATTCAATCACCAGGTAAGTGGTTATTCATTCAGAGATTTGTAAATGTGGCATGAATTTATTTGTCAAGTACTGTTTGCAGGCGGTGAACATGCAGAAAATTTTAAAAACTGAAAAGGATATTTTTCGATAAATGTGCAAACTATTGCAGATTCTGGATTAAAAATAAGGGATATTGTTGCACGTTGACCTGGAGCAGCGCATGACCTTACAATATTCAATATTTCTAGAATCAAAAACAGAGTTGAAATCGGAGAATTTGGTTCAGCGTTGCTCCTTGGAGATGCTGGATATCAGAACAGGTTATTTCATGAATTACTAGGACATAGTTTTATGTCTAGAAATCTTTATGAAAGTGATTTATATTCCTTCATGGACACACATTCATGATGTGAATTGTATAAATATGGTGAAATTACTGTTTTAGGCCATACTTAGTTACCCCGTTACAAAATCCTACAACAAATGCTGAAAACCTGTATAATGAGTCGCACATAAGGACACGCAACTGTATGGAGTGAAGAAACGTCGTCTTCCTGTTTTAAGACTCGAAATGCGGCTGAGGTACTTAAGAGGAAAAATATATTTTACATACCATTATCGTGAAATTTTCTGGTTACTTTTTGTATTAATTATTTTTTCTAGAGTCCAATCTGAGATCGTTGCTACTGCAATAGTACGCAATATTGCTATAGCAATGGATGACATTGATATTCCAACGGAGATGTATGATAATGATTATGAAGAAGTCCCTGTTCCACCTGGGGGAGTTGGAAATGCCAATCGGAGGGCTCAGCTCATTAACAATTACTCAATTACTTTGCTAGATTATAATTTTAATAATAATGGTAATAATTTAATTTTACTGAATTTGCTATTTTTTAAAATATTTTTTTGTTTTCAGAAAATGTCAATTAGCAGGATGTCCACTCAAATGTGTAGGAGACGTTCCAGGTTTGTCTAGACTTAGAGCATTAATTTTCCAAGTCATCGGAATTAAAAGAAGAAGAGTTAATTTTATATTCTTTTGAAATTTTTAATTTAATTAAAAAAAGTACTTCACATCCATTACCCATAAATATTTTCAGTCAGCAGAGTACATTGCTTTTTTGCCACATTAGCGCTAATCACAGTAAGACTTCTGGCAGAATGCGTTTCTCCCAACACAATATCCATGCGTTTGATACTAGGTCTGGCTGCAGAAGAACAATAGTAAGATCAAAGCATGTTAATACGCGAGCTAAATGCGATTGTAGTGTACTTTTAATTTGTCAATAATTGTCACCAGGAATTTCGAAATTTTTCTGTGAACTTGTATTTGTGCAAATCTGAGCATTTGAAGTCTCTAAGTCTTTTTACCCCAAACCCAACATCTATGCTATTTAAAGGAATCAAATTGTTTGTATTTGACAAATCCAAGTAAATAATTTTGAGATTTAATCAATTTCATTAATTTTTTGTTACTTTATAATTCTCTTTAAGTAAACTCCTCAAAAATTCAGTCCCAAACTTATTCTACTTATATCAAAAGATAAAATAATTGCCATATAACAACAATCTCTTATCTGTTACATGGTACCATTCAAAAAAAATTCATTTTTTACATGTCTTTTATAGAAAAGTGGCAAAATAGAACTTAAAATTAAAAAAATAAATTATTTCTAAAATATGGATTTAATTTCTAGTTTTTTTCCAGATAATTCGGTGTTTCCAGGTAGTGGACACCCTAATTAAGCAAAAATGAAACAAATTGTTTATGAATAAATAAATGAGTAGTACTCGCTTCTCAGATCGAGAGGTATTCAGGCTGCTTTGTTTCTAATTCCAAATTATGTAGAAATTCATCTTCCTCCTGTGCCTCTAGAAATCAAAGGAAATTTCAATTAATGTATCTCATTCACAATGCATCCTTTTCAATTCATTCAGTCACGTAATTGTCATATCATCTGTATATACCTGTTGATTCTGCATCGCAGTCAACTTCTGCTGGTAAACCTTCACAGCTGAGAAGTATGATATCTAAACACAGAAACATTATTTATGTGTAGTAAAATGATATAGTTGATATTTTATTGAAAGTATTTTGTATGCATAAATGCATGAACTGTATATTAGCAATAGGAAATTCTACAACACCTTGTTCACCTACTATTTAATAAATTAAATAAACTTAATTTTAGATTTCAAAGAAGTTACAAGTTAATATATTTCAAGTTAATATACAATTATGAGGCAATAAGAGCAAGGAAATATTAAGTTCCTGCAATGAAGTCTTCCTGTACAACTGTAATGAGTCCACCTTTCATTTTCTCCTCTGTAGACGTGAGATTAGTCGACACAGGCTTCCCAGTTTTCATCATTTCTTGTCTTATTCGTGACGATTTTGTTCTTGTTAGTTTATTTAACGATTCAAATTTATTTTTAAAACTTTTGCCTCCGTTGAAATACCAGAAAATGCAGAAAATTCTGTAGCTATGTGGGGCCACATCTATAAAATATTTCCTTAAAAAGTTCAATATTCAGTCTCTTAAAAAAATAAATAAAATTTTTAAAAATCCATTTCATAGTAAAAGATAATAATTAATTGATCGCCTGAACTGACCTTTTCTTTTGCCTTCCATGTCACCGCATTGGATATTTTACTCTCCAGTACATGTTTGTATTTCTCCACAAGAAAAACCAGAGTCTCCACTTCGTCACCACCGAAGTTGAAACTTCTCTTCTTCTCTAAACCTTCCATTATATTTGGCGAAAGAAATACGGAAATAAAACCTAAATAAAATCACGTCGCCGAAGTCGTCAACGAACGGAGCACGGAGCACATGGACTGTCGAGAAGAATACGAATCGGATAATTTGCGAAATTAGAACAATGCGATGATTTATTAATCCACTGAACTAACAATTTAAAATCTCTTTTCTAGATCACTGACCATTTATTAAAAAATTAAACAAAATGAATTTAAGAAATCATTAAAAACGTAGCAATGAACATAATTAAACGACACTCACATAACAATTAAACGACACCCAAGATATTATTCCAAGAATTTTCAAAATCCTGTCATTAAACCACTTTAAGAAAAGGGAGACAAACATAATGTAACAATAGTCAAATGTGAATAGTTTATTTATATAATGTAGCAAACTATAGACCTTTATCAATACAGGTTTCTCAAAAATATCTTAGAAAAACTATTTAATAACTGGGAGAATCCTTGTTTTATTAATTATACGTCTCACGAAAATTTTTCATATAATTAATTACAGATCATCCTCAGTACACAACAAAATTATGGAAGTTGGAGAATAGGTTACAACTGGGTAAATTTATCTTTATTCGAAAGACAGCAGATAGTTCGAGTCTCCTACCAATATCCAATAAAACACCAAAATGGTGTCAGTTTGAATGTTGGTGTAATTGGCGGCAAACAGACAACTCAGGGCTGTCACACCATTCACTTTCCGAGGAAACCGAAATATGCTAATACGGAGGTTAAGAATGGATGGTCGAAGCGACTTGAGCACTTGACCGAGGGTTAAGGCTTTTTGTCAGTTGCGTAATCATAACTTTGACCAGAGATGGTCGTAACGGGCCTAAATGCGGTAAATGTACAACTCCGATATTGATCAAGGATCCCCCTTGACCTCACACCAACATTTAGAATAAAAAAGGAAAAAAAATATTTAAAACTTCGATGGTGGCATCTCGGAATGTAAGGGAGACCTCGGTGGGTTTTTAGCATCAAAGAGACGAAAGTGAGAAGCGACGAGTTTGTATCGAAGATCGGCTATCGGATAGTGCTCCAGCTAACGCAAATATCAATATCGAAAAGAGAAGCCGAAGCAGCCCAAGGCGTGTGTCGCGGAGAAGGAAGGTTTCATGGTTCACCTCATGCGCTGAGGCTCGTTCAACGTCAACACTGCCTTCGAGAGTTAACCCTCACGAGACGCAATAACGTCCCAAGACGTCAGAGACGAAGACGGGTTGTCCAAGATGATTCGAGAAAATAATGTGATATTTACTTAAAAACCCTGTAACTGCCAGGGTTGTTTAGAAGTTTAGTAACAAAGAAACACATAAAAAATGTCTTGCCAAAATGAAGTTGCTAACTGCGTATGACCACGTGAAGGACAATTAATTAAACAAAGGACCATTCCATGAATATCAAGGGCCCTAAGGCAGAGGTGGATTTATTATTTCAGCAAATCCCTAAGATAAGAATAAAATAGTTCGCTTTGTGTCCCATCTTGGCCCGGGTTATTTTCCGGTTTTCCTTTTTTAGAAAGATTTTTATATAAAGAGGCGGATTTTTTTAATATAGATTCGCAAAGCTCTTGTCTAAGGGCGGCATCTATTGAAATAATAATTCGCGAATTTAGTGTTATTTAATAGTTACTGATTATCAACAATACTTTCCCAATGATTTATAGTTTGTTAATAATACGTACATGTGAAATGACTTTTTTATGTTTTATTAAATACAATATTTGTTGGTATTATGTCAATATTATATCACTAGTGGAACTATTTTTATCGTTAGGAGTATGTTGAAATGTCAAATCCGCCTCTGCCTAAGGGCCCTTGATTGGAATAGAAACTTCCGGAGCTTGCTTCCGGAGAGTAAATTAGTTTATTATCCTCCGCGTGGTCATACGCAATTTGTAACTGCTTGTTTGTTGTTTCAATAAAGTTTATTTATTAACAGAATACCAGCAAAATTATATTTAATACAATACAAAAAAAATAATTTGACACCTACATATTATTATTAAATGTTTAAATTATTCAGAAAATATTGAATATGTATCATAAATATTAAAAAAACTCTAAATCTGAGATAAATTATTGCAATAAAGGAAATGAGACCGCTGCCCCTATATGCATTTAGAACTCAGCAGAGATGTTTTTATTATATATACAGCTAAAAGCTACAAATCTCTGCTATTTTTCTGCATAACTATCCCCTACATTCAGGTATATGCTAGTTCGAAGAACGAGCTTTTCAATGTCCTCGTTCGAGGATTCTGCCACCGGAGAAATAAAAGGTTCATATATTACGTGACGCAAGAATATCCAATTTTAAGACACTCCTCCCCTCCCTAATGTATCTTAACGATATATCTCTTGCCCCCAATCTCAATAATTACGTTATACTTGCCCCATCACCCCCACCTTCTAAGAGAAGTTTCCGTAGTCTTTCTCGTTGTTCTGTGCTCTCAGAGCGCGGGTGAATACATGGATTACAAAGACAAACTTTAAGGTTAAAAAACACTCAAAAATAAGGAAGCCGTTGATGCCGAGGCATTAAAATGATAAAGAAAAACAATGGAAATCAGTGCTGTCCAACTGGTAACCCTAAGTGACTCGCGAAACTTGCTTTTACGACCCATAGTACAATTGACTTCAAACGATGGGGGCCCAATTCTACGTAATAAATATATGCTGTCAGAATTAATATCTGACGAGGGAGGTTCAGAGAGAGAAGACAGAAAATTGTGTTCGGAATTACTCGGTCATACATTACAATAATAAAACATTTTATTGTAATACTATATATTAATAAATACTTTTAAAAAATTAAGAAATATACTACTTAAAATTTTTTCGACTTGAAATAATTTAGATTTGTTGGTGAGAACCAAAATATCGCGTTACAAATAAATTAATGAATAGATGGGACTCAATAGTTTTATTAATCTGTGGGCTCTAATGACCTCGATGTCGACGAGCCGTAAA
>NNCF01127629.1:863866-876543 GCA_002313205.1 Laupala kohalensis
CTCTATTTCTCTAGTAAACAACCGCCACCAGTTTGACATATTCAGGAAAGACACATTTTCAGACACTACCATACACAATTCTTCACAACACCCTCCATCACACAAACACGCTGCCTTCCACTCCATGGTCCATCGTCTGTTCACCATTCCACTCTCACCAGAAAAAATCAAAAAAGAAATAGACACTATAAAACTTATAGCAGAAAACAATGGCTACAATACCTTTCTCATTGATAATATAATCACTAAGAAAGTTAGATTATATCACACGAAGAACCTCACATCACTTACTCCAAACAATAATATTCAAACCAGACACGCAATCCCTTTCATAGGCCCACTCTCATTAAAATCGCGATTTTAATAATAAATAATAAATAATAAAAGACAATAATAAATAGTAAAATTAAAATAAAAAAATTTATTTTATTTTTATTTTATTATTTATTATTGTCATCTTATGTACATTTATATTTTCCAGTGTATGTTACTGACGATGGTTGCTATGCAGCCGAAAAAAAGCTTTCTAATAACAATAATAAAAAAATGAGCAACATAGAAACGACTTTTAATTTATCATGCTATTATTATTTTATTCCGTTTAGGATCTCAGCTTTTTCTGTTGGCCGTAGTGTGTTACGGGCTACATCAAGCTCTGGATGATCCAAAAATTTTCTGATTATTCTTGATGTGTTGAGCAAAACAGCTTTCTGAAGTTGTACATCAATGGTCTTACGCAATTTTAACATGCTAATACTATTGTGGAGGGAGATAGGGATGACTCCTGTAGAGGACATTACTACCGGTACTATGNTATTGACCTGTCATAATATAATTTGAAGTTTGTTGATTCTAAAACGTCAGCCGGATCATATTTGTACTTTAAAGCTAATGCTTGGTGAATTATGTTAGCCACCTGGTTATGACAATGTAAATAATCAGTTTGTGCCAACATATTACAAGTGTTGAATTGTTTCAGAAGCAGTAATGTGTTGAATTGTTTCAGAAGCAGTAATGTGTTGAATTGTTTCAGAAGCAGTTCCACATTTCCTGTATTTATCATTTACTATATGGGGATCCTGCATAATATATTTCTTATAGTTCCTGGTGGGAATAACCTGATCCTGGATGGCCATAACAAACCCGTCTGTTTCAGGAAAAAGCTCCCCTCGCGTGAGCCATGCGTTCGACGTTTTCTTGTCGACATTAGGGTTACTCAGGTCATGAGGGTGTCTTCCGTGCAGTGCCATACTCTTCCATTCCAAAATTTTGTCTACTTCTGTTAAAAAAATTTCACTGTCTAAGTTTCTAGCTTCTAATAGGTTTAATGGAGTGTAATTGTCTGAGCTGCAAATGCTGGAGTGCAGTGAGGATTCCTTCATCCGTTCATGAAAATAAGAAGGAAGTTGAGCAATTTGCCTGTTGTGTGGGTTTTTTTGTATCTGTAATTCCTCTTCCGCCTTCATATCTTGGAAGTGTCACTCTCAGATTACTTGATTTTGCGTTACTTGTACCAATAATTGTGTATGTTGTCACTACCAGCGGATTTCAAGTTATGAGTTTCATTAACAACTATTCTTACTTACTCTACTGTGATTTCAGGTGTCAACATGTTTTCAACTTGTAACATATCTTTTATTTCCTCCGATATCCAGTTTGAATTTTCTTTGTAGGGTACACTATTTGACCATATCGAGGACCAGTACCTAGTAATTTCTTCATATTTTGGTGGAATTTGATTTTCATCACAGAAATTAATTTTAAGTGTCCCGTAGAATTTTCTTTCATCACTTTTAAACTGTTGGTTCTCTCTTTTCCTTCTACTACACCTTGTATGCCTATTTAACCTCCATTTACATGCAGCAATTTTTGAAGTGTGTCAATAGTATTTATGCCTGTTTGATTATGTTTAACGTGAGTATTATGCACCTTGTATTTATTTTCGATAGCTTCAGTTTGACTCTTCAGTTTTTTACTAGGATTCTCCTTTTAGTACTGCAACATACCTGCTAATTCTGCTCTTAATTTCTCAATTCGTCTTTTTATTCTTTGACGCCATTTGAGTACTTTTTCTTCTCTATTTTTGGTGATGTTTCTTTCTTTTATCTCTGCTCCATTTAGCTGTACTGGTGTAACTGCGGCACAATAAACTAGAGTATGAAGGTCCTCAAAAGTATTGACGTCTTCTAAATGCCGGGGTAGAACAGTATCATTTAATACCTGAATTATACTTGCTAATTTTGAGGATGTTCCTTGTATCGGTAAGTAAGGTCTTTTTGTTGGGTCCATACCCTTGTATTCAACCAGAGCTTTATTAAACATACTATTAACTTGATCACCTATCACAGTCTTAAATTGTTCTTTATAGTTATCCTGTATTACAAGGTTTTCATTTTCATGAATGAATTCAATTTGTGGTTGTGAAGCTGCTGGTACGACTGGATTTCCATCTGATTCATGTACAAACTCTCCCACTAATTCCGTTGTAATGTCTGCCCTAATTTTGCTCAACACTTGGGGATCAATTAACTTATTTGTAACAATAGCTCTTCGTTGATCAGATATCCTCTGGGCTGTGACTTCAAAGTTGGGATACTGATTTTTAAACTCTTCACTTAATTGATCTCTATAGCCTGTCATATGTGTTTCTAATTTAGTAATTTTATAATAAGTTCGCATGATAAAAGTATTTACTTCAATTGTCCATTTCATACGAACTCGTTTTCGACCTGCTGGAATGGTCTCCGACAATAATGGATTGGTCCCCTGAGAAGCACTTGCAGCAGTTTTTGTAGGTGGACAATGGTTAGATTCTATTGTACAGATGGTAGCATCTTGAATTACCGGGTCCCGTCCGTTCTTTCCCCGGCCACTAGCGGCTTGCTCACTGTCACGTCTATCGCCAGCTCTAGACGTACCCTGTCGCTCCCCAGGAAGCGGCTCTTTTACAAGGCATTTCTTCTCTCTCACCATCGATGATGGGTTGACTTTTTACCCTACGGCCAGGGAAGAGAGAGGGATTGAGGAAGGATAAGGCAAGAAAATTTCTCCGGATTGGTGACAGGAGCCTCCAAGCTACTCGATCCACTCATTGCCTCCCGTGAGTAAGGGAAGGAAAAATATAAGGGTGAAAGAACGAAAGGAAACACTCAGGGACAATGACAACGGTCAGTTGCTCCAACTAGCCGCCTCTTGCTACAGGGGGAGATCCCGTGGTGCTATTCTTCAAGTGGTCCCGACACCAAACGGGTCTTATTATTATTATTATTATTATTATTTGGTAGATATTTCAGTACGCGTTCAACGAAGATCCACATCCCTTAGACTGCGTCTCCTTGAGAAAATTTTCAGGTGCAGTCTTTCCGTCTGGATTACATGAACACTCCCCAGAATGGATACTCTTTGGAACTCAGATTTATCCAAGAATTTTCTGTTGGTTGCCTTATTTATATTTGTTCATTGTTCCTTGGCTTCTGTCTATATTACCGACAATCTTTGGCATTCAATATCCAGGTCTTTATATTTGAGAAGTTTCTCTTCTATTTGCTCACATTATTCAGGTGGTGTGAACAGGAACCTCAATAAGAAGACCCTCCTAACTCTCCTTATCTTTCAGAAAAATGTTGGGTCTATTTGCATGGTTTATACTGGAAGTAGTTTACCTTGTTTTTCTCTAGTTTGTATTTCAATACTACCTGATGAGTGATTTTTCCAACTTGATCATGTCTAAATCACATTGTACAACTTGTAATCACATTGTGCTATAGTTTGACAACCTCCTATGTATTGTTTCAGTTTCCCGTATGCATCTCCAGCATAAGTCAGGTTCAACTCCATCTTTCAATATGTATTTACGGTAATAGTTAATCTTCATCACGTGGTCTTGAATGGCTAGCCAGTTGTCCCACTCTTGTATGTCGCCAGTATCTCGGCTTATTTCATTTACAAACCTTGCAATTTCTTTTCCACGAGCAAGATTGGTTACTTCTTTTTCTATGTTAAGAGTCTTTATTATTATTGTTATTATTATTATTATTATTATTCAAGTTCATTTAGTTCTTTCAGCAGTGGATTATTAAATCAAATTCTGCTGGGATGAAGAATCTATTTCAGGTCCAAGAACTTTCTGACAATGTGGGCTGACAGAAGAACGCTGAGATGCAATCTACTTATTATATTGGTGTTGATTTCGAACTTTTTAATGGAATCGACCAGGGATTTGAGTACTAGTCCGGGACATTATTGTGATAGCCCTATGATCTATTCTTGAACATTCCAAATTTCTTTTACTTCAAAGGCTAGTTCTTGGTATTTTGATATTTTGTCGTTATTTGTTTTTTCTAGATTGTTGTAATTTACGACAGCAAAATCGATGAGATACACTTTTGATTCTTTTCTTTTCCAAAGGATGATATCAGGTCTGTCGTGAATTGTTGTTAGGTCAGTGAGAATGCTTCTGTTCCAGTACAAAATTGACTTCAAATCGTCTTGCGGGACTGGTTGGGTTTATATTGATGGTCTGATGGTATGGGATTCTTAATAAAGTTCAGTCATTTTGCAATTTCCATGAATTATTTTTCCCGTGTTGTCATGTTTAGATTTGTAATAATTTTCTGCCAACTGCGTGCAACCACCAATGATATGCTCGAGAGTTTCTTTGGTTTGGTTACATCGGCGACATGAATCTCTAATTCCGATTTCTTTCAGGATTATTTTCCTGTAGTTTCTGGTTGGTGTGACTCCGTCTTGCATTNGGTATGACTCCGTCTTGCATTATTACTACAAAGCCCTCTGTGTCTGGAAATTATTTTTCGTTCATTAACCACTTAACTGATTCTATTTTATTTATTTTGCTATTGGTCAGTTGGTTGGGGTAGTTCCCGTATTGTGGTTTATATTGCCAGGTTGTCATTCTATTTTTTTGTATTGGTTGGGGTAGAGGCTCATTCAGGTGACAGGATGTATAGTTTTTATCACTGGTTGTAATTGCTTGGTGTAGTGATGAGGTTTTGTTCCGGAAAAACTTATTGAGGATGTATTTTTGTCTTTCATGGAGGTCTTTGATTGGTATGATGCCTCTTCGGTCCTTGTTACGTGGGATGAACCTTCTTTCTGATGCTGATTTAGGATGGTGTTTGTTGCTGCTTGTCATCGTGGTTCTGATTTTCCTCTCTAAATTTTCCAGATCTGTAGTTGACCATTTTACTGCCCCAAAGGAGTAGGATATAATGGGGATGACTAATGAGTTTATTGCTTTCGTTAGGATACGTGAATTTAAATGAGTTTTTGTTGTTATTTCCATTCTTCTCATGAATTCTTTAGTAATGTGTTCTTTGATTATTGTGTGTTGTTAAGACCGAATTACTGAAGTGCCACCCTTGCTTTATACTTAACAGTCTCGTTCACGAACACATTACTCGCAATAGTAATAATATTCATCGTTCTAGAGTGTCAACCACTCTTTGCCAAAATGGACCTTATCATTCGGGAATCGTTCTATATAATTCCCTGCCCAAGAATATAAAAGATATTATGAAATTGAATATCTCCAAATCCGCGGTTAAAAACTACCTCCTGCACCAGTGCTTCTACACTGTAAAAGAATTTATTGATTTAAAAAAAAGTTAAATCCGTCTTGTACTTTATCACGCCATTGCTGTAGTACTTTTTAAATAACTTATAACAATTTCAAAAACTATTTTCTTGCATGATTGTGTTGTCTTATGGCTCATATTAATTTAGTTTTATGTGTACTCAACTTTGGCACGGTTGTGTACATNGTTTTTCCTTCGGGTAGAGGCGGATTTATTATGCAGGTTTTCTAGGCTTTGTCTAGGGGCATGTTTATTGTAATTTAATGGGGGTTTAGTGGGGTTTTTTTCCAACTCTTATGATTTTTAAACACTATACTCAGAATAATCGATAATTCGATAATAACTTGTACATGTAATTTTTTGCGTAATATTACAAACATATTGACATTCTATTAGTATTATAACTCGCAGCAAACTTTTTATCNTGAAATTTTTGATTCGGCCTCTGCCTTAGGGCCCTTGATCAAAATTGATGGGATGGTCCCTTGCTTGCTTCCGGGGAGTAAATTAGTTTATTGTGCTCCACGTGGTCATACGCAGTTTGTACTGTTTTTTGACAATAAATTTATTATTATTTGTTTGCATCATATCCAAGTATTTGTACAGTTCATTAGGTTCTAGTTGTTGTATATCTTGATATTTTACTGTAGTTTACGGTGTTGTCTCTTTAACTTTAGCACGAACAAGATTTTGTAATTTAAATTTATCTATAGCATATTCCATTCTGATGTCATTGATAAATTGTTCTATAAATTTCAAGATCTTTTCCAGACTTTCTGCATTTGTTGCATAAATTTTGATTTCATCTATGTACATTAAATATGAGGCACATCATTCGACTTTTCTGTTCTCGATATTGAATCCTAAACTCTTCCCTTGTTGTAGGATAATGGATAAAGCGTTTAAATCAAAGCAAAAAAGTAATCCAGTGATTGAAACCCTTGAAATATTCCTCTGTTGATGCGTATTTTGTTTCCAGTTGTATTAGGGGCCTTGCTGATGGTTTGGTTGCTTTCTCCGCTTCTACTTTTGTTGCTGGAAAGGATGAAACTGGTGCTCCATTTTGTCATAGTGTTTTCGAAAAACTTTGTTACCACTGGGTGGATTTTGTATAGGTGTAATGTGTAAAGGAGCCAACTGTGAGGAATCATATCGTACGCCTTTCTGTAGTCTAGGTATCCTGTAGTTATATTTCGTTGTTTCTGGATAGCAAGGTCGGCTTCCTTTCTGTTCTTCTGCAATAATATTGTTATTTGCGCAGTGTTGTATCTGCTTGCTAATGCTGGCTGTGATGAGTTTGTAGTAGTGGTTGAGACATGTGATTGGTCTGTATTTGGCGGGATTCTCTGTATCACTGTCTTGGGGTTTGAGCTAGGTGTTTCCTGTACATAATTCCTTTGGTAATATTTCCGGGTGTTGTCTTATGGAATTGATTATTTTAAGTAATACTGGGAGTAGTTCAACATTTTCTGTGGTTGGGGGTGCTCCTTCTATTGCGCATTTAGTCAGTAAGTTTTTGTAAAATCCTTTTTCGTTTTTATTAAACAGTGTGTCTTCCTTCGTCCTTGCCAAGCTGGTTTTATACTTCTTTTTATTTGGTTTGGTTTCTATTGATTTATTTGGTTTACTGGTTTTATTATTATTATTATTATTATTATTATTATTATTATTATTATTATTATTTATCAATTCTCAGCTCAAGGTTGGATAAGAAGGGGTACAGGACATGCCAAGCATTCCCTTCTTTGATTTGATTTAGTATTTTCAAGAACTTCCGGACAGTTCGACATGTTTCTAGGACGACAGCTTTTTGCATAGGTAGGAAAAGGTGTACAGGATGGTTCAATTTTTCTAGATTTCTGAACAGATCTGTGGGGATAATGCCAGTTGCTGAGATAATGATTGATGATGATGATTATTATTATTATTTCTTTGATTTGGCCAACGGCAATTGACCACCTAGCCTGCTATATTAATAATTCAAAGCTCATTTACAATTACTATCAATTACAATTATCATACTGACCGGGGCTTTTCTTCGGTCTTCCTTCGGGTAGAGGCGGATTTCTTATACAGGTTCCATAGACTGTTGTGTAGGGGCGCGTTTATTGAAACAAGAAATCGTGAATTTAGTGCTATTTCAATTATTATGGTTAGTAATCACTACACTCAAAATAATCTATAGTTCGATAATAATTAGTACATGTAATATACATTTTTTGTGTTAAATTACATATATGTTGATATTCTATTAGTAATATAACTCGTAGGTAACTTTTTATCTTATCTAGGAATTTTTGCAGAAATTTCTCAATCCGCCTTTGCCTTAGGACCATTGATCGGAATTGATGGGATGATCCCTTGCTTGCTTCCGGAGAGTAAATTAGTTTATTGTCCTTCACGTGGGTATATGCAGTTTGTACTGCTTTTTTGACAATAAATTTATTTTATAATCAAATACAGCTCATTATATCCACTCCATCACATGATTTTGACCCAACATTCAAAATGATACAAAAGATTTTCGTGCTTTCAATGATTAAAAAAATACACGCAACCAACATTCCAATGTAACTAAAATTAGAAAGAACGCATAAACTTTATCAGTTTGGAACGATGGTTACATTTATTTATGAAAAATTATTGCATGCACGTTTCCCTGTATTTTAAGATAAAATATTTAAAAAAATAATTAAAAAGCGGTATAAATTCCCTTTGAAGTATTAACCACAAAATACTGAAAAAATACAAAAAACAATGTAATCATATCGGGATCGAGAGATTGACGTATAATCAATATCGGGTTTGTGCACGAGGCTACAATTGAGGTGGTGGTGCAAGAGGAATACGATGTAGCCTACTGCAAAGCCATGTTGAGTATCACAATCTGATAATAGTATTTGTAAAAGGGAAATGTAACGTGATTTTGAAACTTATCTACATGGAACCATAGGAAGGAGTTGCGTGGTAGGCTATTGATAATTGGTGGGCCGCTTAGCTGCCTTTACCGACAACGTGGCCAACGTGGAGGGGTTGGTAGGAGTTGTTAGTAATAGAATTTTTGATACTAGTAGAAGGTGTATAGAGGAAGGAGGGTCCGCTTTTCATTATGAACTGGAACATTAATGTGAAAAGCTAGAAATTTTTTTCCGGACCCTCCGGGAATTTAATCCGAGATGCCTGGGTGATGAGCTAGAACGCTACCACATGAGCCACGGACGAGTCGTTGTAAAAATGACCCGTTAACACAGACGTTCTCAACCCGGTGCTCGCGAGATGTCATCAGTTTCTTCTATCCTCTTAAGATGGAAAATTGCCCACGATCATCTGAGTTTTTTTTTAATCCATGAGTTGGAATAATAGTAAATTCATTACTGCTCATAACTCACAACTTCCGAGTATTTGCGGATGGAATTTTCCATCTTCTACGGCGAACTAAAAATATCGACGTACCGGTACTCCGACCCGGAACCTCCCGCTACGGCAACAGCTGTACTACTGCTGCACCACCCACCAAAACTCTGCCTGTAGTAACTTATCGTAAATAAATAATAATAAATTTATTGTCAAAAAACAGTACAATCTGCGTATGACCACGTGGAGGACAATAAACTAATTTAGGAGTGTGATGCTGGACCACCGGAACGGGCCGGATGGGTGGTGTGTACGGGTTTCGGTAGTCGAGGTGGTGCAACCAGCGGGTAAAGCAGGAGGTCCCGAGTTCGAGTCCCGGTCTGAAGTAATTTTCACTTGGCCGTAGATGATGCACATTACAGTTCGTTGTCTGAAAAACTCACAGAGCACAGAATGTCATTTTTTTGTGGGGATATTGTGAAGGAATGCATGGTTCCCTAGGTGGAGAGTATACCTGAAAATGAATTGAAATGAAATTGAATTTTCACAAAGAGGTTACTTATTGTTTTATTAATAGCACTACTATAAACGATTAAAAATATACAATTCAATTAATGTTTCAAAACTATAATCTAGTGTTACCCATCCATCAAGAATCTAGTGCTATATGAATAATTTTGACTAGGGATCTGTATTTTTTGACATTTGGGTTAGTCACGGATCACGTGAAGACCACAGGGGTGCACAGGAGCCAACCTACATTTGAAGTCGAACGCGATGGAAAGTGTTATTTTATGTAACAATCCATTGTTGACAGTTGGCAGCGCATCAGTGCTCTAAACTGAAATTCCGAGTTTAAATCTCGGTCTCCATCTCCCATTTTCATTGAATATGTATAACGAGGTGGTGTGGTTCACCGCAATTTAAGAGATTTCTGCATATTCATGACAATAAAACCTGAAAACAAAACTAGGTTAATTTCGTAGCACACAAAAGACAAGTATGTCCATTTATGTATACATTTTATTTTAATTTTATGCCTTTTGGCGATGTTCTGGCTTTCACCTACCGTTGTAATAGGTGGAAGGAATTGCGATGAAGAAATGATCGTCAAACTCGCACATCTGAATTTAAAAATTCAAATATCAAAGAAGAATTCAAAGGAACTTTTCTGAGTTTTTAATTTTTAGGACGTATTATGTAAGTTTAATTTAACATTAACTTGTGTTACAAAAATTAAAATTATTTACAACTCGTTTCCTTTTTTCTTTTTCTTTTTTTAATTTCTCTTTGGCAAGAGCTCTTTCAACTGAAAATCGGTTATCTTCGGACCCCAACAATGTGGTTGTACATTGTGTTTGACTGTGGTGGCAATAATTGAAACCCGTGTTTCATGAAACTCGCAAAAATGTTTCCATTGAAATACGATTCATGCAACGCAACTATTCTACTGGCTTCTAGTGAGAAATAACAGGTTCAAACAAAGCTGAAAACGATGTTTGGAAAGAAATATTCAGCTCAAATAAGGCTTTGAAACGCTCGAGTGGTTACATCGTTCATACATTATTGTATCCAGAACTTTACGAACACATCTTTTGTAAACAACTTGCATTAAAACGAGATGTGCATTAAAATGTATAATTTTCTATGCAATGGTGAAGTAAATCTTATGCTTCTACACGACAAGACAAAAGATTCGATATAGTAAATCTCGAAATTGAAGAATAAAAACTCCGTTGTTACATACGAACGAGGTAATTTTCTATTATTGTCATATGCAAGACTTCACTACCGGTTGTGTAAGGACAAATATTGTGGGTCACAAAATTTTTAATCACCTATTGACCGGATAAATACTGGACCATAAAAAGAAAAAAACGTATTATCTTTTAGAGAATCTCAAATATTCCCATAAAAATATCAATCTCCATGGTCTCAATTTACGTTATTCATTGTCACATATTATTGGAATCTAGCATGGCTGCACAAATATTTACTACTTATAATTACAATTATTTCCTACACACCCAGAGTATGAAAAAAAACACTTCAATACAGATGTTCGTTACGTTTTTCTGGATATGATAGGATTACTAACAAATTGAAAGGTGATTGTAATGTATTTTATCCAACAAGTTTTACTCGGAGATGCGTACGTTATTATACAAACTGTGAATAAAAGTCCACCTCCAACATAATTATTAAATTAGCATATGTCACCTAGCTCTTCGTGTGTGGATTAATCTAAATTTATTTTTTTCATTATTTGTTAACGTCCAGGACATTAGTCCAGGAGTGAGCTATTTTGTTATAATCAAATCGGAACCACTTCATATTTCTACTAGATTCTATAAAGAATTAATGGCGCATTCCAGTAATATAAGGAAGATAAATTAGTAAAATACCAATATTGTGTAGATATATATATCTGAATATTTCCAGATAGAAGGAATTAAGGGGGGAAGTTGATTGAAAAGCAGATGCACGGAAGAGGGTCCGGAACATAGTAATCGACAAAGAAAATCTGCCACGATAGTTGGTCAGGGATTGAAACGGATGCTCATCGAGACTGATCTCCGGCGACTTCATTTAAGAGAAACGCCATTGTAATTAAATTAACCTTACCTAACTTACTGACTGCTGATTTTTCACGTCGAAGGATGAATGCAGTGAAATTTGAATCACACTTCTACGACGTCCCATTGCAGAGATGGCAGCCAAACAAAGTTAATTCAAGATAACAATACCTTCAAAAAAAATTGATAGAAGACAGAGTGCTATGTGCTATGACCAACCTTCACGGTAACGAAACGTCGTTGAGGTGTAAATATAAATCTCTTTTCATGCATGTGCCATGGACAAAAAAAACTAAGTAAAAATTAAATTTTTTTTAATAATACATGTCCAAATTTATACAATATATGTGTAATCTATGACAAAAATGAGGAAAATCAAAGTTACCCTAGCCCTAATAGCTGTCTCTNACAAAAATGAGGAAAATCAAAGTTACCCTAGCCCTAATAGCGTCGGGATCGAAAAGAACAACTCACAATTCAGTTAAGCATAATTTGACAAAAAGTAAGCAGTTGTGCTACGTCTTCTTTAAATGATATTATAATTTTTTTTAAACTTGAGCCCACACAAGTTAGCGTTGCTACAGTGATATTTCTATAATTCTGTTTCTCTTCTAGAAATTGACTTCTCGTCGGAACTTTTCACGGAAAGGTTTAGTCGTACTTATGTTGTACTGGAGAGATTCTTGAAGAAGTTCGAATTTTCACACAGGCTAAATTTCAACAGTAATCTAAACTTTTTAAGCTGGCATAAGCTAGTCAATCACGTGACAATTTTTAAACGTATAATAATGTTATCTGCTTATATAAAAAAGTCATTATGTCAGAAATTCATGAAAAAAGTAATTCATGTGTTATGGTGTAAGAAAAACTGCTTTTCTAAAATAATATCGATGTCATGAGAAATTACATAGGAGTTTATATAAATGTAAGCTTTCACGGCCGGTATCATTAATATTATTATCATTTTCCCGGCTATTATGCCGTGGTCCACTGCTGTTTCTTCTAGACGTTTCGGAGGCTACTGCGGCTGCCATCTTCAGAAGGGGCGTCGTGGACGTAGCCTCCGTGGCATCAGTGTTCCGCGCCTGCACCAGATGGTGCTCATCGTGGATGGGATGCACGGCTTAAATTGTTACAAGTCTCGCTGAAACAT
>NNCF01127629.1:877202-892708 GCA_002313205.1 Laupala kohalensis
AGGTACTTGACACTTATGGACCAGTCCACAGTGGTGTCCTTGACCTTGAGCGACGGCAGTGTATGAAAGGGTATGCTGGAGTGGTAGCGGAAAGTGAAGATAATTGCCTGGCACTTGGAGGGGTTCAAGGTGAGCCCATTATAAGAGCAAGTGTCCAGGCGAGAGGTAGCTGTTTGAAGATTAGTGATAGCAGAAGGAAGATTGTAGGCACGTGCCGCATAAGCAATGTCATCGGCATAAAGAAATTCAGAAACATGCCCAGGTGCCGGAAGACCATGAAACAGAGAGAAAAGAGTGGGTGCCCAGACACTACCCTGGGGGACCCCAGCGCAGAAAGGGCGGTTTGTGGATAAGGAGCGATTGTAGCGTACCTGGAAGGATCGTCCGGACAGGTAACTGCGCAGGAGCTGATGAAAAACGGGAGGAACTAAGGAAGAGATTTTGCGAAGGAGAAGGTCGTGGTGAATAGTGTCGAAGGCAAAGGAGAAATCGAAGAATATAGCAGAAATGGCAATTTGTCGAGATAGGATGGGAGCTAATTCATGAGTCAGGCGCAGAGATAAGGCGCTCGAAAAGTTTNTGGAGTCTAGGTGCGGGGTAAGTTTGGCAAGGATAAGGCGCTCGAAAAGTTTGCCAAGAAGCGAAAGAAGACTAATGGGACGATAGTTATTAGAGTCCCGAAGATTCTTTCCGTTTGGGAAGAAGAATAAAGGTGGCATGTTTCCGGGAAAGTGGAAAGTAACTGAGAGAAAGACAAGAGTTAAAGATGTTGGTAAGAAGAGGATCAGAGTTATGTGGAAGATGACGAAGATAAATACCACGAATCTTGTCGGAGCCACCCACCTTGTTGGTTTTCACTCTCTTCAGGGTGGTCTTGACCTCCCAGACACCCAGGGTCGTCATCGTCTAGTGTGGAGGGAGACAACGGAGGTAGAAGTGTGGTTAAAGGAGATGGGTAGGACGTAATGTTAGGAGGGGAGAAGCGATTATCCAGGATCTCGCCGAAATTCTCAACTTTCCTGCCCGGGTCATAAGTGGCAATAGGCGAACCTGGAGTGAGGAGAGGGGTGATGGCTGTGGAAAGGTTTCGGAGAGTCCTTTGGATCTTCCACACATCGTCGTATGTTGAGACGTTAGCCCTGGCAAGATAGGCTTGCCATTGTTGGGCCCGGAAGTCGCGAAGTCTGTCTTGCAAGATGCGTCGGGTGTAGAGGAAGTAAGATTTGTCAGAAGGATGGATGGTTCGGTAGAATCGCCGCTGAGTACGACGACGTTCTCTTATCAGAGCGAGAATGTCCTGCGGGGTGTCCGGGTGAGAAGAGGAGACACGGGTGAATGTGCTAGAATATCGAAAGCTCGTCAACATGTGATTTGTCACGTGAGAAATTG
The DNA here is from genome assembly GCA_002313205.1 of Laupala kohalensis. Classification (NCBI taxonomy): domain Eukaryota; kingdom Metazoa; phylum Arthropoda; class Insecta; order Orthoptera; family Trigonidiidae; genus Laupala; species Laupala kohalensis. The sequence continues at coordinate 878,592 of NNCF01127629.1, forward strand.
CTCTGTCAATGTCGTCAGGTGAGGTAAGAGGAAGGTTGGAGTTCACCTTATGGCTGAGCCGTGAGGTGTACTCTCGCCAATCTGTCTTGATAGATGGAGGAGGTTGAAAGTCATGGGTTAAAGGACCTAAGTAGGTGGAAAAGACAATAGGGAGGTGATCGGAAGTTAATTTAAAGCGGGGATGGGGGTGGAAATTTGTAGATTAGAAGAGTGAAGGACTATGTCTAGGATGTCGTGCGGTACGTCGTTGATGAGGTGGGTCGGACCAGAGGTAGGAGGGAGAAGGAGAGTCGGGTGTTGTGTGAGGTATGTGGCCAGGGATCTACCGCCAATGTTGCAGACTGTGCAGCACCAGTCGGTACGTTTGCAATTGAGATCTCCGGCGATGACGATGCAGTTACCCAGACCTCTGAGTATTTCGAGATCCGCCCCGTCGAGAGCTTTGCGAGGCCGCAGATAAGCGGAAACCACTATAACTGGGCCTCGTTGGGTGCTGAACTCCAAAACCGTGGCTTCAAGAGAAGAAAGAGTAGGAGTGGGAAGCCGAGTGTGGGGTATCGTTTTACGAATGGCGATGGCTGTACCGCCGTGTGGGTTTAGATTGGGAGTGACGTAGGGCCTATCATCTTGATAGATGTAGTACCCCGAAAGAGAGAAATACGAAGAGGGAGTAAGCCATGTCTCCTGGAGAAGAACATGGATAGAGAAATCGGAAAGAAATTGTCGAATTTCCCCATGTTTACTGGCCGTCGAGCCACGGCAGTTCCACGACACAAAGGAGGTAATACAGTTGGGGGCCTATTAGAAGAGGGGGGCAAGAACTTGTAAGGCGTTAAGAGCCTTGGGGAAGAAGAGGCCAGGGGCTGAAAGAATGGGAAGAATTAACTTGATCGCGTTGAAAATAACACGCAGATCAATATATTTAAGAAATTGCAAGACCTCAGTTAAGGACTGAAGGTCTGCAGCTGTGACACTAGGAAGATATGAAGAGATGTTGCCAATAGAAGGGGAAGCTGAAGGTGCAGAATGACCAGTGGTTCCTTTGCACGATGTTGGCAAAGGACGCCAACAGCGGCCTCGGGGCTGGTGCAGCGGCCACGTTTCCTTGCACTAGGGTATTAGCCCTCCGAGCAGCCTGTGCACTGATGCGCTGCTCTTGAGCGCGACGTTTTTTCAGCTCGAGGAATGCCGGGCAACTCGACCAGGATGCGCAGTGGTCACCCGCACAATTGTTGCAGGTGAGTCGTGTTGACCGTGGGGAGCACTGTGCCAGGTTGTGGGGGCCCGCGCACAGGGGACAAACGACGTCACGCCCGCAGTGATTTCGGTGTGACCCCAAACCTGGCAGCGAGTGCAGTGAGCGATCCACTCACGCCTGTTGCATTCTTCGTGCGTAACTCGCACATTCCCAAAATACCGTACGGTTTGCCGGAATTGTTAAATTGTGGAGTGCGCCAGTTCCACCACATAGAGCCTCAGGTGTATCCTACCATCCGTTCCATTCTTTCGTTGGAGCTCAGAAAGGTGAAACACCTGGTACGCATGATTCTTAATATCCTCGCGGATTGATTCGAGGTCTTCATTAGGCTGAAGGCCCCGAATCACAAGGCGGTGACGTCGCTCTTCCGTCACCCGGTGAAAGAAGAATGAAGTGTTGGCGTACTCATTCTTCAGCGCAGTCAGTTTTCGGACCATTGCCTGGTGGTCCTGGAAATCGAGGACGTGCACATTAAAATGTGCACGCGTGTTCCGTTCAGTCAGCTTAGACTTCGAACATATCTGCAGAACTCGCAGCAGTTCCCGCGAATCGAAGACATTTTCGACGTATATGTCACCGCCCCGTCGGCCGTTACCAGTGTAACCTCTAGTAGTGTTGGTATTGGTAGGAGAGGTTAAATATGGGACGTAAGTAGGAATTGGTTGAGAAGCAGATTTCCCTACACTGCCTTCAGTTGACAAGCCTGCCTTTACCGGAGAATCTAATGTTATGGATTCAGAAACAGAAGCAGCGCTCGTTGGCCCTACCGATCCTATCGAATTTACAGCGTCCCTCACCTGGGTGGTCATGGATTCGTTGTTGTCAGCGTTAATAGCGGGGCTAATCGGCGCAAACCTGTATGTTAAATTCAGGAGCCGACGGTTTGGGGCGAAAGATCTTCGCCGGTGTAAAGCCCTCCTCACACTCCATATTATCGTTAGGCGCAGGAACAATCCTGGTAATGCACTTAGGTGCAGTCTTTACTACAATACTATCCGCGGTTGACATACCGGGTAGCTCCAGAAAGCTGGAGGCAGCAGGCTTGGTCGATGGAAGGAGCGCAGAGGACACCGGTTCGCGAAGCTCGGTTGACGCCATCAGGGAAGCAGAACGGGTGGCCAGCAAACGTTGCCGTCTGGTACCCAGCAACTGCTTACGAAGCGATCGTGGCGACTTGAAGCTCCGGTTGACGGGGGACCACTTCGCCGCCGCGGTGGTAAAAGACGTCTCAGGAGGAACGCTGTCCACACTTCCCGGATAAGTCGGCGCTTCCTCGGGTACGACCCGAAGGAAGCCGTCGATAACCGACGGATCAATATTGGCAGTCGCGATCGCATTTTAAAAAAATATCACGAAAAAATAAAAATAAAAAAGATCGGTAACGCTCGCAACAACAAGAGCGCAACAGGCTGAACTTACTGCATCCTAAGATGCAGCCAGAACAGTATGAAACGCCTATGCGTCACGAGGTGGATACAACCCGCACGACACGGGTTACCTCGGCCACGTGTTGCAGTAAAAACTGCAACTAAGCGCGCAAGTTCTCTCCCGAAGGTTCGAACTGCGCGCCGCGGGACCACGTGGTCCGAGAAAGAAAGAGCGTAAAAACACCCGACGTCACCGAAGAGCACCGAAAGCGCGGGAAACGCGGAGCGGTCCACACACTACCGAGGCCGGGCTCGGAATGCCGGCGTCCCTGCTCCAACTAGTAACCTGGCCACAGACCCCCGCCTACTTATAGGACGCGGTGACGTAAGGGTCGTTTCTGATTGGCTCGCTTCGCCGAAGTGCTGTGATTGGTTCGCTTCGTCAAACTGCTGCTGAGATTGGCTGGTGGAATTATTAGGGAAGGAAAAGGGTTTTATATTCAGATTTCGAAGAGCAGGGTACCAAGTCCTTTGGCTTTAGAAGTTTTCTTCCTTCTTGTTAAAATTGTTTTGGTGTTTGAAAATCTCAATAGCTTCCCGATGATTTCTGGAATAATAGTGGGTGGAGGATGAAATAATTTCAGTACGGTTGAACTGAATGTCATGGTTTTTCAGCCAGGCATGTTCTGCAACCGCCGATTTTTCACCCTGTCCCAACTTATAATTCCGTGAATGTTCTGAAATACGAGTATTTATACTGCGTTTGGTTGTGCCAATATACACTGCCCCGCAAGTGCATGGGATACGATATACGCCACCACTAGTCAGAGGATCCCGAACATCTTTTACAGGTCTGAGGAGATTTTGAATTTGAACTGTAGGTTTAAACACGGTAGCAACATTGTGTTTCTTCAGTAATTTTGCTATTCTGTCCGTGACGTTACTTACATAAGGCAGAAATGCTGTACCCACCACCGATTTTTCTTTTCTCTCATCTGTAATATTACTACTTATTTTTTGTTGAAGGTTCTACATACTTCTCTACGTGTCTACCCATTGGTCTGAAGGGCGGATTCCAGATGTCGGAGTTCTTTCTTTAAGTATAAGGGCTCACAAATACGTCGGACTCGGTCCACTAAAGTCTTAATCATAGCTCTTTTTTGTCCTGGGTGTTGGTTTGAGGTTTTGTTTAAGTATCGGTCCGTATGAGTCTTCTTACGGTAGACCGTGTGACCGAGAGTTCCATACTCTTTCCTAATGACCAAAACACCGAGAAAAAGCAGATTCTCCATGGCTCCACATCACAAGTATCGTCTACATATCGGAGCCAGCATTTTGGTGTGTAAGACGTAGTACACAGTGCCTCTCACTCAAAAAATTCCTTATAGAAATTAGCTACAACCGGGTTAAGTGGGTTTCCCATAGGAACACCATCTATTTGCTCAAAATATTCCAAGTTCGATTGAAAATATGTTGTTGTGAGAACATGGCGGAACAGTGACGTTATGTCCTGCGGGAAAATCCGTGCAATGTGTTGAATAGTGTCCACTATGGGTACCATTGTGAACAGTGAAACCACATCGAAACTAACTAGTAAGTCACCAGGTTGAAGTTTGAACGTTTTTAATTTGTTGATAAAATCAGTAGAATCCTTAACGTGCGGATCCGTAGTGCGAATCAGGATTGGGAACGAATTGACAAGATGTGACCTGCGATGGTAAATCTTGGGGAGAGCAATTTGATGATGTCAAGATCAGTTTTGTTCAGCGGGTCTTCTGTACGTGGAAACAGTTGTTAGTGCCCCGTGAATTGTACCTATTTCATTCGCCGTAATTTTTAGGGACACAAGGGTAACAAATATATGTACAATGAGGTCTTTAACTCATTCTGTTACGTTTGACTATTTAGAATACATTAGCGAATGCTTATCAAAATTTCGAAACTGACTGTGCTTCCTTCACTGCCATCACATATACCGGATTTACTGTCGTGACTCATTTGCAGCCAAGGTCTGTGTCTTCGTTGTGGTTTCCTGTGCTATGGAAATACCGTTGCTGTCATGGATTAACTCTCGTGCAATGGTGTTGTGAATTCTCTAACTTCCCTTACTATATATTTGTTTCGTAGCCCTGTTTCATTTTATTTGTTTTCTAGTTTCCAAAATCAACCCTTGGTACCGTAAATTTGCCATACGAAACTAGTATCATTGGGTCGCGCGGATCCCAAGCTATAAAAACATTTTCCAAACCAGTTTCAATCATGTCACTAGATAAAACTTTGTGAAAGATAAATTGTGTACATGTTTTAGGCAAGAAACTAGTTTTCATTGTCGTTACTATTCTTAGTTTGATTTTATTGTAAGATCCCAAACTAGTTACAATTTTTGTTATATTTCATCAGTATGACACAAATACGTGTGCGAACAAAAATTATTTTTCAAAGTCTTAACAATAGAATGTCTTTATCTTGAATCTAACGCAAACTAATCTCGAAACAAACATTCTACGTACATCTAATTAACATATAACAAAAAATTAAGTGCCCCGTCATGGTATTGACGGGATCACGCGGCCACTAATAGGTACCTTATCTCCGACCTCAGCGACGAAACTTGGACATCCCCACGAGTCGCAACATAATAAGATAACTAAAACTGGCAAGTGCGCAAAATTATTTGGTCGCTAGAAAATCCAAGAAACATAACATGTTGTAGACTGCGCGGTCCCCACGATACCAGTTAAGATTTAAGGAAAAATCAGACTTTTGAATCCTGTAACTGACATTTAAAAATTGCTTTTAAATAAATATAATAAAGATACAGAGTCAAGCATATATTTTTAACCACTGGATTGAGGTTCTGTGAGAGAGTTTAAACGATTCCCCGAGTGGGCACTCTCTCGGCGACGAAGGAACTCAATGTCCTCTTCCCTCCGTATTCACTCAAGAAGAGATATATGTACTCTTGAGTTTGTTGTAAAAAATCTCGACATCGGCTTATCCGATTACGTTGAAACAAATTTTAAATTGAAGCATATTGTTAATGACTTATTCAGCATAGCCAAACATGTTCAGAAAATAATTATAATGAAAAATTAATAAAAATACTTGCATTTATAAGTGCAAAATGAACTTCAAGCTTTTGCATGAAGAAATCCGCAATTACACTTCTTTGTACCAAGCGTTACTTTTTTTACTCATTCTGAATAGAACTTAAATAATAATTTTTTTTAGGTTTAACGTTTCACCAACATAATCAGATAAGATGTTTTCTGCAGTACGTAAAAATTAGAAGTCGGAAAAGATTATCCGGTATTTTACGTCAATTTATGTTCAGTTCAATGAGAAAAAAAGACTAAAAGAGTTTTTAACGATTGTTTTTATATATTTGGATAACTTTAACCTGAACTTAAAGTCAATGTTCATTAATATTGTTACAGTGATAATATAAGAGGTAAACCTCGAAATGAAACGAGTGGATTTTAAACTAAAACAAAGTACAGTAGAGCTTATTTAACAGGAAAAATATTGCCAGAGATCTTTGGATAATCACAAGTCAGTAAACAAAATTAAAGTTGCAATACAACCGACCAAGTTTGTATAAAAAACAATACCGGTTTTTTACGTAGTAAATAGTAAAAAATATACACGACAAATATATATAAAATGTTTATCTGACGTCATTTTACGTAGACTTGATATATTCAGAGTTAACAAACGACATAAAGGTTAGGTTGTCAGATAACGATTGTATGTAATGATAAATGTTAATAATATAATGAACAAATATCAAAATTTTTACATACCATGATTTATCGAGTTGATTAATTATGGCAGGTAAGTCTTTAACTCCTTTAGGTTCGATATCGTCATGATTACGTTCTATTCTTTCCCGTGATTCCAGTTCGAATAACTGAACGCTCGGTTAATCGACGTCGTAAGAGCACGAAGTTATGAGAAAACTGAACAGAATAGAAGGCTAATTTCTCGATTTTATACACAAAGGGAAAAAAATTGGAAGAAGTAGTGAGGGCAAGTTTATCGTGAGGGTGAGTGTATCATGTTTATAAAGCGTTACGCTGAGTTCACTCAACGCTTGCTTTGTCCACACACTCCAGTAGCTATAGAGATTACGCATATCAAAAATATGGTAATTGAAGGGTTGCGGCTACAGCGGTGGTTCATTTTAACGTGCGAAAGCGCGTTTAATACTCGCTTAGAAGCGGCACCTCACTTCCAACCCTTACGCCACGCGAGGGGTGAGAGGTCACGAGAAGGAGATAAAAGAGATCAGAACTGCCTCGTAAAGTTGCTGGCTGAGCCGTATCCGCTTCCTGACCTCTCGTTGGCTGTTCCCTGTGATGTGGAACATCTTTGAGTCCGCCATGTGAATCACGTCGAGTGGGGGTAAAGGAAAACAATGCGATTTGGTCTTTACGCTTAAACGTGTCTGGGTTTAAGTTGTATCTCTGGGGAAAACCCGATTCAATATCAAAAGTACCTTCTCCGGTGCATTATATGCCGCCCAAAAGTACTCTTTTTTAACGTCCCCTTTCTCCTTCATAACGTCCTAGTTACGAGATCTCTTACCCCTCCCCCATTAATTATACTCAAAACTAAGTAACTTTACTGGAAGAAAATGTGACCTAAGGGAAAGAAACATGAACGCACTGTGTTCATTTGTTAATAGTAAATTAGTTTATTATCCTCAACGTGTTTCAAACTGCTCTCTCGCCAATAAATTATTAATTAATTACATCTCGCCAATAAATTATTACTAACGCGGCATTCACCGGATAGCCCAGCAACACATGGCTCCGGTTGCGGATACCTTCGAGAACGTTTAATTACCTTGATGTTGGTACTTGTACATAGTGTAGCCAACATCGGTCATCAATCCCTCGATCGCATAAAGCTATTCTGCTCTTTCTGCATCGATCGCGTGGAATGAATATTACCTTGTATGTTAGATTGTTGTGGTATTAACTTTCATTTTCCTTACATCAAATGGTCGCTTCCGTGACCACTGTTAATGTTTATTCGGATATTACTTAAATTTGTAGAAGTTGGCAATACGTGTTAGGTAGCCATGTTGCACTATATTCGGTAATGTTACATGTCCTTGCGTTTACATAATGTTAGCCCTACCACCCTGTCCCAATTCATAAAATGTATGTTACTTTTCGGAAAATATGACAGACTGACTTAATGATTCTTTCGTCATTATTCTGTTGTGTAATGGGGTGATTAGTTCATGGACTTCACTGTCAAATGTATAGGTTATAAAGCGCCCAATAAAACGTGAGTAATACTCGTTATGTATTATTACGAAACTTTTTTCCTGGGAAGGTACGGGACCATTATCTTCGTTTTTAACTATGAACCATTTCCATTAAAATTTGTTTTCAATTACACATTGTCTTGGAATTGTATTTCATCAACTACCTCCTAGAAGAAGATACTAAAGACTCGATGGACTTCAATGAAATCCTCGTTTATTTGGCTTAACAACTATTTATATCATTTATGGCTTCCCAGATATTTTGGGTTCACTAATACAGATATTCTCCAATTTATATTCAATCACGTTACACCGCCACATATAACACGGGAGGCCAATGCATGAAAACTCACCCATAAAACATACACCTAATACTTTCAGCTCAAATAGCAATGCCGGGGATTATTTCTAATCCGACCATCTTCAAGCAAATAAACTTAAACATTTGAATTATCGAGACGTGATCGCAAGTACGTAGACTTGCACACAGATGCGACACTGCAAGTGCAGGGAACGTGAGGTAAAATACAATCGTACGGGTTACCAGACCATCTTCCTTTTGCACTGAGACTAGAGATTTTCGGGCAAAGTACACATTGAGGTGGCAATATCAGTACATCGGACAAATATATCGAAAAATGATGGAAAATTGTGATTTTGAAAACTATCTAGGAAAACTTAGAAAGCTCAAGAACGACAGCACGTATCACATGATTTTTTTTCCTTCTGTGTTGGAAATTTAACGAGAATTATTTTTTCATACAGTTATCTATCCTGAAAACCTTACCATTTTGCGACAAAAGACGTAAACCGCGAATTCGCAACTTAAGGGTTTGTAAGAATTTTATCACTGCCAGACGGGCAATTTTGAACTAAGCCTTGACATTGCGCTGAAATTATTAGGTGTAAGTTTCAAGGGGGGGAGGTCATGCAGTGGGTTCCTGGATTATTACTGTATATGCATGTGCTTCATTATGCTGTTCTTAACCTTTATTAGCTCATTGGATGTGATCGCTGCATAAAATTATGTAAAGAACAATGTATTTTTGAAAGTGGCACTGGATGATGAAGAATGTTTCGGAATCCAAAGTTCCGTAATGACAGATAATCCTTCACAAATATTTTTAATGAGATTAAATAAAAATTTATTAAAAAAGCGTAGATGCGTTGATTTTTGTATACACATGTTTTTTAGATAAATAGAAAAGCAACTGGTTTGTATTTATAACACAGTAATCGTACGTTAACTCATCATTCATTTCATCAGTGTTTTTTAATTTAAAACAGTTATTTATTGTTATTTCCTTGACCTATAAGAAGTTCTTTTGTTATGGGAAAATTATTGTTATCATATTTGTTTGAATGTTTTCAAGATATGAACTTCATCAAGTCTGCATTCAAAAGTAGTAACCCTATTTTTACTCCAAACCTTTCCTGTTGAGGACTACTCGAGAAAAAAGTGTATATATAAGAAGCTTCACAAAATCAAATTGGGAGTATAAAAGACGGTGATAAATAAAATGTTACGTCGATGAAAACAATGTTCCTCACTAATTTTGTTTAATAGTGCTTCCTGGTTAATGATAGGCGGATTAAAAGTCCACTGCACTGCCCCATTTCCACTCATTATTACTGATCTCTGGCGGAGACATCATGAAGCTTGACAGTCACGAGTTATACGAGTGGTAAATTAATCAAATATATTCCATCCCTGACATTCCATAGAATTCACTTTTATTAGTATAGATGCCTTCAAGGGCGTATCCAGCTGGATGGGGATAATTTCTCAATTCAACCTATATCGAAGAGAATTGAATGCCATACAAAGATACACACTAGCATTAAAAACATCATTTATTTTTTTATAAAATCATTTTTTAAACAATAGTATGTGAGGAATAGTTGCAAATTTTTCTACTACTTCTTTTACTAAATGTTCCATATGGAAAATTGGGTATCTGTCCTTACTCGTAAGGTGGGGCAATTGCCCCATCTTGCCCCAGCCTGTATACGCCCTTGATGCCTATTGCGATATTCATATAAAAGAAAAGAGATGTAATTCAACACGGCTGCCGGGGCAGGTTAAAAGCACAATACTAACTTCAAAGATGTAAACCTCAAATCACAGAGAAACCGCCCGCGTTTCGATGATTAGCTGATACTTCCTAAGTTTAGTTTCTGACTGCTTTCGTGTCTAAGGTAGACGTAATGGAATCGGAAGAGCTATATGTGCGCTAAGATGTCACCGAGTGACGTGAGGAGCAAGTCACAGAAGAAAGGTGGCTACATATTCAAGTAAAGGTTTCTTCGAAATCACTGGAAACTCGATGCAAGTTGTATAGCGGATAGCGGAACAGTGTGATAGGTGAAGCGCTAAATTTCCGATATGTATGGCGGCAATACTGTGTACTATATTAATTCATGGGTACCACTATAAATCCAAGAGATAAACACACTCCACACTTTCCATGCAACATTTATGTTTGTTAAGACGGTATGGCTTCCCATTCTTTACACGAATTCCAGTATAGATTCCTTCTACCGATGATTCGATTTCCCGGACTAGAGCGACCGCAATTCCTCTTAGTACTCACACCACGGTCCATTCCATTATTTTCTCTTTCCTGGCATCCCAGCGGTCGTCTAAAGCTGTTCTTTCCTTGCATGAAATTTCCTTTTCTTTCCTTTACAGCTCACCACTCCACCCTTATCGCGTCTCAACGCATTTAAACTTCACGTCACCCTCACTGTCCGCGTAAATCGTAAAAACCTCCCACTCCGCAAAAGTCACAGGACGGTTTTCGCAGAACGCTCCTCTTGGGTTATGAGCGGCAACAACATATCCCGTCCGGCATTCAGTCCTCTGCTCAGAGCATTAACACGAGTCTCAGTATAAATTACCTTCTGCCCGACGACGCTTCAAAATGCTTTTGCCTTCCCGGCGTAGCGAGATGTAAAACTTCTTATCTCCGATCGTAAAGAAAGGTGTGAAGTTACCTTACAGTTCATTCCATCATTTTTTTCTAATTAAATATTACCCTCCTTCGCCCGAAACAAAAAAAACAAAACACACAAGTTCCAAGAACCTAATGTTAAATGAACGAGTTCTATACATTTTGTAGTTCATTAAAATTGTAATTAAAAAATTGAAAAATGCTTGATACATTATCAAAATGTCGTTTATCACCACAAAGATATGCAATATTCACTATGTAATTACGGCATATAAATACATAAAAACCTATAATTTAAGTAATAGTGAAATAATTCAGTAATAATGTCATAGGCTATATACACGAATCTTAATAAAATGCACTATGATGTTTCACTTACAGGTTTAGTCTTGACCAAGTGTAGTAAAAAATTTTATTGTAATAGCAATAATTTATGTTAACCGATATCCCAAAAAATTGCATTATTATTTACCTGTTTGTTTTTGAAAATATTATTGTATTTTTCATATTACTAATAGATATTGATATAGTTTGACAGAATTGCTGATGAGTCAATGAATGCACAGAAGAAAACATTCGAAAATTATTTATTCGAAAGAAAACTCTTTACATGGAAAAGTAATTTAAAATCTTGAAGCATACTTAATACATTAATTAATCGGTTACATGTAATTTTAGGAATTCGAAAAGTCCGGAAATATATACTCGGAACCGAAGTCTTTGTTAAAGTCCTCCTCGTACTGCATGTAATACATTGTAGGTTATGTAGTTGAATTGTTGAAAATATGGAAAGTATTTTGACAGTTCCATAATAAAATAGAATATAATAAAACATGGAAATATTGCCAGTCATGTCATACGTACCAGCAGAACAAGTTTCCAGGAAGAGCAAAAGAAAATAATAGTACCTGAGAAGATAAAATATACCTAAAAATTAATCAACTAATTAAATTTATTGGTAATTATTTAGTTTAAGTAAACATATAATAACATTTATATTTCTTGGACCAAAGACTTGAAATCTGCAACAAAATATTTCACAGTTATTTGCAACACTTGCTCATGTTTTGAGACATGATTTCTTTCCCTAGACCTTAAAGGATATAAACTTTGTTTTAGATATACTACTCACACGACAGTCTCGTCTGGGTTTATGAAGTATTTTCATAACATTTTCAGATAGAAAATATGAATGTACATGATAGAAGAGGAAGAGGAAAAGAATAATAAGAAGAGAAATAGAATGAACAGGAGGACGAAAATAAAGAAAGGAAAAGTTATAAATATTCCGGGGTGATGGCGTAATACGTAGATTTATTTTTTCAAACCTTCTGAATGAAATATACATCGTTGACTCTCTTAACATTTGATTTGAGTACTACAAGTTTCATTAATTTTTTATGTAGAAAAAGTATATTTAAAATGAGCATCTTTGGAGCATTTTTGTTGGTGAAATACTTTTATTTCTACTCAATCTGTTTTAAAACTTAGAGAAGTGTAATACTGATAGAATAAGAGCATGAAGCGCAATTGCAAAATGGATGGGACAGGATAAAAATGCATGAAACATGAAGTAAAATTGCAGGAGAACGAAATATTTTTCTATAACCTCGGCTTAAGTATAGAATACTAATTGAAGTAAACCAGAGTTGCTTTGAGATTTTGTTGTTACGGGAATGTTAACCCTTTGCTATAATATTGTGTAGACAAGAAAATCTCTTTTACAAACAGAAACTGATAAGATATCTCAATTTTTAAATTTGTTCTAGATTAATCCGAAAATTCGAAAAACCATATTTTACCCCGACTCACCCCTTTCAAATAGGAATTTTGACAAATCTTTTCATAGTAAACCTCATAGATATGAAAGTCATACCCTCTCAAAAATTTTCGAACCTTTACCAAGTTATTAATAATTTTGCTCTTATCTTTAACGTCAAGTATGCAATATTCACCCAAGAAGTACTAAAAATATACAATTAGAGATGGAAGATGGATTTTTTTCGTAATTTCAGGTAGATAGTCACCTTCCACCAGTTTTGAAGGTCAAGTGCGTAAAAGTTAATCATGCTGCGAAAAAAAATGTATTTACATAAAAGACACACTTTTATTTATGTATTTTATGAACAGTTATTTAATTTGAACTGAATTCAATATTTCTATTGTGTTACTTTTTTATAAGTTCTTATCTCCTACTCGACGTCGAGATAATTAACACATAAATCATATTTATTGTATAGCCACAAATTAGCTCACAATATTAACGAGGGAATAGTGAATATCTACTCAATATGGCAGTTCTATTCAAGCTTCTCTGTGTAACCCTACTTCCTCTGGGAGTGAAGTTAAATTAAGTACAACTGCAGTAATTAAATTTAATTTCTGCGAGTTGTTGGTGGTCGGTGGTTTAACTGTTTCGTGGTCGTTTTATTGTGTGGATAGGTACTATTTCTGGACAAAGGTGCTTTCCATTGAGTTAAATGCATATTGGATTCATAACCTAAATGGACGAAGGTTCTATACTAAGTTTTGTATTTCATCCTGTGAAACTCCATTGTGCTGAATTGAAACAATGAAAATGTATATCTTTTGAAAACAGATCAGATATTTCATTTGAAGGTTCATGGGGATTGGTTTTTAAAACCCTGAATATATTCTCTCAATTGAACAAATACTCTCGTAAATTTTATCATCTTTGGTACAGTCAATACTGATTTATGGAATTCATTTTCGCACATCCTACTTATATCATAATACTTTAAGATAATACAAAAATACGAATTTCTTTCTTTACATAATTGTCTTCACATTAACAAAAATATTAAAAAATATATGAAATGTCGATTTATTTTTCTTACTCTTATATAATATCATGTTTTACTATTAAAACACAATAAAAACAAAGAAACTAAATAAATCTATGAAACAAGTATAAAAGCAACAAATGTAAAAAAATATACTAATGAACAAAAGGTTTTCGGGCTACCACAGTTAACAGCGTAAATAATGCAGTTGGATATGATATTCTCCAGGCTACTAAGCCATTCGTGATTACTGAATAAAATAAATAAGATTTCTTCTTGTTTAGATAAGGAATTAACATAATATTGCACATAACCTTTTTGTATAACAGTTAGTGATTTATATATCTATTTTCTAAAATGTCATATCATAAAACAAACAGTTAATAAAATTCATTGCATTTCTGAGATTCAGGTGCAAGGAAGGCACAAATGAAAACTCTATCGATTATCATATAT
>NNCF01127629.1:892740-913658 GCA_002313205.1 Laupala kohalensis
AAGATCGTAAGTTTGAGCTTTTTGTATTTCACAATTAAAATTATTATGCTGTCAAAAATGATTACTTTTCAGCTGAGAACTTTTACCTAGTTTCATAATGACAATTTCTATTGTGAAACAAGATTTAATTGCATGAGTCCGTATTATATTCGTAGGCCAAAACGTAAGTTTTCATAATGTCCATGAGGAATGTTTAGAGAATTCCCAACCAAAAGAATGTCATTCCAACAGTCTTCCAGAGGATACAGGAAGAATGAACGCGTAACTTTAATATGCAAAGGCGTGGAAACGTCCTTTTCTTTTCAGTGTTAAGACCTCAAAATAAACCGGAGAACTACGCACCAGAAATAGAAGAAAAAGAATGAAAAAAGAGACACTCCCAGAGGGTCTGCGGTGTTCGTCAGAGCACAAGCAAAATAAACCCTAAAGAAGGAGAAACAGACAGAAGAATACATTTGAATCTGAACGCTCAAAGAGACCCAAGAAAAAGGAACCTCGTTTAGCTTGGGCGAGTACTGCCAATGTAATTATGCGGTAAATACGCAGTACTGGTATTTAAATATACTCATCTTTATTGGTCAAGTTCAAACCAAGGGCATTTCTCGTAGCTCGTTGACGCAAGACTTAACCCGCCATTTCAATGCCGAGGTGTTCAAAACTTGCTTCGTCTTTTAGAACAGTTCTACCGGCATGAGCCGAATGACCTGTATCCTTCAGGATGGAAGGATGCGGAAGCGTGCTAGAATAACAATAAGGTGTTAACGGAAACTTACACTGCCAAGTTGGTAACTCTGGAAGTAGAAATGAGTTTCGACGAGCAAATGTAAAATTTTTGACGCCGTAAGTTCTTTTGCATAATTTACAGAAGAATAGAGCCAAGCTTACGCATTTTGCGGAATAAATGATTTAATGAGGTTTTAGTAACTCTTTGGGGAAACGAGTATGAATCTTTAGATATCTTTTAACTTCGCTGTTCTTTGTCAGCAGTACTGTGGTATACGTTCTCAAATGTTTAATTGAACCATTTTAAAACGATTTTAGTGTAAAATATGAAGGTAGTCTCTCAATCTGTGATTGTCAAAAATGGAAATAAAATATTAGGACAATGATTTTATAGCTTCTTTTGTATTTTAACAGTTCTATTATATACACTGGGAATTGTGTAATAATTCTTCTTCGATCCCCTTTAACAGAGATTGAATTAAAGAAAGGGGACAGCCAGGGAATTTTCTCATCTCTACATCTTATATTTCATGAAACAATTTCGACAATATTTCATGGACTGTGTATGTCATTATTATAATAAGGCACTCTAGAAATTATTATTATTAGAAAAATAAATTTAAACATGCTATACAAATTTATAATAGGACAATTTATAAAGTGTTTAGAGTGTAACAGAATTTAATACAAAATTAAAAAATAATGGATACTTTAACCCCCCTGAATATGACGACATTTTCTTGACAATTGTATAAAGAGTAGATAGGCTTCAATTGCGCGTTTTATATTTCACATTCATAAATTTTACAATGAATGAATAAAGGAGACTGTTTAGGTTGCGTCTTCTTTGCGAACAGTCTCGAACGTGAACACCTCAATTAAAGTCTCGTTTTGCGGTACATTTCTACAGATAAGCCTTTCTGCAGATGAGAAGGGTGTCAGGACAGATATAAGCGGAAGAGACACGGTTAGTTGAAAGAGGCTAGGGAAGTTCTTTCCATATTCAGCATTGTATACATAAATACATGTACACTATTTCTTGCAATGATGTATCACTATTTATCAATTTAATAATAAAAAAATTTAATAATAATTTGTGGGACGATAATGAATATTTTAAAACTACGTTAATACTATATTACTACTTACAAAATACTACGACAAAATGAGAGTTCCGAATGAGTTTTATGATGACAGACTTAGATAGATAAAATATAACGAAAAAAACATTATTCAACAATTTGAAAAAGGAATGAAGTTATGAAAATATGGCATATACTTTACCGAACATCCACATTTACATATTACAGATTGTCATAGAATGTGTTTCTGGATTACATAAATACGTTATGGAAACTTTGTGACTATTTCTATTACATGAGTTTCGTATGTAGGAAATTATTTCATGATCTAGCTGTGACTACGGGTTTATTGCTTTATTTATTTAAGAAATATGCAAAACTTTTTTGGGTTAAATAAGTCGTGTTTTTGAAATCTAGAAAAAAATGAGAATTAATCAAAATGAGAGTAGTACTTTAATTTACCTTTCAGTCAATTTTAATGGAAATGATTCAGTTCATATGTTGATTTTATCATTCACTAATTCGTGAAATGCAGTTAATTCATGAACAAATTTGTAACATTTATGGTCAAACTACTAAAATTTGCTCAAATTTTTGTTTCAAAATCAATTTTTCAATAAGATTACTCCAGCGCACTTGCAGTCAATTCATGAAAAACGCTCTCATGTGGGTTGAGAACAAATTTATTGGAAGTAATAAAGCCGTCGATCATCCATGGGGTGAAGCTTCGTTGATGCTGAATGAGGAAAGAAATCTCTTTGCCTCTCATATCTAATAGTTTCCTTTCCGTTGGACACCCTTCTCAACTGTAGGAAGTACGGCGTATTCAAGGTCTTCGCCACATATTAAATGTTCATAGCGCGTGCGCCATAAATACTTGCAATTCATTTGTTTCGCTAATACTGAGACCGTAGAGTAAGAATAGCATTTGTTTTTACCGGATGTCATTTTTCGACATAATTGTAAGAGTAATAATCTGTTGTTGGGAGTACGTGAAAGGTGATTGTATTTCATCGAACGATCGCAAAGTGTGTAATGTTACACCTTAGCATGAATGGAGGAAAATTGTGATAGTGAAAGGTGCTAACTAAATCACATGATAATCTGAAGTCAGAGTATTTATCGCAGTATACGAGAATATCACCGCAGAAGGCTTATCTGTAGAAATGTATCCACGAGCGAGACTCGGAAAAAATTGTAATTCTTGTAAAATTGTAAGAATGAGGTGTCCACATTCTGGGAGACACCACAGTTAGTTTTTTAAACCCAAACTGCTAGGTCAACATATTACATCAACATCCCTCTCCTGAAAACCAAATGTTAAATGGTGTCTCTTTTGAGTTACAAAATACTTTATTACAAAATGAGTATTAAAAAATAATATATGAATTTGGTTTTATTTTTAAAACTTTCGTCGTAAGTAATGGTTATTCTGTAGCGAATTCCATAGCTTTCCTTGGTCGTGCTGGAGTCATCGGACTATAGGGAAATCTCACTCTAAGCACGCTACCCAAAAGACTGCTAGAAATCCTGCTTCTTAAGAGAAGCTTTGGGTAGCATCGGTAACTCAACGGATGAAAAGTCAAAAATTATATAATGTCGATTTTATCAGTTCATTATTTAATATTTTGCACCTTGATTATTTCGCATATCATCTTGCTAACCCGAAAGTTGATTATCGATATTATTCACAGAACATTGGCTTTCAACTAGCAACATCAATGATACTCATATTTCTAATTATTATTTAGCAAGTTCTTACTGTCGACAAAATTTTAAAGGAAAACATCCCCACGCAGATACGTGTATCTACGTTCGTAATGATAGTTTATCTTCTCAATTGTCAGACTATGAGAACTTCTGCGTTGATAGAGAGTTCGAATTTTCTGCAATTAATCTGACCGACCTAGTATTATTGTTTTATGTAATTATAGACCTCCTCAATCTGATCTTGACATATTTTTTTCGGAATTTTGAGATTATCTTAAAACGTACTACACGTAAATCCAAAAAATCTATCGTTATGTGTGGTGATTTCAACATAGATTTCAACATGATATCAACGTGATTTCAACATAGATTTTCCCATCCTGGACCGGGTTTTTCTCCGTTTTTCCTTCGGGTAGAGACGGATTTATCATACAGGTTCTCTAGGCTTTGTCTAGGGGCGTGTTTATTGTAACAATAAATCGTTAATTTAGTGTCTTTTCAATTCTTATCATTTTTAAACACTATACTCAGAATAATCTATAGTTCGATAATAACTTGTACATGTAATTTTTTGCGTAAAATTACAAACATATTGACATTCTATTAGTTTTATAACTCGCAGCTAACTTTTCTATCTTATCTAGGAACTTATGGAAAAAAATATTTGAATCCGCCTCTGCCTGAGGGCCCTTGATCGGAATTGATGGGATGGTCCCTTGCTTGCTTCCGGAGAGTAAATTAGTTTATTGTCCTCCACGTGGTCATACGCAGTTTGTACTGTTTTTTGACAATAAATTTATTATTATTATTATTATTATTATTATTAACTACATACGACACTGCACATTCACTCGTAAATCGATTCAAGAATCTTATCGACTCCTTCAACCATGTAACTACGGCAAACGACCACACTCACCTCTCCAGTTCATCTCAAACATGGCTAGATCAGATTATTGTCAACAACGAACTCTCGTATTTCTCTGAAGTGATCTGTGTCGGATACAGCAATCACCTTGCCCAAGTGTTGACCATTAAAGACAAACTGAAACCACATACAATCTTTTACAAGTATTCTAGACAGTTTAACGACACAAATTTAGCCATGTTTACAAATTATTTGTGCGAGGAAACTTGGGAAAGTGTTTACAACTGCAAAACACCGACGACAAATTCAATGTGTTTATCTCAATATTCCTAAAACATTACAACTCTAACTTTTTCATAAAACGCAAATTAATTAACACAAAGAAATACAATAGATGGATCACCCTAGGGATAAGGATTTCTTCAAGAAACAAACGCCGTTTATATTATCTTTCAAAACGCTATAAACAACCACCCGAATTCCATGATTATTTCCGTAAATATAAGACTATTCTCAGAAAAGTAGTCAATGCAGCTAAAGTTATGAAAAATGGCAGGTAGGTACTAAAATCGAAGAACCAGAACAAAGCTATGTGTAAATATTGTTAAGAATTACACGTCATCTGAAAATCGCGAAGAAAATGTTTCTTTACTAAACGATGGCAAAATCGTATCAAATCCACTTGACATCGCAAATTTGTTTAATTCTTATTTCTCAGAAGTAAATAAACTAACTAACCCAACATCTCAAAACCAACGTCCTCCGAATATACCGACCCACGTGCCCATACTATGTTTACTTCCGAAACTAACGCCAGTGAATTCACGAGAATCATCAGTTTATTAAAAAACAAATTTTCAACAGGCATAGATGATATATCCGAGTTTATTGTTAAATTTTCGTCCCACGTTATATTAAATCCACTCATACACTTATTTAGTAGTTCTTTATCGCAAGAGGTGTTTCCTAAATATTTAAGAGAGCTGAAGTGAAACCTTTACACAAGAAAGGAAACAAACTTAATATTGGAAATTACTGACCAATGTCTCTACTACCCACTTTCTCAAAAACCTTTGAAAAATTGTTCTATAAAAGTCTTCTAGTCTTCTATTCGCGTTTCTATACAAAAAACAATATTCTCTCTGATGATTAACACGGATTTCTGAAATGTTTTTCCACCACCAGCGCCATATTTTCTTTCTGAATGATGTTACCACTTCTCTTGACCATGGAGATAATCCTCAGGGTGTTTTTCTTGATTTATCTAAAACATTTGATGTCATTGATCACGAAATTTTAATCTTTTGGCATTCTTCAAAATTACAATCTTTTGGCGTTCGTGGACTTGCGCATCAGTGGCTGACTTCCTATTTAAAGATAGATATCAACAGGTCGAAATATCCTTTACTAAAAATAAAGTACTTCAGCATTGTCTTTCAGAAACAAAACCGCTAACTCGTGGAGTTCCCCAAGATTCAATTCTCGGTCCAATACTCTCTTTGTTGTACGTGAACGACATGTCGTCTTCCACGTCAGATTGCAAAATGGTTATTTTTGCCGATGACACTAATCTACTATGTAAACACACCAATGCTCAAAACGTTTTGTCTGTCTAGAGACGGCATAAATTAATATAATTATTAGTAAATTTAGTGTTATTTAATAGTGACAAATTATTAACAATACTTTCCGAATGATTTATAGCTTGATAATAATACGTATTTTTGGAATGACTTTTCTATGTTTTATTAAATACAATATTTGTTGGTGTCTGTTAATACTATAACACTTGTCGAACTATTTTTTTTATCGTTAGGTATGTTGAAATGTGAAATCCGCCTCTGCCTTAGGGTCTTTGATCGGAATTGATGGAACGGTCCCTTGCTTGCTTCCGGACAGTAAATTAGTTTATTGTCCTCTTCGTGGTCATACGCAGTTTGTAACTGCTTTTTTGACAATAAAGTTTATCATTTATTTTCGCCTCAACAGAATGAAAAAATGGGTCAGTACAACGGATTGCAATATAAAAACACTGATATTGCAATTGTTGTATGATATACTTTTTCATCTAATTTTAATTTCTGAACGATCCTATCTAACCTATTTGTATTCCTACTTAATCTTGTTTATGTATTAGAAACGAATATTTTTAATTAATCGCTCTGAATAAATTAAACAAACTAAACAATTTTGAAATTATTTATTATTTATGAAAATTATATAAACGACAATTATTTATAAGACTATTGAATTAATATTAAATTTCCACATAAGTACGCACAGGAATTTTTAAATTAAATATTTATTGCATAACTGAAACTTAACGAACGTTTTGTATCGTAACGAGCGCAAGAATAATTCAGTCCCCAACAAACTTTAGTAATAGTAGCCGATTATTACTGTACATTGACTCAATATAATGTGCGAAAGTGAGCAGGGGTAAAATGAGCAGAAACTCAACGATAAGAACACTTCATCCTCCAAGAGATAAGAAAGAAGTGTTTTATAGTATTATAGCGTAAATATAATACTAGTGTATGTGCTAGAATGAATAGTACTAGTATATATACTACTTCAGTGGAGCTGAACAATAAGAATTTACGAAAAACTTTTCAGAAATTTTTAATACGTTGAATATTTATCAAAACCTTATTACTGTCTGACATGAATTGACATATTCTAATTGTGTTCACAACACATCACTGAGTCGCGTGTGGAGCGAGGAGTAGCTCTATGTAGGATAAAACGGTACAGAACACTAGACAATTCGCCCCACGGCGCATACACACAGAGAACCATAAGTGACAAGCAGAGACATGTACGCATACGTGTCAGTCGTCCTTTAACATGGCTGATAGTGAGGTGTGATTTCTGTAGTAGGTTTAGAAAAAATATTAAATTTTTGCGGACTGCATTCATACAATTTATGACGATTACTGTACAAATTCGTCTACATTTTGCACTAACTTTTATGTGCTGATTTCGCTTGCAAATACGCATCCATTGTGTTTCCCTCTTATGATTTTTTCCGGTTTATTATTTTGCATTTATACGTAATGATTTTGTACATTATCAAAACTAAAATATATTGTTTTGTGCCCCAATTAAAAAGCCGTTACAAATTGGGTATGACTACTTGGAGGACAATAAACTAATTTACTCTCCGGGAGCAAGCAAAGGATCAGATCAAGGGTCCTAAGGCAGAGGCGGATTAAACATTTCAGTGTACTTCTAAGACAAGAATATAAGAGGTTCGGTACGTCACATAATATTTAACAGAATAGCAAGAATTTTGTGTTTCATTAAATACCAAGATGTTATTTCACAAGTACGTATTATTATAAACTATTCATTATTCGGAAAAAATTGTTTATAAATCGTAACTATTAAAATAACTCTAAATTCAAGATTTATTATTCCAACGCCACCCCAAGGCAATAACCTAGAGAGCCTGTACAAAAAACCTCATCTCTATCCCAAGAAAAACCGGAGAAATATCCCGAAAAACTATGTGTTAACTTCTAGGAAAAGACCTTTCAAACAATGTTTGAGCCACTACTTTCCAGATATTACACGCTGAAAGAGAGATGAATAAAATCTGTTCCAGGTGATAGATCGATTAATCCGACTCCGGTTAAGAGGGATTATACTATAGATAAATAAATTAATGGTCAATTATATTATCGACATTATACAATTATTATTATTGATATANATATATATATATATATATATATATATATATGACGTTCGCCAGTTTGATTCTCTCTTCCTTCCTAGTCTTATGAAAAAGTGATAAATATAGAATGTGTGGAGTTCTTGGACAAGCCGTATAGAGAGAGCTATAATCGGGAGAGACATGAGGGAAGGGAGAAAGGTCGTCGATTGTCTCGACGTTTGCTCTGCTGCTGCTGCCGCCGCCGCTACCGCGGCGTGGAAGGACGTGCAGTGGCAGTGCTGATGTCACAAAGTGACCTCAACATCGGAGACAACAGTCGACATCAACGCAGCTGCAGTGGAGTCCTTCATTCCCTCAGAGCTCTCCATCCTCCTGTGACTGAAACAGCCGCTGTTTGGATGCTCCTGTTGATCTACGCCTCCGGATTCCATACACAACTAGAGATATTTATTCAAGGGAAATGACATTACAGACGTGTGCTCCTTTGTATTTTCTTTCCTTCAATTTTTTTATTGGAGCTTTACGACTCGCCGACTTCGAGGTCATTAGTGCCCTAATATTTTTGTACAACACAGAGGTGAGCCAATATGACTCCCCCCGCGTGTGGGACTCGCCAAATGACTCAACCATACCCACTAAAAACCCTCCTGAAATACAATATATAAAAACAAAAAGGCGGGGGAAAAAGACAACAGTTCGTTAAAAAATTATGAAAACCGAAAACGAAGAAATAAGTAAATTTAGAGAAAGAAACAATGTAAATTTTAAGAAAAGAGGGAAAAAACTTGAAATCCAAACCCTCCCGAGAACTTGTGGTAGGAGCCCCGATTCGTTAACGGATAAGAGTAATGACATACAAAAAAATATAAAATAAGGTGCCAAAGGCCACATTCCTTGAGGAATTTGAAAAGACGAATCAAAATCGGTTCATTTTGCCCAAGCATAACGTTCAAACAATTGGGTAGATTGTGCCGCCGTCGTCTGGTACTATATTTGACACACTCCAAAAGAAAGTGTTACACGGTAAGTGTTGTATTGCAAGTTTCACAAATGGGGGGAGGTACACCGCGGAAGAGATGACCTTGGGTAAGACGTGTAAGAACCACTTCTACACGTCTGTTCGCACGGGATGATGACGACGAGGTTTTAAAGGAGACTTTTACCTTCCTCAGCTTGGAGGCGCGAGTTTGCCATTCGGCTTGCCATGTCTTAAGAAGAGATGATCTTATGGCAACCTTTGAATTTGACGTAGGAACAGTTGAAAGGTCAAGGGCTGCTCTCTTTGTTTCCCGCTTCGCTGCCTCATCAGTTTCTTCGTTACCCATAATACCTACGTGCCCAGGAACACAACAAAGAACTATTTCAAAATTTTAAAGTACTAGATCGAATTGATGGGATGGTCCCTTGCTTGCTTCCGGAGAGTAAATTAATTTGTTGTCCTCCATGTGGTCATACACAGTTTGTACTGGTTTTTAGACAATAAATTTATTTTTAATGATAATGGAAAATCTCTTCCTGGAAACAAGAAACAAAATTTCTCTAATTCTATAAAAATTTTAATTTTCAATAATAATCAGGTTATCTTTTCTGGAGGAATCACGGCAATACCGGTTTACCTACAATATTTCCAGCGCAATAAAGATTGGGATATTTCATGAAAAATCATAAAATCGTTTGAACAATTCTCGTAGTTAAAACAAAAATACATTCATATACGAAGTTCCATATCTATGAGTATTCCATTATTGCAATGTCGTAACTCTTCACAACCAAATGACAGGGACGGCAAAATATTATCAGGAAGAACGCACAAAATTACTGCCTTTCTGCATAATGGAGCATAATGGGTAAAGCAGGCAGGAATGTGTTCATCATGAGGAAAAGTAGAATAGCTCGATAATGAACACCGATGTAATGTCATGTGAATGTTTTAATGACTGTAATATATCGACTAGCATGAGTTTAAGTGAAGCACCAGTATCCATTAAATTACTTTCAGAAGCACTTAATAGAGATTCCGTTATATTTCCCACTCTAATTTCCTGTTAATTTGCAGTTATTTGAGGGAAAGAGTAATCATTATCAATCAAATACCAGATAAATCTATGGTGGACGATAAATATGCGTAGAGATTTAAAACGGTGCCAGACAGGAAAAAATGAAAATACAGCGGAAATCTTCATAATTTCTGGAAATGTAAGGTTAATTCTCTGGTGTGATGTAGATCGGTTATAAAATGAATTAAACGCAGTACATAATTTTTTAAAATATTTACTCCAACTTTACTGCACATTTAAAACATTGTACAAATTATTTTGATTTTAAAAGATACCCCTTAAAACTATGGTGGTTTTAGAGGGGGACTATGCCCCCCCCGCACCCCTCCCTGGTCGAGAAGTCGGTTAGCAGGTATTGGACAACCCATTATATTTTGCAAAACTTGTAATAGGAGAACATACATAATTGCAATTCTAATTTTTCACAACAGAGTATTATTTCTTTATTCGCTGTATTGGCGAACTCGTGTAAAAATGGTCATTGAGTGGCCATTTGTTAAAGCAAAATGGCCATTCGTTTTATGTGGCCTCCAACGGCCATTAATGGTCATGAAAGTGGGCACCAAAGACCATTTGACGATAACAGATGGCCATTATTATTAGAGAAGTTCCCCCTAAAGTCATTCCATAGGTTTTTTAACTTAATCATTCATCTCGATTTGTATCTTGCTTCTTATGATACAGGGTATGGGTATTTAAGTAGTCAAGTCACTTTGTCAAGCTTTGCAGTGTGGTAGACGCAATGTAGCATTCATTTCGCATGCTTCTTCAATTAGTCATACTCTTGTGCAGTGTTCGTCTTATATCGCACATTTTCTTCTCTTTGACAGTAACGATATCAAGTTCTGTTAAGAGAATAATATTTCAAACAGTACAATAATTTTTCTTCTTCCGGACCATGTAACTACTTTTTTGGGGAAAAAATTATGAGTTATTTATTAATTAAACAAATAGTTTCCAAAACGTAGGGTCCAAGAACGAATTTAAATAAAAATTGTCCTTAATTTGTGACTTAACTCTCATGTAGAACAACTCACTTGCATGAAATTCCAATTATAATATAATTTTCTGTTTTATAATTAATAATAGTTGGTATTAATGTCAAGATTTCTTCGTGAATTGAAAAATTTTTCTCGCTGACATTAGTGGTAGGCGATCGCTCGTAGAGTGAAAGAGAAATTATCTCGTATCTCTAGTATCACTTTCAGGAAAACTTCTACATCGCTTATTCTGCCTATACTTGAGCTGAAATTTAGATTTATTTGAACTCCTCATTTCTCACTAAAAAACCTGTAGAACCATGGCGTTATATGAAACGCGTTTTCCGTGGAATCATTTTTAAGCGTTTCACGAAAATTGCTTAGCACGAATCTCTTGAGTGTACATCCCAACGCTCACAGATAAAACAATGGGGATGTGAAATTCAAATTCAGTGCAAGGTAAGGATTTCTCCAAACAAATACGACACACCATAACTTTGGAAAATCACATCCCAAGGTTTGGATATCATATCCAATCCTGTACTTTATCTATTGTAGTACCTGTAAATGGGAAATGTAGCGTGCTATTGAAGCTTATCTATATGTAGCGATAGGAGGTAGGAGTTGGGTAGTAGGGCTAGTAGGTGGGTCGGTTAGCTGGATTTACCAACAACTTGACCCACGTGGAGGTGTTAGTTGGAGTAGTTAGTAATAATAAGAGTTACTGATATTAGGAGTAGATGGATAGAGGAAGTTGGGTTCGCTTCAGTAGTCACCGCTAAATAATCCGGAACATTCAAGTGAAAAACTACGAATTTTTTCTCTCCCCTTCGGTAATTGAACCCTGGATGATGAGCTAGAACGCTACCGCCTGAGCTACGGAGAAACTGCATTTGTATTTGGGACTTTATCCCAGCAAGCGGGCAGATTATTTTCTCTCCCAGACGCTCTTTGTGGATTCGCTCATGGGACACACACAGTGTGATAGGAGGTAGGAGTTGGGTGGTAGGCTCTTATTAGTAGGTGGGTCCGTTAGCCGGGTTTACCAACAACTTGGCCCACGTAGAGTGGTTAGTAGTGCTAGTTAGTAATAATTAGAGTTATTAATACAAGGAGGAGGTGGATAGAGGAAGGAGGGTTCGCTTTTCACTTGTCACAGCTATAGTAATTAGGACACTAATGTGAAAAGCTAATTTTTTTAAAATTGAATGCGAGGTGACTTGATGATGAGCAAGTCCGCTACCACCTGATCCACCAGGGGAGGCTAATCCTGTATTTAAATGAGTTCGGTTTCATGAAACGGGTTTCATACGTGCAACGCGCCTAATACGGGCGTTGAAAATAATCCAGTGGCACAGTTCTTACAGACCACACTATTGTTTCTACGCGCTATCATAGTTCTGGACGAGCGAATTTCAACAGAACACACCTCGTGACTTACCGACGCCGCCAGCGCGTTGGCGCGCGTCAGTTGAGTGGCATGGCATGGCGAGGCGCCCGTGCGGTCCGCGTAATTCTGGGCCACTCGCTGTTGACTCCCAATTGCATAATTCACACTCGGGGGCAGCCAGTTCCAGTAATTCGATTTGTTGCTACTTAATTGAACTTGCCCGGCCGCACTTGTCGCGCACAGATACGTGCATGCCAGTTCATTACGAGTGGTTAGCGTGGCCGATGTCCGAGGTGGACTTTTGGAATATGGTGATAGTACGTGGAAGTGAATGGATAGCGAAACAGGACGAAAGGAAGTTGGTTGGAAAAGAGAAAGAACATAAAATATAAACGTTATTGTCAAAAAATCAGTTACAAACTGCGTATGATCAAGTGGAGGTCAATAAACTAATTTACTCTCCGGAAGCAATCAAGCGACCATCCCACCAACTCCAATCAAGAGTCCTAAAGCAGAGACGGATTTAACTTTTCAACACACGCCTAGAACTAAAAATAGTTCGGTACGTGTTATAATATTATCATAATACCAACAAATTTATATTTAATGAAACAAATCAAGATTGCTAGAAACCAGGACAAACCAAAGTTCCAATAAAGGAGGCAGAAGTTTGAATAGTCAGAAAGGTGAGCGAAGCTATGTGAATTATTGATAAAGAGCACAAACCATATTGAATTATTGAAATGAGGGGACAAACAAATCTGAATCGTTAGAGAACGGACAGGACGAATAAATGTGTGTTTTTGGAAAAGTAGAAAAATTAAATTGTTCGAAATAGTACGGAAATAAAACGCCCTAATTCATTCAACAGACACTGCATTTAGAAAAAAATACACAAAATATAATATCGTACCGATCTCAGTTACGGGTCATCATCAGATGCTCCATGTAAATAACAATGGAGATAAATGGAAAGTCGTTGAACTCTGGATTAAAATACCGTGTTAGTCAAATATAGCGTCAATCAAATATCAATACATTTAAAATGTAATACTACAGTCATATTACGTAATATACAGTCATTAAGTTATTGTAACATAGTCACATGCATGTAACTCATATCTCATTGACACTATCTGAGCTGTAAGCCCAGCTTCAACTTGAAAAATTTACCATTCAAATGAAATATTTGCAATTATAATTGATGGTGTAATACATTGCGTCTTATTTTTAATAGTATATTGTACATTACGTTTATCTATACGTCACCGGATTCTATAGAAATACATTTCACTTTGTCCGAGGAGCAATGCACAAATCACGAAACGGATGCGCTTGGTCGCCATGTTTTTTTTGCTCTTGCGCGTTTCATAGGAGTCGAGCGAGTTCCTGAATATCGTTTATACTATACTATTAACTGGTAGATATAATGACGAAAAAACATATTTTAATTTCTAATTCATTATATTGTAATAAAACAATTACAAAATAATGAATTGGAAATTAATGAAATAATAAAAATAATGAAAACAAGCTCGGTTCATTCTTGGGCGTTGCTCGTACGTTCGCTGCCGATGTCGTTAGGTAGCTCTCGACGTGGACTTGCAAGATGTCAATGACATCGCCCGCACAACTCGACGAGAACATTGCTGCGTAATGACTCTCGAACAGTTTATCGCCATTGATCGTTCAGTGAAATGTTTATCACTCGCGAAACATTGACTTTCAAAGTGAAACGACTGTCACTCGCGCCAAACTAATTAAGAATGCTTAGAACTGTTAACGAACTCAATTTCATGAAGTTCGTTAATCGCTGGCGAGCGAAAAAGTAATAAATGATCAATGTGATATCACAAGATACAAGCAAAAATAATTGCAAAGTCTCGAAGATGCTCAGAACGGACATTGTCTGATCACTCTGTGATCTGTCTGATATCACTCTCGAGGCGTCTCTCGGATCTTCGATCTCTCGAATCTCCTCTTATGGAGCGTCGATGATCCTCCTTAAATCATCACCTCCCCACCAAGTGACCCAGAAACGTCGAGAATAACTCCACCCTTTCTGACGTAGAGATTTTCTTTGGTTAATCGCCTTTCAATTTTATTTGCACGTGATTTGCCCCTAATTGGCTCCCTATGCTATGACGTTTTTCACTTTTACCCAATGGACATGTTTGTTATTACTGACGCTACTTCTTTAGTGTTATTCCATCCATCTGCTCCCCGACGTTTTCTAGATCCGTAGCTCTCTCCTTTCCCGACGGCTATATTTAATTTTGACAAGGATACCTCATCATTCGGCGCTCTGACAATGCCACTTTATTTTTAACGTGTCTGTCAAACCTCTTTCCTGCGAGTCCCAAAACGTATTTTGCGTGGTCGCTCCCCACTCCACTACTCTACCCAAAATCACTCGTCTTCATTGTTCCTACCCTCAGCACGCGCCCCGGCAGTTAACTCCCCCGCTCTTCTTCTTCTTCTACGCGCCTCTTGTCCAGTGTCACTCGTCTTGCATTGTATAAGTAGGGATTTCTCCGCACAATGAACAGCCTTCGTTCAACCGCGTCCTTTCTTACAATTAAGAAAAGGTACCCGTATCTTTTCACAGTTCCGCTAATGATACTTGCCTATCGCATAAGGTTCTAAAAATCGTCCCTTTTACAAAACACTTCTGGGCCCTTCTCTGAACTTGTCATCGCCTATCAATTTCTTAACTTCGAATGCCTTGTGGCCGTTTTCTATCCTCACTTAATTTTCAAACTGTCACATCCTTCTCCCGAATTTCTAAATATCTTTTTACGAAAATACTCGCACAGCTGCCTGCCATAAACTCTGGGTCACAAGCGAAGGCAGACCCTTTCCCAAAAGTCTATTGTGTTCAATTCCTCCTTCCACCCTGTTGCAGCCTCGAACCGTTTTTTGCCTGTGCGCCGCTAAGTTTAATTATCACAAGTGTTTCAATTATCGTTTGATTTAAATCGGGTTTTCTCCATTATTTATAAAAGTATGTTAATAAATAATTATTTANAGATACAGATATATATATATATATATACCGAGAGGAATAATTTCCTTCCTGCATTTTTAACTAAATTTTGAAAAAAAAAATTAAAACCTTAGTTAATATTAAGCCACAGTGCCAGAGGAGTTATAAACAAGTGAAAACATGATAAGTGAACACAAAATATAAAAATTAAGTTTCTCCTCATTATTCATTTGCTCAGTTATTTACCAACAAATTTTTTATTTCTTCTTCACCTGGAGATCCCCATCAAGTTTTCATTAAAAATTTGACATTAAAATCTTTCAAAAACATTCTTTATTAAAAAATAAAGGACAAATTTTAATACTCACTCATTAGTAGATATACTTCCGTGAAATAGTGTTCACATTGTAATATCGACGACTGAGTTTATTTCGATTTCGATTTGTAACAAAGAATTTTATTTCTAAATAAAATTTCCAGAAACTCACAGCCACGATGAGAGAAGAGCAAGGAGAATCCTCTAACAGCAAACAAATAAATCAGAAGTGTTTGAACCCATAGCTTTGGTCAATGTTGTTCCATTTCTTTTTATTGAGAGGAGCTGCTGTTTGTAGTATTTCTGCGCACTGTCTAACCTGCAGAATTCGCTTCGGAAACGTTCGTGCGCTTTCTGCTTGACTCAGCCTTCTTTTGTAGTAAGCCACAAAGCAACGCTCAGATCCTTCTAAACAAGACGAAACGCGATCGATAATTCGAAGAGACGTTTTTATAAACCTATAAAGACCTTTTCTCTCTTTGAAGTTATATCTTTGTTTGTTTTTTGCGATTTCTAAATTTCCTGCAAACTACCTGCAGGAAACAGCTTCGTCTTGGGGCACGTGGCGGGTTGCCAGGTGATGTGACTTATGGGACATACGGCACCGTACGTATAGGAGGCCTCCAAAGTATAGACCCAGTGAGGTTTGGGATTACGGACGGCAACATTTGGCGGTCTCTAAAGAAATTAAAATATTTGTTATTATTAATGTCGAATTTTGTGTGATTTTGAGCGATATTTTCAGAGTAATGAATGAACATCAACGTAGATTTGTTTTCTACCTGTCATTTTATTATGTACTAGCTGATTACCTGGCGTTGTCTGGGAGTTTTCTTTTCCTCTAATCTTTTACTCAGGAAAATATAAAATCTGTCTATATTCAAAGATCAAAATACTCTTACTTTCTGGTTTTTAGAAAACCGGTTAGCAACCTAATTTTTTCTTATTAATTATAATACAAATTTAACTTCTCTATTTTTAGTTTAATTTAGGTTCTCTAGGCTTTATCTAGGAGCATGTTTATTGTAAAAATAAATCGTGAATTTAGTGTTATTTCAATTCTTATGATTTTTAAACACTATACTCAGAACACTATACTCAGCTAACTTTTTATCTTATCTAGGAATTTTTGCTGACTTTTTTGAATCCGCCTCTGCCTTAGGGACCTTGATCGGAATTGATGGAATGGTCCTTTGCTTGCTTCCAGAGAGTAAATTAGTTTATTGTCCTCCTCGTGATCATACGCAGTTTACACTGCTTTTTTGACAATAAATTTATTATTATTATTATTACAAATTTAATACAAAACTTGACTTACCATCTCGTAAGAGCCACGCTGGTCGCTTCCGAAACATTACGCGGCCTCACTATTTCATTAAAATTCTTGTAAATTATAAACTATTCGTCCTAATTTTACGATTTAAAATACTCTCTTAAATTGAAGTATATTAACACTCTATTTTTAATAAAGTTTTATCGATAAGTTAGGTTAATTTTTGTTGGAAGACATATCATGTCGCCGATTTTGTAACTCTTTGAGGCAATCAATACTGCCATTCAGTTGTCACCATTCTCCAAACATGTAGGCAACTTAAGTAAATACAACTCTCGTTTTTTGTACAGATTTCAAGAAAATATTTTTTAAAAAAAATTAAATTCACCGACATTTATTGTCAAAAACCATTTCTATGTTTCTTATCGCCCATTTAATAATAAAAGATAGTCTTTATTCATTCTGAACATCTGAACTACCTCCTTACCAAATTTCATCATGATCGGTTAAATGGTTCCTTTGTGATCAGGTATCAAACAGATAAGTACTTTCACATTATGTATATATATTATTATGGATTGGAAATAAAATTTGTTAATATTCCTTAGATATTAGAAGAAGAAAATACTTCTAATGTTTTTTGGCAGGGGAGAGCGTATAATTATTTAAGAAAAATTAAATCAGCTACTGCCATTGGACATTTTGATCAAAATGGTGGTCCCTTGATTACTTCCGGGGAGTATAAGTTCATTGCCCTCCACGGAAACTAACGCATTTTGTAATTTTTTTAATTTTTTATAAATTATATATTTACCTATTAATTTTCCTACAGAAACGGATCAGCAATAGCTTTGTTTTAAACTTAAAGTTACTGTTCAAACATCTTCTAGAAATAAAAGGGAAATCAACTAAATGTTGTTACACTCTACTTTATGATTTTACGAAGAAACTCTTAAAACTCAGATAAAATAATCTGGAGAGAAAACAGTTGAATTAAAATAGAAATGTTAAGTGATTTTTAATAACATGGGGAAATCTTTTACGTATTCTCGACAGTCAAGATAATTACTTTTTTTTTTCGAGAAGTATCTTAATGGAGATTTTCTTCTTTAATGAGCGTCTTTAAGAACGAAATTCATCTTTAGAAAGTTTAAAATATGTCCAAGTTTAAAATATGGTTTGTGAATTGAAAAACTTAGAGAAAAACGGCACAAAAACTTAATAATGAAGTAAGAATTTAGATACTGAAGTGTCACATCGTTATGAAGGTCTTTGAGAAATCATTAAGGAAATTCATCAATACGTACATATTTTGCATTGTGTTTGAATTTTCAAATATATATTATTTCAGTCCACTTACAATGTAGCTTTACTAAATATCATAATCCAATTAAATAGAAAAATACATATGAAATTACTTTTATAATTATTTAAATTCAGCTAGAAATTTAATCGTATTTTTTATCTCTTAGAAACCTAATGAAAATTCAACTTGTTCTAGATAACACTTGCTTTTGTATCATGTATTCGTAAACAAATAGTGACAGTAACGTATTTTTTTAACTTTCTTATTTTTGACTTTCTCGAATTGTTATATTATTCGAGTAAACATTTGGTTTAATATTAGACATTTGTTCACAAATTTGTTTACTAGTTCTTGAGAAAGTTCACATGGACGACAGTAAAGTAATTTACTGTCCGGAAGCAAGCAAGGGACCCACGAATCAATCAAGGGCCCTAAGGCAGTGACACAATTATCGTTTGTGTCCCCTAAGGTAAAATTGTGACAGGAACGCCCCACCCCCGCTCTAATATATTAATAAAATGGCTACTCGTAACTTCATTAGAATATCTACAAATGTTATTTAACAAATCTTGTAAAAAATTTCCCATACTCCATCTCGGATCGTAGATGAGAGGATATCAATTCCTTTCATATAGTGAGAGAACAAGTTTGGATGTGAGATCCAAATTCAGAGGAAGGAAAGGATTTCTCCATATCTATGGATTTGACATTCCAATCTTGTGACGTGGAATCCCAAACTCCTGACGACGTACCCCAAACTTCTGACCAGACATACCAAACTTATAGTGACATTCCAAACTTTTGAGATGACATATCATTTACCAACTTTTGAGGAGACATCCTAAACGTTTGGGGTAAAGTTCTAGCCTTACAGTATCCCGACTATCAGGTTAAGATGTCATATCCAAAAGTTTGGAGTGATACGTTCCTCCGTCCGATTTTGGATCTCACATCCAATTCTCTGTTACTCACATACATTGTGTTTGCTTAGTTCACCTCCATCTCCGTCGTCCATACTTCCCACGACAACATTACAGTTTCATTATCCTGTGGTCGTAAGTCATTACAACATTTCCTCTATCCACCAGGGGTCTCCCATCAATCCCGGCGGGGGGAGATCCGACACCTGGACGCGTTCTCGCACGGCGTACTAAGCCCAACGCTGCTGCGTCGAGCCTCGACCAGCCATAACTTCATCTCGCATGGAGTACCAAACAAAGCTAACCAAACCTCTGTGATGAGGTGGCACTCAAGGTGAGAAGCGCGCTTCGGCCGCAAACCTTTGTGCGAGGGTGGCGCTTGCGGTGGTGGGTGTAGAAATTGATGAAGGGATTGAGCCTGGCGATAAGGGTTCCGTAATGCATGCCGGAGAAGTGACCACACTTTTGTACTGTGGAACTGGGATCTACATGGTGCAAAAAGAGACAATTATCGTTAATAATGCTGCGAGATGGGATTATTCACTCGGGAAAGAATAATAAATTCATAACCAAAAAGGAGAGATACAGTAGAACTTCGATTATCCGGGGTAATGGGGGGAGGGGATCGCACGAATAAAAGAAAACCGCAGTTAATCGAGAGAGTTTATTTAATGAATTATGAACATAAACATGCATACATAAATGTGTAGCATGTCACGTTATCTGGGGTTGAAATATGAAGTAATCAGTCATCGTTTCTTGCAGTTTGAAACTATTTTCCTTACTTCATTTCTAATATTTCTCAAATTCATTACGTCATGGAAGTCAAAATTTTATCGGTACCTGAGGGTCTCTGTCTCAAAGTTTCGAGTAACCTAAGTAAAACAGTGAAAATAGTAGGAAGTACTTGGATTTATGTATAATACAATTATTGTCAAAAAAGCAGGACAAGCAGTTTTTTTAGACGGAAATTTCGAGTTGCACCACGGTTAATCGCAAACACGGTTAATCGAGACAAGGTTAATCGAGGTTCTACTGTATTCGAAATTGTGGGAATATGTCACAGTTGGCAGTTGTTCGAGACATTATTCGGAGGGAAACAGAGGAAAAGTAGAACACCGAATGTGAGACAACTCGTAAGCGAGAGACATAAAAAGAGACAGACGTTCAAGAAACAAAAGAAAACAATTACAAAAGAATGTAGCAAAGAGATAGAAGATAAGCGACCGCCCCGTGATGGGGATAGAAACAGCTGCGGAAGTAGACTGACTACGAAAACAATAAAATACAATGAAGGTGCTATGTAATGGCTAAGTTCGTAGGCTGAGAGGTTACACTGTGAGATGACCATTAATAAATAAATTAATAATTATAAAAATCATTTTTGTGGTTTTAACTTTCAGAATGTTATTCCGTCAAATAATCAACATCCACCATTTGTTTTTATTCTTATTTTACCGTAATATTCGTTTATTCTTCACTACTCCTAAATGCAACTAGAAAATTCGTTGAGAGTTGATTCCTAGGTAGGCCTGTGGTATGCAAGGTCCCCGGCAATAAAGAGCTATGGAACCTCGCCAAATAATAACTCAATGTGCACTGAATTTTTTCTATGTAAATCAAGATCA
>NNCF01127630.1:6997-78173 GCA_002313205.1 Laupala kohalensis
TTCTATCACTTGCTATAGGCGCGAACAACATAGCTTGGAACACTTATTTATTTCGAGATAGCAACTTGGAACTTTTTGAACTTCGGATAATCTGGGTAGATTTCCGAGTTAATTCATAACACCAGTGGTTATNTCAAGTAATAACAAGTTCAAACTTGTATTTATGATTTGCGAGTTTGTCTACATTTGTAAATATTCAGAGCTTTATTTAATTTGAATTAAATGTTTTATTGTTATTACTCGAGTGTTTGATTGCTTGGGGAAACCAAGCTGGTGGCAGCGAACTCTACCATAAAGGTTGTGGTTTATGGTTGAATCCCGTTTCTCCACCAAAAGCTTACGCACATCGCATATGGGCTTGTGGTGTGCTGGTATACCTCCTAACTCAGTGCAGTCTGCACTCCCTTCGCGATTTCAGCCTTGACATGAGACTGGTCCGCTGGCAACCGACTTATCATTTTTAGGAGGCATAATGATACAAGAAGGGTAAAATAACTGAATAATAAACTACAGGTAAAGAGGAGAAAAAGTTTCTTTAGAGTGACAGAAAAGGTAAAATAGAAATACCATTTGAATTACGAGGTCCCTCCGTGGCTATGGTGTCAGCGTGATCGCTCGTCACCAAGTCATTCGGGGTTCAATTCCCAGGTGGGGCAAGATAGAATTTGTAGCTTTTCATTTCCATGTCTCAGTTTAAATGGCTGTGATGTATGAAAAGTTCACCCTCTCCGGCTAACAATCGCCCTCTGCGACTACCAACCGCAGTTGTAATACTCGGATACAGAAATCATGATCCTATCCAGACGCTATTCCTCCGATCTCGGTAAAATTTACGATGTGTCTAGTGAGTAAACTCACACAAAAACTGAGCCTTACTGGCGGTCCTTAGGTGGCCGAAACGAGATACATACATACATTTGAATTTCGTGAAGGACTAAAGGAAAGCCAAAAATATGCAATGAAGATAAAATTAAAAAAAAGTTGTTAAAGATAATGTACAGAAAAGCATAAAGAGAAAGAAAGGTTTAAAATCACTTTTCTAGAACTACTTCCGACCACCTGCAAGAGACCGGGAGCGCCCGAAGAGAGGTCCTCACGCGACGAACGTCATAACAAGACTGTTTAAGGGCTGCGGTCACTTCCTCAGTGAGTGGGTTATTTAAATATGACAATGTAGAGCTGATTTTTTCTTTAATTCTGCATGTCTTTTATTGATTTTATTTCGTTTTATTCCGCGGTTAGTTATGGACACACTATGTGGTCGGCTATTTGGTTTCCAGATACTAATGGTTGAGATTTTATAGCTGGAGTAGCTGGACCAAGCTTCCTATGTAAGCTCCAAGCTTTGGAGTGTTTGTAATCCATTGTCTGTACCATGTCATTACGTCACGGAAAGGAACGGTAGGCAGCAGTCAAGTAAGCGTCCTGGTTTTTGCTCTATTTCTCCTCCTTCTCATGTCTTTGAAACACAGTGCTATATGTATCCATTCAAAATTATTATGAACCTATCAGTGTGGACAACAATGGATGCAAACGTCTCAAATGTTACAAATGGAACAATATCTGATGTTATCAAAATCCCAGCCATATTTATCCATGATCCACCGGACCATTCTACCCTCACGAAACTACTTCAAGGCATCCTAAATCATTCTAATTTCCAAACCAAATGTCAAGGAGACTGTGCCTCAGTCATGGCTCAGACAACATAAGAGTTTTCCTCCTTAAGAAAGAAACTTACCATCACGAAATGTGTACTACCACATA
The DNA here is from genome assembly GCA_002313205.1 of Laupala kohalensis. NCBI lineage: Eukaryota > Metazoa > Arthropoda > Insecta > Orthoptera > Trigonidiidae > Laupala > Laupala kohalensis. Next base: position 8,765 of record NNCF01127630.1, read on the forward strand.
AACAAAGATATCACGCAACAAATATACGTAATACTCAAAAACATTCCCTTAGACTATAGCGAGAAGGAAGTTCATGATGAACTCGTGAAACACGCACTCCCTGTGCTGAATGTACTGCGTCTCACGGATAGTGACCATGAACCTTGACAACTGTGTTTTGTTACAATTTCTAAAAATAAAAAGGCAAGTGATATACACCAAGTGAAAGAATTTTTCTACGCCATTATAAAAGTCGGAGAAAGAAAACGTCGCTCAGGGCCAGCCCAATGTGGATTGTACCAGGACTTTCGTCATACAAAGAAAAACTGTTGGCTCCTATCAGCTGTGGTCGCTGCTTAGGAACACATCGAACATCTGAATGCATAACAATCGTAATGAAGTGTGCCAATTGTGAATGAAGGAGGTCATACCTCTTCCAGTCGTGAATGCCGAAAATTCCTGCTACTCGTTCATAAAAAGGTAGTCCTTATCATCTACCCTCAAACTCTCACCAATACCTCAATCATCTAATAATTTTCAGACTACACCTTCTCTCATTCCCACTTCCACCCCAATAACGCCCGCTTCTTATAAACACAGCAAATTCTTACCCAACCGCAACATGTAGTGCACCTTTAGTCAAAAACCCTTCTCCTATTAATGGAACCTATACAAATGTTATCAATTTACATTTCCCCCACATTCTTTTTCAACTCAATACTCACTTCCGGATAACCACTTACTAACACAACTCATAATCCGCATCGTTCAAGAAACATTATCCACAATTTTAAATTGTCACATTCCTTCAATCACCAGCTATATCATTGCATCTCTGAACTCGTATCACTACTTACCATGATACCAGATAATCACTTAGCATCATACAATATCCTATCCTGTAATGCAAATGGCTAAAACAAACATTCAATTATTTTCCCGTTACCTTCACTCAAAACAAATACCTATCACCAGCGTCCAAGAGAACATCCTAACCTTCACTGTTTTTTGTGAAGACACTTCCAAGGTATCAAATTGTTGTGCTGTACATATGGTGGTAATACATAACTTAGGTCCAATTTCACCAAATGTGGAATAATCATTTCCTTAAACGTGATTAGGTAAATGGAATCGCGATTACATTTTATGCGTTTCACCGAGTAAAACTAGACGTCGATTATTTTAGTCAATGTTTCTGAAGAATTCTCTGCGTTGGTAGTAGTTTTGCAGTGCATTATGGTTAACTTGAAGACAAATGACTGGCGGAAAACGCATTTTGTTGCGCACCAGCGCCACAAACGGACATCGGCAGCAGTGGGCCTTCCTAGAGCCACTGAACATGACTTATAAATCAAATCACGAGCAATCAAACAAAATGGACGCTATATTTGTTGCAGTTCTGAAGAAAATCGCTATTTGCTCTGATAATCGAAGGGACCCCGAGTGTTTATGAGTAAATTGCGATTTTCTCGTAAATCGAAGTATGTGGAATGTGCCTTTCGATAATCACGATTTACTGTACAGAAAATCTCGTTTAATGCATTAAACGATCTTGGTGAAATTGGGTCTTAGTCTTCTCAGTCCTTCGCCTCCAAATACACACAAGGAGAAGAAATGACTTTTTTAAACGTTTTTCGGTGAAAAAAAAGTCTTCCAAATTATGTAACTTCCATTTGATAAGAATGGGTGAGGATTATATCATGAAAAATACTAACTGGAGGATAGAGACGACGCTCAGGAGGAACAGCGAATGAAATGATTAGAAAGGAAGCAGAGGTTCTGCGAATGTTTAGATTATGGAGAAGACCTGTATCCGATAGAATGGAACAAATAGCAAAGATTCAGGAAACCAACGTCCGGCTGCAAAGAGAACGAAGAAAATGGATACTGAAAGAAGGAATCAAACTAATATTAATCATCCGTGTTTTTGAATAAATCTCCGTATTATGAATTTCACAGGGTATGATTTGTTATATATTTCTTACAAAGTGTAGACAATAGATGAGAAAGAATGATTGTATGGAGTCCTGTGGTCCCACTGAAATCCCAACAGATAACTTAACAACAGTTTCTTATGTGAACCAAGAACATAGGAGTCTAAACGAAAATCGGACATGTGGAAATTAATCACCATGGCAAAAAAGATGGGACGTATCAAACAAAGGGCGGCCAGTTTACAAATACATCAACACAGTGGGCTTCAAAAACAACAAGAAATGGTTTGACACATCTAATAAAATAAAAGAGATAATATGGGGACATGGGAATTCTGCAACATACGTCAGCAGATGGGGAATGTATATCGGGAAAGGGGATGAGATGCCAGACCACGTGCTCTGGGAATGTGACAACATGATGTAAAGAGAAGAGAATACATAATGGATCTAATTAGGGACGGAGAAACAAGAATAGACGGAGGACAACGTAAAATAAGGAATGAAGGCCATTTTAAGCACATCAGTGACTGTGTAAATAAAATATGTGAAATACGAAGTATAGTTAAAGGGGCATAGTGAGTAAAGTAAGAAGTAAAGGCAGAGCTCGGCAAAAAACAAAAAGCAAAAAATGTGAAAAAGTAATAGATGTGTGGTAAATAGTACAAGAAATATTTTTAAACTTACTTTACTTGATATTTCAACGTATTATTAATAAAAGGCAGTTGACTTCATCCACATCCCCGTGGTGGGGATAGATACTGCGCCATAGCCAAGGAGATGTAGTCACGTTGCTGACTAAGAATTGTTAGTTTAATTTTAATTTTAAAAATATTATTTTATTTTTAATATTATCTGTATAATGAAAATGTTTAAAATACAGATCAATTAAAAAAATAAATGAAATAATAATTATAAATAATAATTCATACATAAAGAGATTTTGATAAAACAGTTGGTATACAATTATAACTGAATATAAATTAGTCTAAATTAATAAGTCGTTCTAGAGTAATAAAAATTATTTTTCAATAAATAGTCGTTCTTGGAGTAATAAAAATTATTGAGAACGTATTGTAACTCATTAGGTGCTTTTATTGCTGTATATTTGTCATTGATATTACGTATGATAAGTTATAGGTGTTGGTAACGTAATACATCGTAAGGATTTAAATGTATTTACCTGAGAAAAGACTTTTCTATAAGATTTTTCTTTTACACAATAATAATAATCTTATAGAAACATTCATTATTTTCAGCACTGTACCTCAATGAGGTTTATATTTCGAAGGCTATAATTTCTTGTAGCCATTAGATCCACGTACAATATTTTTACTGGTGGCGGGTTTCGAACTCTAGGTTGTAGCCCAGAAAGTGTCGTTTTCGTAGAATTGTTTGATGCTTGAAATTCAAAGATAAAGGAAATTATCAGTTGACAAATTTTCCAAGATTATTTTTCAATTAATATTTTATAACTTTTGAGGACGGTACTCTCTCTTAAAGCTATTGAAGTTAGAAAACAAAACACTAGATTCAATTTTTCTTACAAAAACCGAGTACAGCATTATCGTGGAAGAAAACACAATAATTGTGAATAAGGACACAATTAAGACTCATAAGTAAGAAAGAAAACCTGTATACATAAATACTTATAATTCTTTCAATATAATTGGCGCTGTGTACTAAAGCAAAAATCACATATTGCAGAACATTAGTTGTTCATGACATGTGCTCACGCCTTGCACACTAAGCAAATGGATCCATTTAATACCAGGCACTGAATTGACGAATGAATCATTGCAAAACAACAAGTCATGCATGATTCATCGTGTGTCACACCCACTCCGCTTCAACATCAGAATCTGGAGATTCTCTCTTCATCTTCTCCTTTGTTGTTTTCTTGTTTTCTTTAGTATAAGTGTTCTTTTTTATTTCTTCTCATTAACAAAAGGATTCCTTTTCATTGAAGCCTTAGCTGACCGTGAGGAGTGGCACTTCAGTTCATCTTTGCATGGAGTTGATGTTAAAATGGCAGTTTTTCCTCGTTTCCCGGAAGTATTCATTTGTCGACTATCCTCTTGTGAAAGTTGCATGAGGTCTTGCGTGTGGCACGAGCATCCCATAAAACTCCTGGTAGTGGGAGTGGACTATGGTGCCATTAAAAGTGCAATTAAGTTCCGGAGGACCACATGAAAAATACCACGATTTTTTACAACTAGAACAAAAATTCGATGACAAAAATACTACGCTTAAACCTAAACATTAAACTTAAAACAAGATAAATTTAAATGACAAATTTGAATTTAATTTTTGCCATGACATGGTTCAGCTTTTATTTTACTGTTGAACTTGGCATTTTTGATCCTTGGTAACACGGATCCTTGGTGACACGGATAGACAGGACAAGACGTTCGGACTCCTTCACTTGAGCCACGGTGATCCACGGTTGCGGATGCATTATTGATGATGACACTCCAACACGTGAAATGTTTCAACCACGTGACATACGGGCACAACTGAGTTTAGCCGTATTGATGCTGCAAAGGTCCTCGAACGAACCCGCGAATTTACTGTCTACGTGACTGGTGGCAACTCAGAACGGAGCGTACCAGATACACTCACCTATCCAGTTTTGCTTCACTTTCTCCTATTTTTCAATATATTTTTTAGATTTCTGCTGTCTCCGTTCCTTAAGTTCAAATCATTAAATAACTTCATATAAGAATATATTTTTTACACAGGGTTCGAATATTTTCTGTTAATTTATATTATTGCCATAGATTTTGTAGTTTTTNGCTTGATTGCCAGACATATATTTGATAAAAATTGGCATAATTCTTTTTAACGTTTCGAGTCTGAAAATCCACTCTGCAGAAAGTTGATTCTCTTCTTAAGAGTCACAGTTAAAATGAGTGTCGCAATCGTTTCATTTAATACTTCATTCACAGCAAACTAGTAACAGATCTCGCTAAATGGTAGTACTATTCACGTCGTCACCAAAGAAGGTGCTAAAAGGAAATTTGTCTGAACAGAGCCTGCCTTGAGAGGGAGATAATACGTAATGGCATGTCGCACAGCAGAAAAGTAACAGTGTAATACAAGAGTAACGTTTTCGTTTTGTGTATGTGCATCATCAATATGAATATAAGTGACAAACCAGCAATAAGAAATAATAGCGGAATGACAGGGATTGTACAAGGTCATTGTGTTACGGGTCGGTAGATCCACTTGGCAGGCTGTTTCTCTTTGTTTCGCCCCCATGATAGAGACTTGATAGAGCAAAAGGTTAAAACACGCATTGGGCAACGAACAACAATAAAGAGATATTTAAGAAGGAAAGAGTTAAACAATCCTAAACATTGACCCAGTTGAAGAAACACTATCCTTTTTCGGACCTTGGTCCTCGATTGAGCAAGGAAGTTAAGGGTGGACGAGAAAGTGTAGAGAATGAATGTCACGATCGACGCTCCAAGTCAAAACTCATGGTGACAATATCCTTGCAGTTCGTGGCCTAACTGAAGGTGATTCAATGTTGACGAAACGACTATACAGGTGCATACAACCACTATAGTAATCATGGCATCGTCACCGAGTGTCTTGGCTCCAGAAAAGTCTGCGACTTATTGGTTCCGAAGTTGTTGGCTGGAAAGTAAAGATAGTAGAGGGAAATTGTCTTTAGTTATCATGTGATCGGTAAGTAGGATTTTTTTCAATTACATATGTTAAGATGAAGTCAAAACTTTTTCTTTTTTTTTTTTGCAAATTCGGACAAGAGAAAATTCACGAGATAATTGCTTAAATGTGTATTTTTGATGCATTTTTAGTGCATCGCTATACTATTTTTTTAATATCTCCGGTTCTAATGGCCATAGAAAAATAAACAAAATATAAAATACTATTGAATGAGTAAACTATGAAATGATCCGGTATAAATTCTCCCGGTCCCCGAGGTTTTTGGGTTTCACAAGTTGAATGAGAATGGTACCCGGGCCCGGGTGGCGAACGGGATGGCGCAGTCGGTAGGCGCATGAGCGTGCTGAGCATAATTCCCGGGTTCGAACCCCGGTCCCGTCTCTCATTTTCATTCGACGTAACATGATTAATCTGTTACCTGTCGGTGAGGTTCACCGCAATCTAAGAGATTTCTATGTTTGTGGGACATTAATGTGAAAAACTACAAATTTTCTGGCCCTATTAGGAATCGGACCCGGTATGACTTGGTGGTAAGCGAGAACACTACCACCTGTGCCACCGCTGGGGCTATTTAAAGTATTTATACCAAATCAATTCGATAGTTTATTTATTCACGAGTATTTTTTTCAACGACCAATAAAACTGGAGATATTAAAAAAATAGTGTCGCAACTGCATCAGAAATGCACATTTATGCAATTTTCTCGCGAAGCTCCAGTCCGATTTTGCAAGAAATTATTTTTTTACTTTATCTTAACATATGTAATGAAAAGAAATAACAAAGAATCCTCCTTACCGATTGCATCATAACTCGGCTTCTTTTTTAATTTCCCTCTACTAAGAGGTCAGATTACAAATCTGTGAGAGACTTATGACCCAACTCAAGGAATAGTATTTTGAAGGGGAAGGGGAATAGAAAGGAAGAGCTTTGATATTTGATTGAAGTACATTGTTACTCGTGATGAGACTTAGTTGCAGCATGAGCCTTCTTAAACATATTTTAATGTAACTCTCCAAAAAGTCCAGTAGTGTGTTCATGACGTGTATTTTTTCAGCAGTGAATTCTAAAGATTGTTTGATATACTTAATATGATGTTAAGTTTCTTATGATCGATTCATATGATATTTTTCAAATAATATAATGGTTTCTTCGTATTTTGGATTTTATTTAAAACCAAAGTACCTTTTGAACTTTTTTTAAAGACGACCAATTTTTTTCTTAAAATTTCTGTACAGAACTTATAATTAGTACGTATTACATATGCATAAGCGGTATTCCGCATCAAGGCTTGGTAAAGACGGAGAAAAACAATTTCTCTCTGCCGCATTACCATATTCATTTTCTATTTCAAGAGACTTAAAAACTATTAAGCAGTGTACATGCACTAATCAGAGTGAGAATACAATTATATGAATCTAAAATAAAAAAAATGTAATTCTGATAAACCAGAAACACAATCTTGATACGAAGATGAATAATCGTGAGTCCACAGTGAAATTACATTCAAGGGTTTTTAATGTTTTACTTTTTCTGGTTTGGACTGCACTTCACAGCCCAAAATAATTTATCCCGAGTCCATTAGAATAAACTAGTTTATCATGGCTCATTTTTAGAATATAGTTCATCCAGGTTATGTTTAGGATAAAGTTGTATTTACTATTTTTTTTAGGATTTATTGCTTTTTGGTATTAAAAAGCACCTAGAATGTCACCATATTCTCATTAACTGCATGTATTTTTACTTATAGTTACAAAAAAAACTTTGATGAAATTTCTAATGCCAAAAATGAATTTTCCACAAAACCATGTGTTTGTGGAGCATGTTTTGACAAGAATACTTCTAATGGAATGGACTCCCTTTAATATAATGTTTTATGGTTGCTGATTTCAAAGAAATATGAAACTCCCAGTTCACGTGCTTTTCTGTTAAAAATGTTTGCGCACAAACGTTCCAGAAATTCAAAATCCGTTCTGGAAAATGAACAAAACTATAAAGACAATGTATATTTTTAACTTGGGAGATACATCGTAGAGGAGTTGGAAAGTAAGCTATCGTGCTGGTACGTGAGTGAAAATAAAATATTGCGTGTTAATTGCCGGGAATACAGCGCTCAAAGAACACTCCGTTCCCTTCGAATTTTGTGGAGTTCATCTTCACTGCAGGGATAGTAAAAACGTTTGTACATACATTTGTGAATTGTGTATAATATGTTCTGTTTTAATTCATTATATGCTCAGGTCAACACTCTCCCTTACATTTATGTGTTATTTTTGTAAATAGTTTATTTTTGCTGTAGACTCTTGACTTATGTAAATACATTTGTAAATGTTTTGTTTTTTTTTGTAAATATTGTCTCTTGTAAATATATTTCCTATGTACAGTTTCTGTATTCTGACCGTTCACTTTCCGAGGTTTCCAAAGGTGCTCAATGAATTAGTCAGTTGCATCTACTTAAGATTTAAGAAATAATTACAGTATGCCAAATGTTTATGCAATAATAAAAATAAGAAGAAGAAGAATGATTAATTTTCTATCCATGTAAAACTAAATTTATTGTTACGACAACGAAATAAAAATTTTAATCTTCTTGATAAAAATGTAGACGTAAGTGAACAATTCATTGAGAGCAAATTGCAGGACATTTAATGCACTGCCCACGGTATTAAGGGGGCTAATGCCTCGCCACATGTAATTAAAGTGTAAATATTGTAAATAATATGTGCTATTGAATTGAATTGAATAATCGTACCTATTCTATTTCTTAAGTTAACCTTGCACTTGTCTTTGACCAAACAGTGAATGGGGAAATTCATAGGCACCTATATGTTGGCAGTGATGAAGAGGAAAGTTCTTTTCGAGGTTCCATGCAAAACACGTAAATTAATCACATTCTCCCAACAACAGCCATCATGTTCTGGTCAACTGCATGAGTTTATATATTGTTAAAAGATTAAGAAACAAACAGAGAATGGATTTATGTGTGAAGAAACTCTTGCCACAACTGACATAAGACGTGGTCAAGTTTAATTTTCCCGTTGACTTCAAGACCGACCACTCCGCTCATTGTATTTAGTCTTTAGTTGGTGCGCGTAAGGATTTGTGTAATTCCTCGTGTTTAAGAAATGTATGATAAACGGGAGATAGTGTTTTAGAAATAACCAATTAATCCTGAAAATCTATAAACTTCTGTTTTATCTAGTAAAAATTAGATTGAGTAAATAATTTTTTTTCTTGTATCAATAGTAAACAAACACATGCACTTACATTAACTAATGAACATATTTCTTGTGAAGATCTGAGTTTTAATAGAAATAATCAGATAATCCTAAAAAAACAGGAAAAACTATTTGTCGTAAACAAAACCATGATGAACTAGTATATCGTACAAATGAGCCAGGAAAACTAGTTTATTCTAATGCACTGAGGATAAACTAGTTTGGACTGGTTAAAAGTAGTTCACACCTGTTTATCGTGACGCGCACAAAACAAACTAGTTTGGTCTAGAAAGAACTGGTTTGTCCTGAAATTGGGTTTGGCCGGCATTTGAGTAGATACTTTTTAACCAGGTACTTTTTTCAATAAAACGTATGTTATTAATACGTCTTCCAATGGTCTAGTTTTTTAGGACAACATTTGAATTAGTAAACAATTTTAATCGCATTAATTTTCAGGACATTTATTTTCTGTGATAGTTGTGCGAGAGAATCATTTAACTTGCATGTAGTAAATATTTTTTAATCCATGTTGATTATTTAAGTACGTATTATTAAATTTTTTGTAAACTGTAAATACAGAATGGTCCATTAAGTGAAGGCATCAAACTATCCAAAACGCTAAGAACTGTAGAAAAAAATGTCAATAAAAAGTCTATGTTTTAAAGGGATTTATTCACTCGTGCTAACAGGACTACCTACCACCCTTTAGGAGAGAGGTAGGAAAGAACTTCAAAATTTTAAATAGGAACCCCCAGTTTTCACTGCATATGCAGGTTCTGTGTGCAAAAAATTGGTAACGTTTGGCTGAAATATTTTTTTCCGATAGATGGCTCTGTAGGCTTTAAAATAATTTTTTCAGCAAGTCGCATCACAAATACATTTTACATTGAAAAAAGGAAATTAAGAGTTCAATATTTTTTTAAAATCTGAAATGAGACCAAAATGGACACCCTACTCACTTTCTGGTGGTGTGCGTGGGGTAATTTAAAACATTTAGAGAAGGTGCTGGAATGTAAATTCAATGCATTCTAAATGGCAAACGTTACACCCGACAGAGAACACTTTCATGAATAGGGAATTTTGAGTAGTTTCTTGCTGCAAACGTAATTCTTCTTTCAAACATGCGTGTGTCGTAAAATTAGTAGAAACCTGAAAGAGATAAAATGTTAATGTAATTATTCGAATTTTTCTTCGAATAAACATCTCCACAACTCTCAGATAAAGATTTCTAAAATTCTGGAGTATAAAATCAGCGACCTCTTGCGGGATCATATGAGATTACAATAAATGAATGTATAGTGTAGGAAGAGTTGTCTAGTTCACTTTTACTACGTGACATTTTCTTAGGCCCATTACGACCATCTCTCGTCAAAGTTATGGTTTCGCCACTGACAGATAACCGTAACCTTCCCTCTAATTCGAAGTCGCTTCGACCACCCATTCTTAACCTCCGGATGAGCACCCTTCGGTTTTCTCGGAAAGTAAATGATGTGGAACCCCTGGTTTGTGTACTTCGCGCAAATTAGATCAATATTCAAACTGCTTGAGAGTTCTTCAGCTTCTTGTGATTTTTAAATGTGTTTATATATAGGTCATTTTACCGTGTGACCGTGAAATGTTATACACCCACGATTCATGACACTGAAGAGATTCATTAATATAATTATGAATGAATCATTGAATGAATGTGTTAAAAAAAATTAAGTATCATCAGTAAATAGTAGATATTGACTATGTTTCATCACTTGATATGCATATCCATATTAGGGATGTTGAAAAAATATCGATATATCATATGTTCGGTATTTTACTCTCGACATATCAATATTTTTGACCGATATATTTTTAACGATATATTGATGTATCGATATGAAAAATCCAATATCGATCAACGATAATTTTTTGAAATTTTGATGTTTTAGGGATTTTAATTGTTTTATTATTCAAAAGAATATTGATTATATTAAATTTAAAAACAGTGTAATAGATAAAAGTCTGAAACCGAGTGAGATTGAAATCATTCTTGGCTGGCATTAGTTACAGTTAAATTAACGTAAGGGCTCTTATGAACTTGACGTTACGAGCCCTAAAGCCTCACAAAAAATGAATTAACGTGGTAAGTTATTGGAATATCGTCAGGGAACCGTGAGAACAAGTGCACGCGTTGACTCACTCACAGCCAGGCGATCCTGTCAGCCCCATTGTCAAGGTCGCCGTACGCTTCTGATTGGGTTGAAGCAGTGTCAGCCCCATTGCACCGCAACGACCTTGACTGACGAAGGACCTACTATAGTTGAAATCCGTTTATGATCGTGAAGTGCTAATTCTTGGCTTCTTCTACCTTAACAAGCATTGTGGATGTATGAACTGGGAAATCAGTTGATCCACAGTTACCACTCCTGCGGAGTTGGTGTATTCAGTTCAGCCGCTTCTGTGAATATTTGGAGAGATTCGTTGCATACGTGGTAATTCATTTCAACGATCTTGAGGTTAATTAATTACAATTTGTCAGAATTCAGTCAAATTGCATATGATCATGAGAATGGTAAATCGTATACTAATTGTTAAAATGTTTTGGGTTATTTATTAGTTTTATAATTTATTATTTATAGTTATTTATTAGTTTTATTGTAGTTATTTTGTGAATTAAAATCGTAATAACAGCACTAAATGTATGTATTCACACATAAAAATAAAGATATGTCATAATAATTATTAGTAAGATTTTGAATTTATAGGAAAACAGTGTACGGGAATAAAACGAAAAATTCATATTAATATATAAATCCACAAGTTTAATTAATAGTAGGAAAGAACTTAAAAAGCATATTAAGCATATTTTAAAATTTCTATCAAATAAATCATTAAATTATTATTATAAGCTTTGTTATTACAGACATAAACTAACTTAAAATCACGGTAAGTAGAGTATGTCATGGATGTTGTTAAACCCATGAACCATTCTTTTATACTTAGAAATGGCACTAATGTTTGGCATTCTCAGAGCGCAAACATTATCATGATACTAGTTTCTCTCGATTTATTTTTTTATTAGACTCTTTATAAGCTTAGAAACAAAAGAATGATGACATGTTTTGACTCAATTTATCATGGTGCGAATACTTCATATATTAGAAAATAATTTCGTTAAAAATACAAAATAAAAGTTGTAGTTTGTCATGTAACACCCATTGTAGTTGAAATCGCTATAATTATAGATACTTGAATCAATATTTGAATACAAATTAACTAAGAAGGCCCAAAGGAAAACTAGATATTTTCCAAAATTGAGCTTATTTTGTTCTACACTGACTTGTTAAAAGCACAATTGTTAGAAACACAAAAGTACTTTTTCGGCACAACTTGTACTCTGTAACTTTATAATACGAGAACTATTGCATCGATTGAAATCAAATTTTAACATTTTGATAAGAATGACATATTTAGAAAATATATATGAAATGTTAACATTCACCCAAAAAGAAGATTGCTGCATAGTTATAAACTATAGTATAATCGGCAGATGATCTTAAAACTATAAATTTGATTTAATTAGAAATAATGTCGCGTTTGGGCGTCGCTATGTATATATTTTAGCGTTGTCTTCCTCCCAACAGCGGGAGGGATAGGTCCCAGATGTAATAATTAGAATAACTCGCTTGGCAGAGAGGTTTTTAAAAAAATGGATTCCCTATTCCGGTTTTGGCGTTAGGTTAATAAAATATAGATACATATTAAAATATAACAAAGGTTATATTGAAATGCAAGTGAGCCCTCATGGGCAATCGATTATACATTTACGTTACATGCCCCTATCGAGCCGAAGACTCAACATATTGAATTGACATGCCTTAAGGACGAAAGAGACGGCAGAGTCCATTAGAATGTTCCATGTGCATTTAATTACCGTTAAGCAGATCGACAACAGAGCTGGTGCACTCCGAGGAGCCGCGGTGAGCGGCGCCTGACGCTTCTCGCGTCCAGCCGTGCTCGTCACGTCTCGTCACATCCTCGGGGGTTCCGTCGGTCGCGATTCCAGTGAGTTCCCCAAAAGACTAGCACTAGCACCTTGAGATGAGTGGTCTTCTGCTTTTAGTAACCTCGAGGGGTGTCGCGGGGATTGGGGTGCATCTTCCCGAGAACGCAACGAACCTTGGAACCCGCCTTCACAGGGGTGGGAGGCTCCACGTGGCCATTGGAATGTATTGAAACGCTCTCCATGGTAGGAGTAGTAATCGGTAAGGGAAAAGTTGCACACGGCCCTACGATAATTTGTGGAGGGGGATGGGCGTCGGCCCATGTATTCAGATACGTTTGGGGAGAAGGTAGGGGATATCGACTTGGTGGGAGACGCCTAAGTGCGTACCTTGCGTGTGTGGTCTGAATTCCCTGAGTCCAGAGAAATAGCTCTCTGCTGCGTAGAAAGAGTGATACAGAAGGGGTTTGTTTGCCGTGGCGAGCGAGTCCACCCACGATTAAGTTGGGGTCTACTGTAAATATGAATCAAATGATATACACGTGCCCGGATGTTCGCGTAGTTNCCGCGCAGTTCTAATAACATGGGAGCAGCTTGGCATATTATAAGGGATATTATCGTTATCGAGAATCAGCACAATTTCATGAAAGGGTTTTTAGAAAGGCGCGCCTATAGAACGCACATGCACACGTGGCGCGCGAGATCATAAGCCGCAAGCGGAACTCGTGATCTAAACAATCGCCTTTGCGTAATGTCAGCTTTGCGTAATAATATAAACCTTTGCGTATTGCTCCGTGACAACAATTACATTCCAAGTGCTCAAATCTGTAAAAATTTATTTATTTATAGAGAAATTGTTTTATTTGTGCGAGGATTTTTTACAGATTTGTATGTAATACTGTGATTATAAGCGATGGAAACTCTCGTTTCGTGGCATTAAGTGTAAATCCGTACAAGGGCACTGTACCTCTTATAAACGAATAACTATTCCTTTTAGTGTTTTAATAGCATCACTCAGTGACGATGTCTAAACGCGTATCTCAATATTTAAGGTAGATTGAACGTTAAGGCGATACCAGTTAACTGCCCTTTTTTGTTGTTTAATCGAAAGAAAATACTTATATATATGAAAAATGTTTAATAAAAATTTTGAATTTACCGACTTTTTTTCGAGTAAATTGCAAATAAAGCTACATAGGGTCTTATGCAGACAACTCTCAAACTGCCTCGAACGAACTGTATTTTTAAAATTGAGAAAAAGTTAGGCGGTGAAATGAGCAAAAAAACTATCGTACATTCATTGAAGAAAAAGAAACTCCAAAAATCAACATTATATGGAATAAAAAGTTACTGATCAAAATCTGCAGAAAAACACGGTAAAACCAGAATGTTGCCGCCATTACGCAATAAGGAGATTCTGTTCGGTTTCATTCGGAAGTACGCGAAGTTTTAATTTCTCACACAATGTTGAGTAGACTTATCAAACAATTTAATAGATTCTAAATAACTGATAAATTATTTTACAAACAGAATAATGGAATAAATGAGTTAATTGGTATTTTTCGTTAATAAATAATTTTGTAATAAAAAAATTAATGGATCTATAAAAAAACATTTTTGGTATAATATAGCACTTTTTCAAAATAATTTTATTGATTTAATGATTATAAATAATAATAATAATAATAATCAGTGTTACATGTCATTAAATAACTTTTTTATTCCATTAAATTTTGCAAAGAAGTTTTTTTCATCAAGTGTAATACTAATTAGTAACAAAAGTTACTTGTTATGAATAATTTTTGTATATAAAAAATTAATGTTAATAATAAAAGATTATATAGAATCACAATTGTTATTAAATTATCTTCTTGAATAATTAAAATAATAATAAAAGTGAAATGTTGAAATTAATTATTCAAATGATTATTTATTTTAGGGCATATTTCATTTGCTAATGTACATTTTTATTAAGTTTTTCACATTCGTGTAACACTCTAGGATCTCTAAAAATTGAAATTATTTCAGTATAATCAAGGGTCAGTTAATGCAGGAAGGGACGCAACACCCTATGGGTGTACTTCACAGACGTTCGTCCCTTCCTGCATCCGTAGTTCGACTTTCGATCGATCAGTCTTGATCAGTCGAGTTAAGCGAGCCCCCTGCGGGGGCTCACGTACTTGTGAGGGCGGACCAATGGCAATTCGGTATTGTGATGACATGATGGTGGTCGTATGAACTTTGGATTGTGATGTATGTTGTGAGGACATTTCCACACCACAGTTGCTTGCGCATCGACAATATATGATTTTGAAATACTCTCTTTTTTAGTTTTGTTTTAAGAAATCACGTATAAGCGAATTGACACATGGTTCGCTTGTGTCACCTGAGGAAAAAAATGATTATGCTTTTTAAATATATTCCTTTTATTTTGTTATAAAATTATTTGTTCCAATCTCGAGAAAGTCTTGATTGTGAAATATTCATATAAAGATTCTTATTGAAAAATCTCTTATACTTGAATTGACACACAGAGAGCTATTTTAATCTGGATAAAAATATATTAAATATGAATAAATACATTAATTCTTCTTTCTTATAATGTAAGAAGAAAACGGAGCTCGAAAATACGAAAGTTTTAAATTCTGAAGTATAGTTTGACATTGGAAAATCACGTATTATAGAACTGACGCTAGTGTCGTCTGGACAAAAAACATAATTTTTTCTAATTTTATTTATTTATTGAATTTATTTATATATTCATTATCAATAAAAAAATTAATGATAATTACCAGGCTAGAAGTAAACGTGATTTTAAGATATTCATTTAGGGATATTTATAGAAATTACATATATTTGAACTCATATATGGAACACTAGTGTCACCTGGAGAAAATTATAACTAATCCAAGTTTTAATACATTCTAATTTTCTATAATTAAATATCTGTTCTAGGTTCCAATAGGAACTCGATAAGAAATTCCTCATTTATAGTTTCGTGTTGATAAATAACTATAATTGAATTAACATAATTGTTACCAAGACAGAAGCATTTTATTTACATATGAAATCTTATTAATTTCATTAATTTTACTTTTTTATGATTTGGAAATAATTGACGCTCTAAAATGAATTTAAAACACTTTTTTATTAGTTCCATGTTTTAATTATCGTATAACTAATGTTTTATAAAGGACTCCCTTTGGACCTCTAGTATAACGAATTAACACGGTTAGCGCCAGTGTCGCAAGAAGAAAAAAAAAGATAAATTTTGTTAGATTCATTATACTACTTTGTAATAAATGAAAATAAATTCAGAGTCGGAAAAATTGGTTAAAAAATATTAGTTTATATGATCATATTGAAGAATCACATATACTCGAATCGACACGCGGAGCGTTGTGTCGCGTAGACGATAAGATTTAAATCTTATTAAATTAATTTATTGTATTTTGTTGTAATTAAAGGCTTATTCAAATCTCATCATAATTTTGATATATCTGATTTATAGTTTTGTCTTAAAATTTTTTGTATATTCAAATAGAAACGTGGATACGTATTAGGGCCTATGTGAAATGTGTATTGAGGTATTAGTATTTGACATTGCGTTACTTTAATTTTTATTAAATTACTTATTTTATTCGTTTTAGTACATCACTTAAATGAAACGTTTGTTTAAGAAGGTTTTTTATGTATTATTTTATTCAACATTGCAGCTGAACTTCTTAAGTTCTTGTTTTATCCCAATTCAAGGAAATATTACTATGTTCTTCTTTTAATAAATTTATTATTATTATATTAATCTGTTGGTAAGAACTTGAGTGATATGATTTGGTGTTATACATTTTAAATTAAATACTTTTTCGTCCTTAATGTGAATCTTGTGACCTGTTTTTGTTCTTTTGTTCTGTCATCCACACATAGAGTGCTAAAACATTTTTCTCACTCATCTCCAATTTAGTCACACTTTTACCAAACACAATATCGAAAAGTTTGCTTTTGGTACACTCGTTAATTATTTTCTTGGCACACTTGCTCAATTTAGGACACTGATATCCCGTTAAATCGATAATTTTCTTCTCTTTCTTATCCGCTATATAGGGTAGTATCCAGCTTATTTTTTGCAAACCTTTCAAATAGATCTCTTTTTTTGTCTTCAATTCATTGTTGATAATATTCCATAAACGATTATAATTTAAATGTTCATCTGACGACCAACTCAATCCATGGTGATGCTCTGTTAACCATAAAGCCGTTCGTGCATCATTTGCTGACAACTCATACATATTGGTTGGTGGGTTGAAAGTATATGTTTTCTTTCTTCTATATGATAAAATCGTAAACGTTTTAAAAATAAAACGTTTTTCCTTCATGAACCCTTGCATGTTCACGATGGAACTGTAAAATAAAATAAACTTCACATAAGGAAATGTCATCACAACATACATCACAATCCAAAGTTCATACGACCACCATCGTGTCATCACAATACCGAATTGCCATTGGTCCGCCCTCACAAGTACGTCAGCCCTCGCAGGGGGCTCGCTTAACTCGACTGATAAAGACTGATCGATCGAAAGTCGAACTACGGATGCAAGAAGGGACGCAACACCCTATGGGTGTACTTCACAGATCGATCAGATTTAAATCAATCAGTTTCTGAAGCAATTTTTTCAACGAAATTAAATGACTTTTTACAATATTTTTTCTTACCGTAATCCTGGGCTTCCCGTTTAACATCCAAGGAAGTCACAATACCTTTTACTGCATTACATTATTCATTAATTACATTCTTTTATTAATTCATCAATCGATACATCATGCTTTGCCATTTCTTCAGCCCATAAGAGTTGAACCATCTCATTTTGAAATCTGTTATTTCAATGTGTTTTCATTTTCTTTAACACTAAGACGCTTAGGGAAGGTTTGTGTGATATTGTCGTATTACTTTTCCTCTATGTGTCATTTCACGTGAAGCGGGTAACAAAAAACACTTCAGTTTTTCAAATTGTTCTTTTGCTCGAGTTGCACTTATAAAAGTCAACACAAATATAAGGTGATATTGTGTACGAATTCTAGTTACTGACTTCGGGCTATTAAAGATTTGATTCTATATGAAGTAGCGCTAATTTCGAGCACAATTCTTTAGTCAAAGAAACAAAAAATATAAATTAGAGAGTATTTTTAGAGGAAATGAAATGCTATTTTCTATTACGATATTAATTTTGAAGTTTTATTTTCGTACAGAAAGACTGAATTTCTTAGGACCTGAAAAACTCTCATGACCCTGTTTTTTTTTAAGTTCTTGGATCTGCTAAAGTGTAAAATTCCTTGTTGGCATTTGGAAAGTGTATTAACTCTATTACCCTTCAGTTGATAAAGTATAATTTATGTCTGTCTCATAAATTATTTTCTAATGAAAGCATTTATTCGTTAATACAGACTAAATATACAACTACATTTGTTAATATATTTTATAGACAAACGCATAAATACATAGCATGTTTGTAAATTTTCTTTATCGGTATACTTGTCAAAAGCGAATATAATATCCTTTTAGAAATATTATTAGTATCTCTAAACAGTTCAACTAAACTAATTTTAAATATCAATAATATTTTTGCAATATCTCCATTCCTATCTACATCAATGATATTGAGGTTACTTAATTACATTTTCTCAAAATGCAGGAAAAACTATATGAGATTACTTCGATAGTAATTCGTATACCAATTGTCAATCTGTATTTATTATTTTGTAATTTTGTGACATTTATTTGTTTATAACATCTCAAAAGTAGAAGACTTGTGCCAGTTTAAGGACTGAAAGGATGGGGAAAGGGTGATGGGGGTGGTGGGTATAACGTGCCCGTGCAAAAATGTGCCGGTTTAAGCACAGTGTTCTCCATAAGAATAAAACATGTGCCGGTTAACTGATAAGGGGGGAGAGAGGGGGGAACGTGCAAAAGTGTACCGGTTAAAACACAGTGGAGTGATCCCGGACATAACGGTTAAAGCAAAGTGCCGGTTAAAGCACAGCATCAAGGTCACAGGTGTCGCGAAGTGAAAAAATGTGCAAGTTAAAGCACAGTTTCAAGGTCACAGCGAAATTACAAGTCCTGACAGGTTCGACTTTTCTCCATAATGTTGCTCAATATGGAGAAAAGTGTAGTCTCATCATCGTGGTAGAGACCCACTAATAAATCGGCAATCAAGTCACCATGAGAATCATCACTCGCATCACTTACATCATCACGCACATTACCAACAGGAATAACACGGTTCACGTCCGCCAACAAATCCCCAACATCATCGTCGGTAGAACCGTCCAACGTGCGACGACACATCAGACAGGTGTCCGTTGTGCAATGCACGTGCGATAAAAGTGAGGTGGTGTGCGACGGGAACGACATCAAGGCATATAGAATTAGTGATGACGTGTGACACGGAGTCTACCGTATCAATAGACCAGTACACGAGTTAATAGGAGAGAGAGAAAGTTGAGAAAGATCAGAGTACAGATGGGATGCAACGGCAGAGGGTGGTTGTGGTGTGGGGGTAGCATCCTGTGGAAGACGACAGCAGATGTTGTCGACAAGACGACGTTCCCCAGTCGTGTGAAAATAGCACACAATCTGTTCCACTTGTGTGTGGGAGAGATGATGACATCCGATATACATCACGTCACGGGCACACAAATTGAAACACCGCGCAACAGGAACACAATACACATAACTATAGATGTTGCACGTGTCGTCCGCGAAGGCGTAGCGGAGGTGGTGCGGGGTGTTGGTGTAGTCGGCAAAGGTGGTGGGGTGGGGTGGGGTGGTGACAGCGAAAGAGGAGGAGTTGTCGAAGTCTCATCAGATGCAGAAGCGTTGCGCAACACAGGTGATTCAATCTGTGGTAACTCTGTCACAGCAGAGGAAACGGATGGAAAACCCGCCAAACAAAGTAAAATGCAGATGGAGTTGAACGATGAGAACATAGCAGACTATGTTGTGTTGATATCCTCTTCGATCATCGATTCACGCTCCCGCCGGCAGATATGACAGTCGCGTTGAGTGGGTGGAGGACCGTCAATGTATGTGCGACCGGTGTTATAATGCTTCAGACAATTACGAAGATACTGCATGGATGCGTCTGAACGGCTGCAGGCAAACGGTGAAATACAAGACCGACTTGATGCGCAGCCGAATTGGCGAAAAATGCAATTGGAAGATGACGCAATGTCTCGTCGTTCAACGAGGGAAGATTCTGTCCGACACGGAGATAGTCTGTGATGGCTTTCATGTGGTTTTCAACGCGCATGATACGGAGATTCGACGCTCACAGACACACTCATATCGAATGTGTGCGCTCGAACACGGTACAGTGTTCACTGCGTTTCCTGCACTGCACAGCATCGTTTAAGTAGTAGATCTATGACGCATGTGCATCGTGAGCAGCGCATGTGTACGGATGGAACTCTTGGCGAGACCACACGTGCATGGATGGAATATTTGGGTGGCGTCACGATCTCACGTGCAAAGTCAGGAACACGTGAACATCTATTAATCGGATATACATACACGAGATGAACACTTGACCATCTCCTCAATCACACACGCATCGTTATGGCTCCACGTGCATGGATTGGATGCACGTATGTTGTCTCGATCGCATGTGCAACGTGAGGAACACGTGCAGTGCACATCTGTTCATATCATGTAAATGCTGCACAACGTGGTGGGGACAACCTCACTGTAAAAACTACTTCATCGACCACCAAACTAACCAGTCAAGTCGAAGACCTAAAACGCTGTGTTGAGCTTTGCAAACTACTGGAGGAAGAAAAAACGAGATGAACGTACCATCGCTCTACAACGGACGCATAAGTATAGTGTGTCCGATGTTTTTAATAGAGTGAAGAAAAACACAATGCAGTCTTGTTCAATAGACGTTTTTATTGTATATGGGCCATAGTGGATATGCAAGGATTTATGCGAGAGAGTGAATTTATTTACAAAAGCTTAGCCATCCTTACAAATTGCAATGATATGGATTCATTCCTATTTTCCGCATCGTGCGAAGAAGGGGATTTGAGTAAAAATGATATAAAATTTGCCAATTGGTTGGAGAAGAACCACCATCTTTTAGAATGGAAAACGAAGTTTGGTGCAACATATAGTACAGATGGTTTGTCGTAAACAGACTTATCTAAAATCATGAAGAGTAGATTGGGAAAGATGAAGGTGTTATATGTAAAAGTGTGCAAAAAATAGGGTGGTTCATGCCTTATGTGACTGTAGGTCCCGACATTGTAAACGTAGAAATTACAAGAGTGTTTGGAACGGTACACACAAGAGTTTGAGAAAAGCTAAGAACGTGAAGTACTGTGTGGATGGGAAATTGATAAAATGGCGAACGTCACGTAATGGCACTCTATCTATGGATGACAGAGTCGGGGAAGGAAAACATCCTTCAGCCTCCTTCAACGCCACAAACGCGTAAGACTACTGTTTAGTTTGTAGATTATTTGGTGAATAAAGATTAAGAAGAAATAGATTTTGATCCGAGATGTTTGGAAAATGATGTTTAAGAAGAACATGCCTCTTCTAGCGTGAATCCAGAAACCTCACTGTAATCAATATACAAACACATTGATGTTCTCAATTGTAATCCAGATTCATCGAATCGATATAGAATGAAATAAAAAACAATGTTAAACATTTGTTCATATTTTTCCTTAACACACACCCATACACCAAGTAGAATTATTTTTAAGTGAATAAAACGTGTCAGACTATACTATTGATGTTAAGAAAGAGAGAGAGAGAAAACGTTTCTTTCACAACTCAGACTGGGTTGATACGTTGTTTCTACACACACTCAACGAGCAGCAATTTTCTCGCTTTATGATTTGATCGTCATGGAAGAGAGAGATGACTCTGCGTGGGAACAACCTCACACAATAAAACACTTCGTCGAGCACATACGTTTGGAACGATTCAAGAACAAAAGTAGTGGAATAGGCAAGTTTTGGATGAGTGTGAAAAAAACGTATTAAAGTAGACGACATGGTAAGAGGTTGTATCAATGGATGACGGAGTCGGAGAAGAAAAACATCCCCCGTCTCCTAAATAGCTTCCCTTGCGTAAAACACCTGTTTCTTATGTTTCGATTATTTCAAAATGTATTCTCTATTTTTTTTATTTTTATGGTTGGGGAAACACTCATGAATAAGGAAGAATAGTGCATCCCACGAGAGTTTGTGGAAAAAGATGGGATGGTCCTTGATTTACCCAAAGTGTATTCTTGATATTAAAACAAACAATGTAAAAAAGATTTTCACTCTCTTGCTTACATCTGACAGAGTTGACACAATTATTTTAAGAGGATAATAAAACATGTTTATTATCTAAGAACCATGTTCTCGCTTTATGATTTGATAAAGTTGTGTGGGGGCAGAGCGATATCGTGGTGTGGGATCAACCTCACCCAATAAAACACTTCGTCGAGCACAGCGCACAAACTAGTCGAGCTACTCCTGCGGACTGCACATGAACCGGTCAAGCGGTGATATTGGGAAGAAGATGAGTAGCTCATCGCATCTCAACACGAATGCGTGGGTGATTGTGGATACACAGAGGCGTGGGCACAAGAAGAAATACTTCTACGAAAATATAGTCTTTCATGCAAAAGAAGAGACTGTGCGATCGTACATGTTCAAGCGTCCCGACAAAGATGAGGATTTGAACGAAGAGGCTGTAAAACATACTACCCACCTGGTAGCAGACAAAAAACTCACATTACGTTGGATGGAGGAAAGAGAAGATGGGATACGCGTGTGACTGTATAGAGTTTTCCACGATGTCGTGAAAACGAGACTGGAGGGTGTGTAGGCGTGGTTAAGGCCGTATGTGGGTACGGACGCAAACATTGTAAATGTAGAAAACTATGAGTGTCCAAAATTCAGGAGTTGAAAGATGTGATTAAGAATTTGGGGATTATTCAATTCGGCGATTGGGGATGATATTATGCGGTTAGAGTTAAGTGAATGTCACGCTGTGGAAATGTATGACTGGATGGTGAAGAAGGAAAAGGAAAGTCTCCAGTCTCCTGCCGAATGTTCCGAGAAGCGAGAAGAATGCATACCACGGAAGCTGTATGATTGGCCCGAGTGTCATCCAAATGCTACGAACTGGTAGATAGGGGTAAACTTCTCTAGGATGATAGAGAGGGGGAGGCCCCCGATGTGCACCACTGTACATCAATATAGAGAATTTAAAAAAAAACAATGTAAAATAGAAAAAAATGTTTGTTCATTTTCCCCCTCCCTTTCCTATTCCTTATTCCACACATCAATTTGTGTAATGTTTCCCCATAGCACAGAGGATGAGTAGGATGGGAATGAGAGAAACAAATAAAATGTTATTTCATTTTTTTATAAAAAAATTTACAAATCATTTATTTTACACAAGTATTATTTTCATCAATCCACGAATTATGTTTCGCATCGAATCCCAACCCTCGATATTTATGTCGATATATCAATGATCAATGTAATATATTTTTAAAATATCGATATGATATATAATGAAATTTTTTTCGATGTCAACATCTCTAATCCTGTCTGTTTGCAACCTCATCACGACTAAACCACCAAAAATTTGGGGAGGAGATAGTTTAGATGTTCAGGATGAACAAAGGCTAACGTTTACTTTTTAAATATGCGATAAGAAAGATAGAAATTGTTTTTGGCGATAAATATTGATAAAATCGGGAAAAAAGTTATATTTTCTTACGCCTTCTAAACGATTAGAGATAGGTGGCAACGATGAATGACAATATTGTTTTCCTCAAAGAGCTCTACAAAGAAGTGAGCGACAACATACGACTATCTACAAAAATTAACCTTAATTATCTATTAAATGTTATTAAAAATAAAAATGTTAAAATACTTACATTTAAGAAAGTAATTTAAAAAGGAAAATATCAATCATCATCACATTTCATGGATTATTTGTTTTATAAACATATAAAACGTCTGTAAATCGTAAAATTTCGACAAATCGTTTAGATTTGACAAGAATTTTAATGAAGTGGTGCAGCCGCGTCATGCCTCGGAAGCGAATATTCGATCGACGCGGCTCCCGCAAGAGTGTGTTTTGCGAACATTCATGTATTGCATTAAATTTGTTTTATTATGATTTTGAAAATGGATGCAGCACGTTTAAAAAACAGTAAGTAGAACTATTTGATCTTACTATAAAGATAGATTTAATTTTTTCCTGAATAAAAGTACATTAGTCTAAGAAAAATCTCGGACAACGCTGGGTAATCAACTAGTAAAAATTTAAAGTATTAAGTGGTCAAATGGGTGCGTCTTGACTCCAGATAAAAGTGAAGTTTCATCAGATAAATCATTAACATTTTGCACTCTACCATTTTAAAATGATTTAAAATGCAGTTGATAAATCAGCACGTACAGAATCAACACAATTACCGAATTTACACTTTAAGTGATGAAGTTGAGATATTAAATTAGTCTCAATAATAAAACTATGTTGTCGTGGAATAATAAATTAAAAATAAAAGGTTTAACAGTATTGAAGACCAATTTATCAAACATTCTTACAAAACCATCACATTCAACAATTTCTCGATAGTTATTTACAACAGTAATGTCCCCCCCCCCTTGGATATGAAATAATATTACTAACTACCAAATACACGAAAAGTACCCTTTTGAGTACTAAAAAAGATTAGATATTGACATAAAGACTAACCAACATGGAATGTATGCCATCCAAACCAGGAGGATTGAGTATTCAGATTTAAAGCAGTCCACCTTTTCATCCTCTGTAAATACAATTAAATTACAGCATTCATTGAAATCACATTCTTAGAGCTAAATTGATCAAACTCCCTATACACTTTACTAAATTTATGACGAAATAAATTAGTAATACCTTTTACATTATATACTCTCTTATCCCCTAAATGAACTCATGTGGGCATTGGACTATGGCTTACTACTGTATTATACAAATTTGTATAAGTAATACAATACACAAATTTGTAAAAATTTTACCGTTATCAGATAATGATGCTTCAGTTGTAGTAATTAGTTCTTCTTTATACCTAAGGAGTAAACATTTACAGAGTCATGTTCCAACTTGAAATAAATTATAGTACATCAAATTGTAATAGATTATAGTACATAAAGTATATAATTTACGAGTATATAATTTATTGTATTTATTTTTATTCAAAATTGCACTTTTTAATTCATTAGAAAATCATTGAGGAATTTTATTAGACTTAATAGTTACCTTTGGCACAAATGTATCAATTATATGTTAAATACTATTTTAGTACCACTAACAAGCACATCAAAGTATATCTTAATACACATACATGTAGGAATTTCAAATTTCTTAAATTAAGCTTTAATAGCATTTTAATCAGTTCTTTTGAATTCATGCACTTTATCAAATGTTTTGATTGGATGATAGAATCTCCATAGGAATGTGATTGATAAAGTTACATGATACACATTACAATAAATAATTGTGTCTACATAATATCAACCATTGTACAATCAGCATGCGTAATTAATAATTCTAATATATTACCTGTGGTATTAGAATGTTGTCTTAGTTTAAAAAGTAAGAACCAATGAGACGTGGTGTTGGCAGGAACACTGTGATCATAATGATCGCCAAAAGCATAAGAGTAATTATTTGAAGTTAACGATTTAAAGCTATGTATATAAAAATCACCTATTGATTCAAGTTAACACATATCATGTCTATTGAAATAATTCGCAATTGGAAATTGAATGTCAATTGCAATTCATCATACTATCCAGATGGTGGTGTAGTAGTTATATAGGTACGAAAAAGCATTATCATTGAAATCATTGATCAAAAAATTAAAAAAAGTATTTTCAACTAACGGCAAGTTTATATAGTTCAGAGGGTTTTCACAGCAATTAAGACCCCGCCTCTGTGTTTCTTGGTACTTGGTACTAGAGAGATCACATCGTTTGATATTATATTCTTTCCAACCAATTTCAACCCTTTTGATATCACTTTGAACTTTCATACAACTCTTACTAAGAGTAATATCAAAATAAAAAAAACACACTTGACACTTCCTCTAAACTCACCCAATCTTGTCTTAATAATATGGATATTTTGATACAAAATATTCATAACATTATTTTGAAGTCAATTCTGGTTCCCAGATAAATTAGAATCGGGTGTATATTAAACAACTGTTAGTTTTCCACGTGTAAATTTTACACATATATTTGATTCACCATTATTATTCATTTGTAACCAAGTCAAATCAGTGGTAATTCTCATGAATCCACCACCAAATGTATTCTTATTTTGTTATAAATCTAACAAACATCCTCAGATGATGAAGAGAAACTCGAAGAAGTCTAGACTTATTAGCAACATACTTTTTGCCAACGTTGAACTTAAATATTACTAACATTGAATGGTATATTTAAGACACTATCTAGAAGCAATTTAATTACTATTGAATGATCAGGCATATAAACATCCCCAGAGTCCTGAAATTCATACGGATTTTAACATTCCTTTCTTTTAATTTCTTTTAAAACCGCAGGAAGTTATTTTTTAATAAAACACGCTGGTTCAATGACTTTGACTCTTCGTTCAACATCAATGATTCATTTAAAAATAGATGCTTGGTTACATCGTATAGTGGTGTTTGATTAATTTAAAAGTTTCTCCAACATTTTCCACAAAAATCTAGAGTTTAAATCAAGATTTTCTAGATCATCAGAATATTTATCATCTTTGTTTAGTTGGGCTAGAATTTGGTGATAAAAATGAACAGAGTCATGATTACCTCTTACATGCTACAATACGACCACACGCTAGAACAGTTCTCTCAACATAGAACTAATGAAATTATTACTTACAATTAATACACTAATTAGTCATTGTAATGTCAATAAATCCTTGTATTATGGGGCATTTGGTCAGTTTCTTGATATTACTCATAGCTTAATGTATTAATATAATAAAAAATGACTTAAGCCAACAGTTACTTTTAACGAGAGGTCGACGAAAAGAGTTTGACGTAGACTTATCCACCGGTTATACTTGTTTAGAACTTGAACCAGGAGTGGTCGAAACGGGCCTTAGTTGAATGTATAGTTTTGATGTAATAAATCAAAATTCGAAAAAGAGCGTTTTTGTTTTCTAGTTGTTTTCATTCTTTTTGAACTTTTACGAGATGACGAAGTTCAAATTCGTAATCAGCTCCAAATGAGCGAAATAAAAGAATTTCTCTGCAACTTTCGGTGTAAAAACACCAAATGACAGAACTACTTACAATTTTTTAATTGCTCCCTTCACTTCCATAAGGTGGGGAGGGGGTCCAGTTTTGTATCATTTGAAGTTCTTTTTAATATTAATTTATTTTTATAATAATAATTTTAGTATTTTCCTTTTGAAGTGTATTTATTGAGAAAAATAAATAAGTGTATCTTGCGTTTAAGTCAAGTAAAACAATTTTTTTATGCCAACGTTTCGTTATATTTTGTATCTTCTTCATGATTACTTGATCATCAACAAATGATATTTTCAATATTAATTTATACAATAAACTGCAGAACACTGAAATCAACAATTCTTAACAATTCTAAAATATGATTGCACTGTTCGTATCATCCCATACCAAACACACCACCAATCCTGCATACATCCTCCTCCAAAACACGCAACCATTTTACTACATTTCTTCACACATACACACATCATTCCAATGAGCAAGCAATACTTAGTCTGACTATTGTCCAACTAGTTAAAGTAAGCTCCATATGTGCGCCTTCTCATTACTCATGTTAGTGACGCCACATTGCTACAAACCTCCATAGATTGTAAAATATTAACTATAATTAACACTATTATCTACCAAACATTAGGAGTTAAACCTGATTTACAATTACATTCCTTAATAAAACAAGACGAGAGTTAGAAAAATGTAGAAAGATGGCCGTTTCTACACAAATATTAAAATTCGTGGCACTAATCTTTTCCTGTTCCACACACTCTATTCCCATTATTCACTTTAGATTAATAGTTCTACGACTAAATCACAGAGTGTGATTCTATAATAACACCTCCATTTTCTATTTCACCTCTGTGCAATGACGTTGCCTTAGTGTATCGGTTGTTCTTACATTTTTTGGGAATTTTGTTCCGAAATGAGGCAAAAGTCGGAATAACATTTGATCTCTTTAATAATTTTGAAGCCTCGTGTGAAAAATTGGAAAGTGCGTCTCTTTGCCCCACTTCCTTTATCTCCCGGTGAGGTTTCGCGAGGAGACCTAAATCCCGTGTAGAATAATTTATGTCGTAAACGGTACATCACTCACATTCTCCATTCATCTCATTCAGTGAAATACGAGTTATCCATGTTATCTTAAGATAGAGCAAATAGGTATTCAAGTATGGTAGCAGAACAACTTAAGAAAAAATACGTTTGACGAGCGTTTAAATAACTCATTTGAATCAAATTAGTTAGAAGACAACAATATTTAATTTTGTACCATCGTCTACTCACTGTATCCATGATTAATTACAAGGAACCAAATTATGTCGATGACTCACCTCATAAACCTCCAAATTGTTGGCAGGTACCACAAGAAGATAAGCGGTAATTAGTAGACTCACTTGTTTTCCTGCTGACCTTCCTCCAAAACATCTTCACTGGAAAAAGAATAACGGGTCATTTGTGGCGCTGGGAAACGCATTTGAAGTTTGTTACATTTATCATTTCACTAAAATTGAAAAGGGCCAATCATCTTAGATACGTCATATTTACATTCCTAACAGCGTATAAAATAAAGTTGTATAAAAATTCGTAAAATAAAAATCATATTTCCTAATATTTATTTTCGTCCCAGCTCCTTCATTATTCTTTTTTCTTTATTTGAACCGGTGATTGCAAGAGCTAAGTCATAAAGAAAGAAATTGAGTTAAATATGCGGTGAAATGTATTACATCAGTCTCGTTACATCAATGTGTGCAATGCATCCTAGAGAGTAGAAAGATCTCTAGTCGTGTAGTTTCCACATCAAATGCTACGAATCGCAAGCACTATCTTTATGGGTAAGATAAGAACCCTCCACCTACAGTAAGACCCATTAAGACAACATCGTCGAAGTTACGGCTTCGCAACATGGAGATAGACATAACCCTTGTTCTCACTCGAAGTCGCTTTTAACACCAATACTTAACCTCTGGATTAGTAATTGTATAACATATGTCTTACACGAATAATAGGTAATAGAAACAAAAATTACCAGAATAACTGAATCATAGGGACTGACAAATCTCGTTCTCACTTCTATTTCTTTTAAATTCAGTAATGAATTATTCCTTCAGGCCGTTGGTGCATCCATGAGCCGTTAAAGCGGCACCCTCATATGCTAACTTATTCATGGGATTCCTTGAAAACGATTTTCTTGAAAACAAACTATCCTTCCACTTCTATGTTTGAGACATTTAGAAGCTGTTTTTTTTTATTTGGACTCATGGACATGAAGCTCTTCAAAATTTTCTCATTGAACTAAATTGATCATACTCTGTAGTACACCTGTAAAATCTTCCACAAACTAATAAACTTCCTGGATATCAATAACTCACTTTTGAGATCAATACCATTCAAACTAAAGAACATATAAAACCTCCCAACACACAACAATACCGTCATTTTGATAGCTACCACACACACCGTGTTAAACGCTCTCTTCCATACGTTCTATCTATCCGTGGGCATAGAATCTGCAATAATCCTACAAATCACAATCAATACCTAATCAAACTACATGACACCCTCACTAAATGCTTTTATCTCACTGAATTATTGAAAAAAATAATTTGACCTCCTAGCTCAAATTACGTATCTAAAACCATTAATACACTACCTTCAGTCACCTGCATTATGTAAACATTTTCCCCCGGTAATGACAAAATTAAACATTTTTCAAAGACTTGTATCAAATCATAACTTCCAACCTCTCCACAAAATCCTAATTCAACAACCCCCTCAACTTGTTAATGAACAACCCCCTAACCTCCAAAAGTTATTAAGTAATAACCACGCCCCTCTGACTTTTTCATCCAGCACAAAACGCTGTGAAAAATGTAGGTGTATAGCATGCAACATCATTGATCCTTCTACGTCCTTCCCTTTACTAGCCCTGTCACCCAATTCACGCACAAAATTTGACTAGGCAGTGAATTCACCTCCAGAAATTGCCATTACCTTGTACGTTGCACCATCTGTAAAAGTTATTTATGTAGGAGAGACCATTACTATACTCAACATCAGGATGAACAATCACAGAGCTTCTTGTGATAAATCCATTTCTTCTCTTCCTGTCCCCTCCCACGCTAGATTGCATAATAAAAATTTAATGAATGTTATAATTTTTGAAACTCTTCCTATACATTCACAATCCATAGACGTAAAAGAACATGAATTAGGTTTCATCTGGTCCCTAGGATCTTCTACTCATCCCAGTTGAGAAAAAAATAAATTTTACTTTTGCCATTTTAAGTAAACAGTGAATTCAAATTCAATTTTACCTCTTTTCGTTCCTTTCATCTAACGGTCGGTCAACATTAGAGAGAGAAGAATTGGTTCATTTTCTACGTGACTCATGAAGGCTGGAAGCCGAATGAGAGCGACAATTGTGTCTTATTTCATTTTCACATTTTTAACAAAAACCCTTTTATGCACTTGATTAACCAGTTGAAAATCGCATTAAAATACGAAGACACGTTTAAGAAGAGATCACGTTCAACAACATCCAGGTGAATAATTTCAAAAAATGGATCTAAAACTAAAAATTTTCAAATAAGTGATATGTTTAATAAGCTTATTTGAATCGTTTGCTTGTATACTGCTTGATTATACGTTGTGACGTTTAGGAGAGAACGTTTAAACATTTACATACAAAAACTACTACTATATCTTAATTAGTTGGGTGAAGATAATACACCATGCTGTTAGCGTGAACGCCAAAAAAGATAAAAATATTTTCACATCTTTGCGCACATGGTAAACAAATATCAAAAAGTTAGAACTTCGATTTCACATATTTAAATTCACAATATTAACATAGAAATCCTAGATGATATTTCAATTAATTCGTGATATATAATAAAAATAAGTCACATGTCACCCTAACTTTCCTATGAAAAATCAGAGTTTCAAAAGAGACTTTTACACCTCCGATATTTTGACGGTTCTTCTGGTTGGAAATAACTACTACGTAATTTTTTCCTGCCTGATCGTGGACTCTAACTCGTCTATCTAAGACCGTATGACTGTGATCAATTAGGGACAAGAAATGCATACAAAATATATTACATCAAAACAATACATCAAGAAAATAAAATTTGAATTGAAAATTGTCTTTCTCAATAAATTGAATAAACTAAATTACGAACACAACAAACCTTGTATTAAATATTAACATAATAACTTGACATAACACTTTGACTAATTACAAAACATGCAAAATACATAAATCCTGAAAGCATTCATTCATACTTAAAACATTAATATATTCTCTTTAATTAACATTTTACATTAACTTTTGTTAATATTTTACTCTAAAAAAAAATATCTTTCACAAATCATTGTGATTTATTCAATAAAACACAGTTTTAGTGAGAATTAACGATACTTCGGTTTGACGTTTTAACCCAAAGAAGTACAAAGAATTTTATACTTTCCATTACACAACATCATTCAATGAAAAAGTTTAGATGTAAAAATTATTACCGTTCTCGTGTCTAAAAGAGCGCTACCCTTGATACTCAAATTCTCGTACTGCCTGCGCTTACTGCCTGCGTTTGGGGATGATTGGATCTCTAATGAGTTGCTTACGTAGCGAAAAGACAGAAATAATTCTAACTGCGAAAATTGTTCTTCGATATTTTGTCAGGACGTTAACAAAACTAAACAGGTTGTTCGCACCTTCCTACAGTACTGCTTCGATCTGCTACTCCCCACGA
Organism: Laupala kohalensis; assembly: GCA_002313205.1. Lineage (NCBI taxonomy): Eukaryota > Metazoa > Arthropoda > Insecta > Orthoptera > Trigonidiidae > Laupala > Laupala kohalensis. The sequence continues at coordinate 40,622 of NNCF01127630.1, forward strand.
AACCTATCTTCTCGTGTATGCAGAGAAATATCGTCATTTAGTTAATATCATGATAATGTTTATGGTCATACCGAAGACCGCTTGCAAATGACTAAAATGAAATTCAAATGATTTTCCGTTACTACTTGATTTCTAATATCATTCTTTTACGTAACGAATTTTTGAACATTTTTTTTTCAAAAATTTTTTACTATGAATTTCATAACCTGATGAATAATGTAGCTGCTTCTTAAGCGTAGAAATGTTGAACGGATTCTGATAATTGAGCAAGATATCACATATAGCCTTCTCGAATCTTAATGCAAGAACTACTATGGCACGTGTAACCAGCATGCGTCTCCGTATCAGAATGGCGTCTTTTCAATCCTTCCTAATATTCTGGATTCATAGCTAGCTGAATTTTAAAATAATTTCCTTATTGGCTCATTAATTATCCTTGAGGCATTCCTATGTTCGAACCGTTTCAATGGCGCTTCGGTTCCGCAAGGACATATTACATTCAACCGGGAAATCCGAACGCTGCTTTCCAGAACATTTTCTACCAAGTCAGTTGTCTCACTGGCGACAACTCAAATTTCGATTTTGTTCATGGGACTATATCCTATGAAAGGTCACTGGGGGTTAGTATTTTCAAATATTTGATCATAATGTTCAATTTCACATTTAGAATATTTTTTATGATGTAATTGGATTCAATTTTCTCAATTCTTATGGAAGTAGGGGAGAACTAGGTAATATGGAACGGATAAGATTGCTTGTGCTCGACACATATTAAGGCCAGTGCTTCACCATGCATTGCTTCTCTCTACTACCTAGCAGAGATGATAAACTTTTGGCTTCTATCTTCACGTTTTTTTCATTATACATGATTAAGTGAGATCTTACACTAATCGGAAATGCCCCAATCTTTAAGACAATTCCGAACAGGTAGTGGGGTAATGTCGAACTCTGTAATAATTGGGGGAAACTCCTGAAATAAAATAATTAGGTCTATTATGTTAAACATTAATATACAACACAGTAATATACATGTACAATACCAATACAGAAACAAAATATCAAGATAACTATAAATAACCAAAAATTAAGCGATATCTAATGAGAAAGGTGGAAATCACAAACGAAATTTTGTGGTGAACCGCAAACTGAGTTCACCCAGCTAAAGCATTGACAATAACAGTACCAATGTTCTTAATCTTCACCAAATTCTCCATACATAAGATTTATCTTTGAAGTCACGCTCCTCTCTTACCCTATAAAGTCTTCTGAGAGAAGTTCATAGTACGGAGCCATCACGTCTTGTGATCTATGAAAATTTTATTATAACAACTAGAAATGGTACAGGTAATAGGTACAGAAACTTATATTATTGCCCAATAGTTACTATAAGTTTTAAGTATTTCACTCACCTTTAATTTGATGTTACAAGAATTTAATAACAACACTTGCCAAAACACCTTATTTCAAAATTACACATACTCACCTAAGGCTAGAGCAAAACTATCTGTGTGGACGAGTTGTCAGGAACTGGGTTAGGATTCCGCGCAAATCGGACTCTTCTATTTTCTAGCAGTAGCCTTAAATAAGGGTGTAAGGAATTGCCTCGCTGTTCGGAATTTGCCCGCTTTCCCCTACTATTATTATTTTATTTTATAAAATACTTATTGAAAATTACAAAAATATATCAAAATTTAACTTACTTCAAGTCTAAAATACAAGTTTAGCTATAGACTATCACGAGTAAACATACGAGGAAACCCCACGCGTCAGCAATTAATTGGTTACGAGTCATCTCGATTAGAAAAGGAAATCAGATAAAAATTATATTCATTAGTTTTCCACAACCTTGTACACGACCTTGCAGAATTAGTCAGGAGACTGTAATTGGGAATCCCTCGTGATTTTACACTTGTTTAGTCAAAGGACGATCAATAAGATAAATCAGGAAATTAGAGCTCCTAGTAATCGTCTTCTTTAGTTTGCAGCGCAAGAAATGTGACTGGGCAACCACAGAAGCATATGCGTGATGGATATACTTGAGAATAATGAGGATGCGAGTAATTGCAATGGGGGTAATGTAATTTGTTGCAATTTGTGTTGGCTTCCTATTGCATCTCATATGAACTCCCATAATTTCCCGGAATTCGAACCCAGAAACTTAACCTTCAATGGAGGCTTTGTTTTGTTTTTGATTTAAAAATTGCAGCTTCACGATCGCAATGGTATCAATATATCCACTTATCCGCACCTTTTTTACTTTCTCATATGCGTAGTATGAAGAAAGAATTGCAATCGCGAATCAAACCGATCGCGCAATTTTGATGTAAATATTCGTTATCGGTGTCCCTGGTGTAGAAAAAGGGACTTTAAAATGACGTCCTTCCGTCTGTGAGCACCAATTCTGGCGTAATGGAAGTGTCAAATTCATTCATATCTTATATTTAGCATAGTATATTCTTGTTGTCCATGTAAATGTCTTGAAAAAAGTTTTTCTGAATTTTGTGTTCAGAAAGTGAAATTAGTATGTGCTACATCTACATAAGAGGAACATCGCTTGAAAATTTGGTTTAGATGACGGAAAATAATACCTTTCAGCCGCACTAACTTGTATATTCATAACATTTGAAAATTAAACAGCGTAGATGTATCAAGGAGATGGAGAATACACCGTAAAAGAACTACAGAAAGGTGTAATATTGATGAAATTGATAGATGAAAGGAAAACTCTCTCTAGATACGAAATATCATTATCGTGTACCTGCAAAGAAAATACATTCACATAAAACGTTTTATGCTCTTTGTAAGGTAAAGATATCCCAAAACGTCTTGCTATTATATTGAACTTTGTTATAATTAAAATTACAAATATAAAACGTAAAAAGGTAGATCAGAGCACGAAATAGCTAAGTTATTTTTAGATATGAGTGGAAGATGTATTAGTTAATGATTGAAGTATATTTTCTGTAACACTAATGTTTTTGCAAGTATATCATTTAACTTTAATGCACTAACATAATTTCTATAATCTATTTTTTGTGTCGAAACTATTATGATTGAAATGTTATTAAAATTGTACAACTATTATTTGTATTTATGAACATACTTTTGCGTACCATTGTTTAAGCTTTCAATAATAAATGAGAAAGTATGTGCAATGGTTTTGTACCACGTAATTGTTTCTTTTGTAAAATAATACAGCTTATAAGTTTTGTAATGTAGCATACATGATACATCAAAGAATAATTTCCGTTCCAAAGTATAATTTTGTTTGTTATATTTTAATTCTGGTCGGGGACTATTACAATTGTTTTTTGATTTTGTATTTTTAGAATTTTTTGTTACATATTTCCATGTTTCTTGGGAGTTTTTTCATTCTGTAACACTATGCATTACTGAATTTTCACATCGCCGTATTAAACATTCTTTTTGTTTAGTGATTTCATTTATTTAAGGTTAGTAAGAATTACGTCATGCATTACCATACGTCTTTAATTTTGATGGGGAGGAATTTTCCGTGATTGTTTTTCCAAACATATTCCTAATTTACGTTTGATTGTTTGTTTTCTATTTTTGATGTGTTCTTTGGATTTCATGTGTTACCTAAGTATGTCAGTTTTGTTAATTATATGATTTCATTGGCTTACAAAGTTTTTATTTCTTTATATACTATTGACTGGTATACACATTTTATATAATCTATTTTACATACTGCAATTTCGTTGGAACTTTACTTATATTAGGTGTATTGTCTAATTTTTCTTGTTCTTATAGTTTCATAATATTTCTTGAAAGAACAGGGCTTCACATTTTTCTTGGATACATCTTACCCTCCCTCAACCTTAGGTTGACCCATTATTTATAAGAATACTCCAAATGGGCCCCTCTCCATATTATTTGTCCCATAATTTTACGTATTTTCGCCACAAGTTTCTAAGCCTTGGAGGTATTTGGGTTAAATACCACAATTTAGATAGTAAGTATGTTTCAATACACCATTTTTTATGTTTTTTTAGCATGGATTCTCGTACCAATGCACTTATTGCATTTATTACTATTTTAGACGACATAAATTGTTGTGGTATTGCCCTACAAAAGCCACATTTGATGTATCTTGATTTTGGAAACTATTTGTACTAATGGTAATATATTACGAAAAATTCCTCCTGCTTTTTGGAATTTGCTTTTCCCCCAAATGACCGTGACACTCGATCTTTTGCAATACTCCTCTATTGCCTGCGTAATCAACGGCGAAGGATTTTAACGTCATTAATTCATTTATTATTGCGTTCGTTTGCAATTTACTATCCAAGTTTTTTATGAGTGGGTTCACTCACGTGTAAAATGACACTGTATATAATAGACTTCGCTGTATCATTGAGTGTTTTATCTGTACTGTAGCGGATAAATGTCCATTAATCTGAACTCCGGACATTGCTCTCTTACATTTCGCCTTTAACCATTTACACTACAAGTTATTTTTAGATCTGATCCCCCTTCTGTTTTATATTCGTTCGAGTGCATTTTCGAGGTTTATAGGCAGTATTTCATAATTGACGATTTTCTAATTGTATTAATACAATTAACATACATTCTATAACCTAATTAAATAAAAAATGAAAGATTTACTACCTTTTTTACTACCTCATATATAAAAGAACTCACAACGTTTCGACTTTGTTTGAAGTCGTCGTCAGGTGATCAAATAATAAACAATTATAACAAGAAAACTAACACCAGAACAATGACCACAAATATAACCACAAAATTTGTTTTCAAAAAAGCAAAAAATATACAAACATGTTGTAATATTGTATATACCAGATAGCAAATTGTTATTTTCCTAATTAGTTTTGTAACGTATAATATACCTTATATCCTTAACCGTATCTTTAATGTCTCTTCATTCTCTGCTTGCTGATTACGCAATATGTATGAAGAACTTTGTAGGGTCTTCAACATATATTCGCAATTATTTAATATTTTATAACATTAAATAACTTTATGGTTCTCAGGGATTGGGATTGGTGAGTTTAGTATTGGATATACTATTTGTAATTTTTGTTACTTCAATATACCCTTGATACTGTGAACTTGTGACTTCTTCTCTTGATAGAACAATATTTATCATTTTCATTATCTCTGTTCCTATTATATGCCAAGCGGTTTTATGAAATATTATGGGTATTCCATTACTGCGTGATAATCATCTCTTTCTCCCAATATAACCAGCATTTTTTACGTCTCCTATTGTCTTATCATTTTCAAACGTCTTATTTTATAATTTTCCACTCTGAAATTTATGTTTCCGACAAACCTACCTTTCATTTTACTGAATGCCGTTGTGAAGTAGGCTTACTTAAAAGCTATTCTCATTATGATTTCTTTATCTAGTGTTTCGTCGTTTGTGATGTATGTTTTTTAATTTCATACCTTATATTACTCGTACACGGTATATTATGTACTTATTGTTTTTTTTTTCTTTTTATAGCTACTGTCACATCGTCACTCGTTCATCGTTACCACATTGCATTTTTTCATTACTATCAAATAAACAGAATGTATATGAATACTACTGCAATCGGTCTGGAAAAATCGAGATGTCTTCGGATCTTTACGAATTGGTTCCAGGAGAGTCTATTTTCAAATTTTGACGATGATGTTCAATGTCGTATGTATATATGTATGTATGTTAAGGATATTGTTCTCTCGATAACTCACGAAGAAATGAATGAAAACAAATGAATGGAAACAAAACTTGAGAATTAACTTTGAATGCATTGGGAATAAGTCTATTGCTTGACACCTGGTTCCGACTTCATTTAAACACTTGTCCTACTTTCAGTTTCTTAGAGCGCCTTGTCCTGTTCACATAGTGAGGCAATTGTAGAGTTCAGGGAGGAAGATAGTACAGGACTTTGTAAGGTATTGAGGATAAATATCTTTAAACAGATTGAACTCTTTAGTATTTCATCGTGTTTGATAATTTTAATATGTTTATTAATGTTTAATTTTATATTTTAATTTTAATATATTTTCTCATCTATAAATGATTTTCTAATTTTTTAATTATTTTTGTACTCTGGCCTGTTTACTGCAGTTTTTTTAAGAATTGTAATTGGACAGATGAAATGGGCACACTCCTGATAAAGTTTTTGCTTCCAATCACTTTTTTATAGTTCGATTTCGTGGATTTTGGAAGTAGCTTTGATTTCTTTCACCTCCCAGAGTTAAATTAATTTTTGGTTGTATCCGTGTAAACGTAAATAAAACACTTCAAGTTAATGATTCTTATCTATTCTTTTTTCTCTAGCCAGTAATTAAACACTTTTTGATTTGTAGTTTCACCGCCATTTTCCACCAGTCAGCGGTGCCTTGGAAGAAACTTTGCAGTGTCTTCACACATATTGCCATTAGTTCTCAAAATTCTTAAAATAAAGAGTAACGTGTAGAGTAAGTTTTGAAATAGATAAATACGTATCTATTACAGGTTGAATATCATTATTATTATCTTATTGTACGTTATACGGGGATCAGAGACGAGGTTTACAATGTAGAATTCGTTTGGGGGTGGATCAAAATTACCAGCCTAGAACGCCTAAATCCCGAAGTCACGCCCTGTTCCCTGATCTACACGACACAGATATGATGTATATAAACAATCCAACAGATTTTAAAAATAATATTTGCATTCATCTCTCCTTTAATATGTCTTACAGTTTGTACCATACAAATTTGAATACAATTCAGAACATTTGTGTAAGATGTTTTAAAGGCAACTGACTTTTCTGCTTACTTAAAACCATTTTATTTCTCTGCAAATTAATTATCTTGAATTTGTATGAATTAAAAACATTCTTCTCTTAAAGTATACTTTATACATATATATATATATATATATATATATATATATATATATATATATATATATATATATATATANCTGTAGTATGAAGTCTGTAACTATAATCTAAGAATAACTTTTTGCGTTCATATCCACTTCCTTTAAATGAGTCTCTTGATCATCCACATCTACGAGCATCCTACGAAATCCTCTGCTGTGACTTCCATTTTTTGCCACTTTGCATTTTGGTGACCTCTTCTGCATGAAACCGCAGGCAGAGTGTCCACCAAAATCCCTCGTTTAATCCGCTCAATTTCCGAGGGCTGCAGACTGACGGTTATCTCTCAGAGGCCCAAGCGACTATAAAATGAACTCTTACTGAAACGAGGTGGCGTTTCACATGTTTCCGAAAGCTTCTTATCTTTCTCGCAGACATTCTTTCCAAACAATCGAATTCAGTAAAATCTAACATAATTTCATCATGTGGTATTATTACATGTTTATTACCTATTAATTACTACATTTATTACGCCCTTCTTTTATTAATTTTATAAATTCGTGATCTTTGTTTTGATCATTAAATAAATTTGAAATTATTATATTTTAAGTTTAACAAGATTGTAACTTATTTTCAAACTGTATTTTCTCTTTTCCTCTTCTTGAGTACTGAAATAAATGCTGATTTTTCCTGGTCTACAGGAAATAAATGGGTGTTCCCTCCATAAAGAAATGCGCAGCCTTGGCTACTGGTTCGTAATTTAGTTATATTTACTTTATATTTCGAATTTTATGTGCGTTAAGGAATAGGCTTCAGAAATCGATATTTTGGTGGTTGAAAAAAATTTACACAATAACTCATTTTGAAGTCCCATACAGGTAAAGGTTTGGGGCGGATCGCCCCTTCCAACCCCTCCTAGGCACTGATCCTCAAGCAAAAATAATTACAAGTTATTACTTTTTTACGTATTATTATTTGTGAAGAGTTTATATTTACTTAAGTTCCGACTTATTTGTCACCCACAGTTTTACTTCGAATTTGACTTCGTTTATATCTTTGTTTCAGTTTTCATGACCCTTGAATTCTGTGAAGATATTCGTACACGGTATTTTTATAACCTCAGTTTATGAAATACCGTGATAAACGTGTTTGTATCAGTTTCACACATGCACAAAAGTGCTGATATTTTTTATGTTCAGGGTTGACGTAGGTCATTTTTTAGTTTTTAATTAGGTCCTTTCCTGATAAAAAAAAGTTTATGCAAGTGAATATGCTTCCCTTTTCAATCTTTTATTGTATTGTATTTCTCAATGTACCAATGTAATAATATTGTGCAAAAAATATGAGAAAAACCCTAATTCCAGTCATTTGTTAACAAAATTGTGTCTGACCGGGTTTGTGAGTGCGTTGTTTTTCTTTATCCTTACGTTGTTCTTCGGTCTGTCATGATATACATGCGTCACAAAAAAGTATGAAAATGAATTTAAATGTTAAATATAGTGTTGTTTGTTTAACTTCTAAACCTATTAACCTGGTAAAAAATTTTAACTTTTTTCTACTGTTCATTATTATGAAACGTGGAAAATAAAAATTCACGTTATATTAAAAACGAATCTGTTCATCGGTAACGCAATATATTTTTTATAAATAAATAAAAACTATCTTCTACTTATGTCATTCATTATCGACCCACGAATATTTACGTAGTAATTTCAAACAAAAATAAAAAACAGTTTGTTAAATAACTAAATTATGTGGCATATTACAAAATACAAAATAATATAATTAATAGCACTACTTCGGGAAAAATATACCAAAAAACAGATAAAAGAAACTCACATATTTGAAGAAACCGTATTTTAATGTTATTCTGGAAAACGTACTAAGAAGGATTTTCCATTTCTCTGTTTTCAAAACTTGTATTACATGTGAACATTTTATTTTTTTTATTGGCAAAAATTTACTTTTATTCACACTTATGACTGAAGTATTATTTTTATAAGCATTTGTGAAAAGTTTGCAGAAGTATGATGTGAGCATTTCCTTCAAAACATCTAGTGTGATCATTTGTAAAGAAGAGTATATCTTTCAAAGATAAGGAAACCTCACAGCGTACATATTACGTTCGTTATTCACATTTGTAGTAATTTACTGGGCACGTACGTTTCGAGATACAGAAACTGGCAAAGTCCGAAGAGGGTTAAAGAAAAACGAAGAGATAAATTTGTTTGCACGCAAAATCATGATAATTCTGGATCAAACGAGAACCACTGCACGAAGTCGCTTGTACTCCAAATGCTGTGGACTAGCGGTAACTGTGCAATGACTTCATCGGTGAAAGGTCTTTTCGTCTCCGCCCGTTGTTCTCTTCAGGAAGTATCCGCCTTAAATCGGGTTCGTCTCGTGAACACTTTGAACCCAAGCTGTCAAAACACCTTTCATTTCATTCACCTTCCTTTTTTCTGATAGCAATATTTGTTATGCTTCAGTACTCGTACTTAAATGAATTGTGATGAAATTATAAACCATCTTTACATTATTAACAACATTTGGCAAGTCTTATGATGACGAATATTTAATAATTGCAAATAAATTTTAATCAAGATTAAAAATGTTTGAGATAAAATCTTATAAATAGAACGATAACAGATTTAGAGTGAGTCGAAGAGTGATTGAAAGTTAATTTTTTTCAACATTTGCCTTTGTGAGAGCGGTTTTGGCACATGGCACACGCATACACNGCCGCAAACCAATGGTCTGCGGACCACTGGTGGTGCCCGACAAAAATTTGATTCTGCTGAAAAATCTGGACACTAAATGCAATTTTTTTTAGTATTCAATACTATAATACTGCTACTGGGAGAGAAGATACAAGTAGAGCCAAAATTAAATGGGTCTAAACGGAACGAGGTTAGCGGATGTTCATGAGACAAAAAAAATGTTATAATCGTGGACAAGGGTCGTTCACACTAGAGCTCAACCGAGCAGTAATAATAATAAATTTATGGTCAAAAAACAGTACAGACTGCGTATGACCACGTGGAGGACAATAAACTAATTTACTCTCCGGAAGCAAGCAAGGGACCATCCCATCAATTCCGATCAAGGGCCCTAAGGCAGAGGCGGATTCAAAAATTTCAGCAAAAGTTCCTAGATAAGATAAAAAGTTAGCTGCGAGTTATAATACATATATAATGTCAATATGTTTGTAATTTAACGCAAATATGTTTGTAAATTTACATGTACAAGTTATTATCGAACTATAGATTATTCTGAGTATAGTGTTTAAAAATCATAAGAGTTGAAAAAACACTAAATTCACGATTTATTGTTACAATTAACACGCCCCTAGAAAAAAGCATAGAGAACGTGTATAAGAAATCCGCCTCTACCCGAAGGAAAAACGTAGAAAAACCCGGGTCAGGATGGGGCTACAGAATTTATGTACACAACCGTGTCAAAGTTGAGTACACATAAAACTAAATTAATATGAGCCATACAGCAACACAACCATGCAAGATAACAGTTTTTGAAATTGTTATAAGTGGCTTAAAAAGTGATACAGCAATGGCGTGATAAAGTACAAGACGAATTTAAATTTTATTAAAATCATTCAATTATTTTACAATGTAGAATCACTGGTGCAGGAGGTAGTTTTTAACCGCGGATTTGAAGATATTCAAATTCATAATATCTTTTATATACTTGGGTAGGGAATTATATAGAACGATTCCCGAATGATAAGGTCTTTTTGGCAAAGAGTGGTTGACACTCTAGGACGATGAATATTACTACTATTGCGTGTACAGTGTTCGTGAACGAGACTGTTTCGTATAAAGAAAGGTTGGCACTTCAATAATTCGGTCTTAACAAACAAGACCTTTTCATAAATATAAATGTAGGGACGTGTTAAAATATTTAATTCCTTGAATAAAGGTTTACAAGAGTTTCGGGGGTGAGATTTACAAATTACCCGAACTATCCTCTTCCGAATTCTGAAAGTTTAAATACTCTGACCGGAATTACCCCAGAAGGTAATACCGTAACGTAAATGGGAGTACACGGTTGCAAAATATACGCAACGGGAAATACGTGGACTAACTGCGTTAATTGGGAATTAAGATTGTCAACGTGACAANTTTTTAATTGTGTTCCGTTTAAAGAAAGAGAAACCTGGGGTTAACATTTTGTATTACTATTCTGAAATGACAGACACATTTGCATGGAACCAAGTCGAAAGGTTAGACAAAACATTTTGAGCATTGGCGTGTTTACATATTAAATTAGTGTCATCAGCAAAAAGAACCATATTGCAATCTGATACGGATGATGACATGTCGTTCACATACATTAAAAAGAGTATAGGGCCGAGAATTGATCCTTGGGGAATCCGCAAGTAAGTGGCTTTGTGTCTGAAAGACGACGCTGAAGTATTTTATTTTTAGTATAGGATATTTCGACCTGTTGATATCTATCTTTTAAATAAGAAGTGAGCCATTGATGTGGAAGACCACGAATGCCTAAAGAATGTAATTTGGAAAGGAGAATTTCGTGATCGAGGACATCGAATGCTTTGGATCAGTCAAGAAAAACACCCTGAGGATTTTCTACACGGTCTAGAGATGTGGTAACATCGTTTAAGAAGGAAAATATGGCGCTTGTAGTGGAAAAGGATTTCCTAAAACCGTGTTGATCATCAGAGAGAATGTTATTTTATAATAAAAAAATCTAGAAGACGCTTATAGAACAATGTTTCTAGGATTTTTTAGAAAGTGGGTAGTAGAGATATTGGTCGGTAATTTCCAATAATGAGTTTGTTTCCTTTCTTGTGTAAAGGTTTCACTTTAGCTTTCTTAAATATTTTAGTAAACACCCCTTCCGATAAAGAACTATTAAAAATATTTATGAGTGGATTTAATATAGCATGGGACGAAAATTTAACAATAAACTCAGGTATATCATCTACGCCTGTTGAAAATTTGTTTTTTAATGAGCTGATGATTCTCATGACTTCACTGGCGTTAGTTTCGAAAGTGAATATAGAATTGGGTACGTGTGTGGATATAATTGGAGGACATTGATTTGGATATATTGAGTTCGTTATTTTACCAACTTCTGAGAAGTGAGAATTAAACTTATTTGCGATGTCCTGAGGATTTGTTACGATTTTGCCATCGTTTAGTAAAGAAACATTTTCTTCGCGATTTTCAGAAGTTGACGTGTAATTGTTAACAATACTCCACATGGCTTTCATCCGGTTGTTCGATTTTAGTATATGCCTGTCGTTTTCCATTACTTTAGCTGCAAAGACTACTTTTCGAAGAATAGTTTTATATTTACGAAAATAATTATGGAATTATTTTCGTAAATATAATGTTTGCTCTTGTGCGAAGTTCAGAACCCAAGGTCGCGGTACTCGTATGCAGAAATACGTTTCAGACGTCAAACAGTGAGACGAACCCTATGCAAGCGTTATCGAAGTGAGATTTTCACACTTTGTCACGTTAGTTGTATTGGTGTGAATAAAACTATATAAAATGTTCACATGTTTTCTTCTTTTAAAAAAACTTAAAATAATACAAATAAACTATATATTTATTTCATCCAAAATTTTGGATTTCTACATTTGACTGATTTCTCCTTCGTTTGAAAATGTATTGCATCTTTCCACACAAACGAAAATCCCGAGAGTATAGATTACTCGCGAATATCACGATCTCTATAATGTCAACTGTAATTTTTTTAATTTCCACCACGCACTAACTGCAATGTAATGTTGCTATTACCTCTCTGTTGTCCATATAATTCTATCCATATAGTTGTGTCAAAATTTGGGCGAAAAAATATGGCCAGAAATACTGACTATAACGTAACCTTACTCCCCATGACACAACCACCCGTAGCATCAATGTTATCAGTTAGTAAATGAATAATTGACTTTATCAAACTCAAACATAAAATACGTAGAGATTGGCAAACACTCAAGACTTCCTCGCTCAAAAAAAAAGAACAAAATATCTAAAAAGGTAAAAAGTCTTCTAGACAATTAGGTATAATAGCTTGTAAAGTTTTATTAAAAAATAGCCTCAAACTCACAACACTTATGGTGAACTGTTAAGGAAATAACTGAAGAACAAGTTCAAATTCCACCGCTGAAAGCTGGACACAAACTAATACACATAGTTTTGGAGAAAGCAGAAGAATTTGCATCGTACTTTGAAAAAGCATTCACTCGAAATAGTATTATGAACTCAAAATTCAATGACGAAATAATATAAATACTTAAAATACCAAAAGCATGACTGTGCGTATACAAATAAAGTTTATCACTCAAATTGATGTAGCAAACGAAATAAGAAAACTAAAAACTAAAAAAGCAGCAGGTATAAATAAGTTAAGCTCAAAAATATTCAAAGAATTTCACAAACAAATTATAGCATCTCTTTCGACAAATTTCAATGGATCCCTAAGACTTGGTTATTACCCCTAATACTTGTAATAATGGCTGTAATAATTCCAATCATTAAACCAAAGAAGAATCCAAAATCTGTATATAACTACGGATTAATCAGTCTCTTGTCCAATATCGCGAAGAATTTTGATGAACTTAACTTAAACAAATTGAACCACTTCTTCCACGTCACAAATGCAATTCCCGACACCCAATTTTGATTCAGAAAATACCACTCAACCAAACATCAATAGAGAAGAGTCACAGAAACAATGACAAAAGAATTTCATGAGAAAAAACACATATTAGCGAATTTTCTACACATTTCGAAAGCTTTCGATAAGTTTGGTATAAGGGTTCTAAGTACAAAATGCAAAAGTTCGGTATTCCCACCTACTTACAGGACTTAATAAATAACTAATTAAAGAACGGAATTCAAAATAAGAATACACTCAACTCTCTCGTCCAGTCATCCAATTTCAGCAGGTGTACCCCAGGGTTCCCCACTTGCTCCGACACTGTTCATAATATACACAACTGATTATCCGCAAACCATGGATTCAAGAATTGCGCTATTCGCGGATGACACTGCCCTTCTTTCAACACTCTCGGATATTCTCACAGCATATACTAAACTCCAAAACGACATTAATACATTCACTCATTGGGCTGACAGTTGGAGTTCTACAGTTTTGCACCCGAAAAAATCGCAAACTAAAATCTTCACGCTTCGAAAATTGACTCAGTCTCCAGACACAATGATTAACAACTCACCAGTATCATGGCTCAAATTGGATGAAGAAGTAATACTCGTATATCTGGGAGTACTATTAGATATGAGATTTACTTGGAAACCGCGTATTCACCATACGGAACACAAAGCAAACTCAATAATTCACAAACTATACCCATTAGTAAATATTCATTCCATATTAAAAACAGACTGCGGAACAACTATACACAAATAAATTATCAGACCAACCTTAACTTACGGTGGCTCCACACATTCGTTATTATGCGAATCCCGAGCAACCACTCGCCGAATAACGAATAGTGTGGATGGGTTGCTTGCTATTCGTCGAATCGCGAATACCGGTGCTCGCCCTTTCCCTAGCGTGTCGGTCTTTTGAGACACGTCAAAGGAAGCCGAGCATAAGCGAATATTCGCGAGTGACCCGTTCGTGATATTGTCCACATATTCGGGTTTTTATGAATACCAAAAGTTGCGAATGTACGTGTATTACGTTCCAAGTTATTTTAAGTAAGTAATCTCTGAAAAAACTAATTATTTGTAATTTTTCTCCTTATTCTGCAAAATAATTAGTGTTTTTAGTAGTGATAAAATAGATAAATTGAAAGTGATGAAGTAACTTCATTTATTATCCCCAACGTGGTCACACGCAGTTTGCAACTGGTTTTTGGAAATTAAGTTTATTTGATGTGTGATTTATACCACAAATATTTTTTTCACTTTATTTTCCTTTTTTATTAATCGTTCTAAATTTTCACAGTATTGAATGTGAATTATATTATTAACATTATCTATTTTTAGTAGTATTAGCATATATTTCCTGTACAGTCGCATAATCCGTGAGAAGGTGAAGCTAGTAAAAGTAAAAAGTACTATTATTATTATAATAAGTAATTAAAATATAATATTTCAATATAATGAATGATATTTGAATAAATAAATACAGAAGAATGTTGTGCAGACACAAATTAAGACAGTTACACAACATTGATTATTTTAGAGAAAATAAAAACGATAATGATTATAGGGATCTTGAAATTCGAGAAAACCGAATTTTATAGCTAAATCCATATAGAATAAAAACTTCCTTATTAATGATTTAATTTCATTTATTGAATTAAGATTAGATAAGACCCTTTTACTTTACTGAACAATATTCCACAAGACACAACTGCAAACGCAGAAGGATGGGTGATTACTTCAGATTCACACTCCATGTCCACTAACCACAAACACGAATATTCGTCGTTCCCAGAGCGAGCACGTCATCGGCAAATTGCTTATGTCTAGATCAGTGCGCTCGCCAATAGGCGAATATTCGGGAAATACCCCGAGTAAGTCGCTATTGCTCGGGATTCACTCTGGGGTTGCTCGGGATTCGCTGAATGACGAAAGTGTGGAGCCACCTTTACTCATGCTAAGTAACGGGAAATACAGCAACCACTCACATTGCAGAGCTGCAAACAATTCAAAATATATTCTTGAGAAAAATAACTAAAGCACCTTGGTCCATACTCAACTTACAACTCCACAAAAATTAAAAGTACCACTCATATCCCACTACGTCCACAAACAGTCAACCTCATTTTTCAACAACCAACGTAATTGCACAGAAACATTCCAACTGGGAAAGGTAAGGTGCCCACCAAGGATCAGATCCCGATACCCCAAAGATCTGTTGCAACCTCCATCTTCTTCTTATTAGGCACTACAACATCTTCCACGATATTTTGACCTGCTCCACTACAGCTTTGCATTTCTTTCTGTCCTGTGCTATACTTGTCCAATTCTTGACTCCCAGGTCTCTGATGTCTTTTAGTACGTCGTCCTTCCATCTGATTTTCGGTCTTCTCTTTTTCTTTGCGGCTGCCGGGCACCAGTTGTAGATTTTCTTCACCATTCTGTCCTCCGGAAGTCTTTTTTTAGTGGCCATACCATCCAAGTCTTAACGCTCTTATATGTCATACTATGTTTTTAGACTGTATGAGATTGTCTAACTCGTAATTAAATCGCTTTCTGCACATCCCATCTGGTTTTTCGATAGGGCCATAAATCTTCCTTAATATTTTCCTCTCAAAAACACATAATTTCCTAGTGTCTTTTTCTTTCAGTGTCCATGTTTTTGCTGCGTATGTTACGACAGGACGTATAACCGTTTGGTAAATCCTGAATAGCTTGTTCTGGATGCCAGATTGGCAAAATAATCCCTATTTCCGGATGCCAATCTTTCAGAGATTTCTTCTTCTATTGAGTTAGTTGGGTTCAATATCGAACCAAGATACGTAAAAGAATTTACGACTTGATACTTCTCATCGTCTAGGATCTCCTCTTGGGTACATGGCTCACTTAGTCTGCTTGACATATATTTTGATTTCTTCTCGTTTATTTTCATTCCTGACGATAACAAATGTGTTTTGAGTGATTTGAAGACGTCTTGTAGTGCCTTTCTGGTTCGGGTAGTTAGTAAAATGTCATCTGCGTATACTACACACTGCTTAAGGCAGGTTGTTATGTTCCCTTTAACATATATTGCTTTCAATATTACATCCAATGTTACATATAAAAGGAACGCTGACAACGGATCTCCTCAAAGTTTTCACTCAATCTGTTGTTTTCACTCCATGCCCCACCTCAAAGTTTTCACTCAATCTGTTGTTGATGCGGTGGGCAGTGAGGGAATTGAGTACCTCAGCAGCCGCCGTGTTCGGTCCCAAGCCAGGAAAAAAGAGGAGGGTTGGATGTTGGGCCAGCTCCCCACCATCCATAAAAATCAGAACACTGCTAAACGCTCCAGAAGGAGGCCTCGGAACATGGTTAACAAACTAAGAAAACAAAGGCAAAGGAAACGGAAAATGATAATTGGTACATGGAATATAAGAACGTTATTGAAGCCTGGCAAGTTTCAAATATTAACAGACCAAATAAACAAAACGCAAATTGCAACCTCCAAAAGTGTTCAAAATCAACCATCATATTGCCACTCTTAATGAGTATTTAATCAATAGATAATCTTAGGAATAGTATGTAACAATTCTGTGCTTAAAGGTCTATTTTACAATTAGTGTTTGTACACACATCTTCTCCTCCTAATGCCGAAGTAATTGCGGATTCCTGCTCCCGCGAAGCCCTTGGGCACCTTCGGGACCTGTTGTGGGACAGATTGACTTTTGACACACTTAGTCCGTACCATAAATTGAAGTGTATTGTACAATTTCAAACCCTCGAAATACCTATGCCGAACGAGAGGAAAATAAATTTAAAAAAATAATTATCGTATCGTAAGACCGTTTATCAAGTGTTCAAATTGTAGCACTAATTATTGCGCTTTGAAGCTCTCTTCGGTTAGTAAAATGTTCGTGCCTAGGAATTTTACTACTTCATGCAAATTCCCCGAAAAGGTAGAAAACACACATGCTGAATTGTTCTTCATGTTTGTAGTAAAATCAATACCGATTCCCTGAATACAATAATCCAAAAGGAACTTGTAAATCATTATATTGTAGATGAGAATTGAAGGTGGTTATCAGACATTTGTAGGCGTTGGAAGTGAACTAGGACGATAGATATACTGTATCTAGTCGAAACTGTTGTAAGTTGGGTTAAAAGTAAATTATCTAACAACATCGTAGAACATAATAATCACATTTTAGTGCTATCATCCATATAACAGCGATATAACTACACTGACTTGCAACAGTGATAAGACCTTGTGAATATGTTATATAGACTGCGAGGTTTTCGCTTACATTTTGCAGGTTAAGGTTATACGTCGAAAGAATTCCGGATGCTAATGTTTTACCCAGTTTGGGGCAAGAAGGTAGACTTGTGAATTAACACTTTTTATTTCACGTCTATGTATAAGAATTTCTTGTATATATTTTCTTGTCAGCCACTTAATATGGGAAAATTCGTACCTATGAGGGTAGGGTGAGATAGACACCTACCATTTATTCACACATATTAGACTTCAAAATTGGTGATCTCAAATTAGACTGCAAAATGAAATAGTATATTCACTTGAATCATTCTTGCGAAAAAAAACAACATAATCTTTCCCTTCGTATTTTCGAAAATTTGCAAACTTTTTATTCCCAATTCTTGCTTCATCACTTGGGAGATTTCCAATCTTTGCCCCTATGCCTATGAACTTTGCCTCAATACTGCCAGAATCGGAAGAGTTTGTGCCCTTCTTTGACAAGGGTGCTTGTTTAGGATTTTGACTGAAAACAGCCTCCTTCGTTGAGAAGTGAAGCATATGATATTTTGTATACAGCATCCCTCGTAGTACTTTATCTCAAGATGGAAAACATACACTGGATTCCACTTCTGGGAAAAGATAATGAAAATAAGCAATAAATATTTTGTGTTTTGCAGCAAATTATACTTTTAAACTTGGAATATAAAATAGACAGACAGATGCAATGTGAATACATTTATTTAAATACTCTTGCTTAGTATACCGGAGTCAACAGTATTGTCGACACGTAATACAAATTCTTTGAACATATATCTTACCATTTAATTAGTGCATGCGTATTAGAGTACTATTTGAAATATCGTTTTGTTTTTGTTTTCATTCACTTCCAGTTTCAAACGCGTCTCATTAAGGTATTATTTCCGCGTTGACTGAAGTCAAGTTACCAACTATTTATAAAACCTGGAAATATTCTTTTAAATTAATTATTCATTCTACTCATTTTTACCATAGGATGAGTACAATTATTTGGTAATTTTAAAACTTGAAAACAAATTTAGATTGTCGTTTGACTCTTTCTCTAAAAAGGGTCGCATTGTCTTCAGTCACGTGAACACCGTATTTTCCTGTTTCCCCTCTCACGTACACAAAAAAACCATCGAAATTTTCGATGTCGAACACCAAATTTTTGGTGTATAAAATTTGGTGTTACTTCGAATACACCGAAATTGGGCGTAGGCGATTACACCGAAATAGGGGATGTACACCGAATTAGGGTGTTAGATATGAATACACCCTAATCAAATAATTAATACAAAAAGTAAGACTGAATGCATGAAAAAAATTTATTTAAAAATTTGTACTTAATATAAAATCCATTCTATTTTTTAATTGTGGATACATTCTTACAGTTATTAGTAATTACCTATTCTAGTATCCCTTTATAAAGGGTTATAACCTAGTCTCCAGGTTTTAGAAAAGCGTTTTTCGTAACTCTATAACAAATTAATGGTCAACATATAATTATTACTGCAAGTACAGAAATTAATTACTGATATACAAGCATACAAAGTCACTTATTCAATGCAGTGTATGGCATTATATTTTTATTTTATTTAATGCATAAGTACCAAATACCTAATGACTTTTCATAAGTGAAATAATATACGCACAGTTATTACTTATTTCAATATAATTAAATACATATACATCACTTCTTTACACGCAACTAACCTCTTCAAGAACACAGTTACACGTAATACTTTTACTTTCATTGCAAGCAACGACTTACTATTGTATGATCAACCGCGCTTCGTTTCTATATAGCGCCAATGGAGTGAACGCATTTTGAATGAGCGCCAATGGAATGAACACATCTTGATTTCAAACAAAATCGTAAATGATTGAATTTTTTTCGAACTGTTTATACAAAATACTGAACTAATACTCACCTTTGGTGTTAGTTGAACGTTATATTTTGATCACAAAATGATACATAACTACAAACGATTAGAAAGTGGAAATATTGAAAAATGAGGTATTGAAAAACATGTTACACAGTTCACAATCTATTTTACAACATTCGTACATTCAATTTCTATGTAAAAATCTATGTAAATCGTACATTCAATTTCAGACGATAATAAATAATAATACATTCTGTAAATATGATTGTGATATCAAAAACAAAAAAAAATACTCTAAAGTAAATATCCTAAAAAAAATGGTAGACGAATAACAGAAAACAACCGTATGGTACAAGGGATTGGGACGATTTCAACCCTCAACTTAGTTGAAAAATTGTATATTGAAATGTTTTAAGAGATCACAAAAATGCCATTGTTTATGACTGTTTCGCTTTTCTGAATGTTTTGTTTCAACCTACTATACAGAACGCATATACAGAAATAGTTGTTGAAATAAAGTCTGAAAATTTTGTATCAATAAAAATTATGCATCAGATAACCAAATTGAATGGAAACATAACTTTTGTTATACTTGGGCACATATTTCAAATCCAGGACAATATTTTATGTTTTAATATTATCCCATATCGAGTCGCATAGTTCACGAAGTTGTGCAGCGTGAAATTTAATTGCTTGTTTTTCAGAACAAGTGCCATGTGGGAATAAATAATTCATTACAAAATGCGATATATAAACACTCAGGAAGGAGGTCAAAAATAAAAAAATTCGAAATCGAGATTTCGAAGGAAATCTCCGTTTTGGTGATCTCTGACTCAAAGAGTGGTTATTGGCATAACGTCCGTCTGATATGTTGTTATATGTTTTGAAATAATATTCTGAATATATATTTTACTTTCAAATTTAAAATAAAAGATAGTAATAAGTTTATCTAGCGACATTGAGCATGAATAGAGTACTGGAAGACGATCAAAGTATAAAGGACCACGCCAGACATGACCCTTTTACTACAGAATTTGTTCTCACTCTATGCTGCAGACAGAAATGTATATGACAAAGTATGTGCAACAGTTTTGCTCCAGTAATTTTATCAACACTTACAACTTGCAAACACACGAACATACATTTGATCAAAGTTTGATAAAAATTTACGGTGTGAGTACTGTAGACACCCAATTATTCGGTGTCGACACCGAATAATTGGGTGTCTACAGTACTTGGGTGTCTACTTCACCGCAGACACCCAACTACTCGGTATTCTACGAACATTTCTGTTGACACCGAAAACACCCATTTTATATGGACATAATTCTATTCTATTCATAAATGTAGTAAATTACATAAATTAAACTTTATTTTGTTAAAATCTAGAATGTATTACTAGATCGTACACGATTATTACTGAAAGTGCTGTCGGTGTAACTGGCAAGATCCTTAAAGATGAATACCAGGATAAGAATGAATGTTTTGATTTTTGGTTTTGAGATATGTTTTAATATATTGAAATTCAGGAGGGTTTTTAGTGGGTATGGTTGAGTCATTCGGCGAGTCCCACGTGCGGGGAGAGTCATGTTGGCTCTCCTTAGTGCGTAACTGCATTTTCCCTACCTGTACAAAAATATTAGGACTCTAATAACCTCCATGTCGACGAGTCGTCAAGCCACACAAAACAATAAATGAATTTCCTAGGTGAACTTCGATGAAAACCCGTTTCATGAAACCACATGTCGTGTAACAGAATTTTATCTTGTATGAATAAAAATTGAAATCAATGCCTAGATTTTTTTGAGCACCACAACAATATTTTTGCGTATCACCAGGGGTCCACGGACCACAGGTTGACATTTGCTGATTTAGTATTTCATTCATTTTAGTCAATTGTATAAAGTTATAGAATATGCGCTTATATTTTTTAACATAATCAATGCCTTCAGTTATAAAACTGGGTCAAAACACTATTTTTATTTAAACTTGCCATTATCCACTAAACTCCAATTCAATCGCCACGTTGCATGAAACTCGGTGCATCTCATGAACCTCGGTATGCACGTCCCAACGTATTTAAATGACGTGCATCGCGCTTTAAATTAGTTGAGTTTCACGAAACACGTTTAAGTTAGATGTTATTCATATCGAGTTTCATGCAAACCTAACACATGGCGACGTGCACAATGAGTTTTATATAACGCATATTTCATGCAACCCTGCGATTCTATTCCCGGAGACATTTTGAAAAGGAACCGAACTGATAAATTTATGCATGTTTTTGAAGAAGTGTGTTTAAAAGATGTCACAAGTCATTTAAATAAAAGAATTGGAAATTATTCTTAGCGTCAATTACATTACTACTCGAATTTATGGAGAAAGTACTTATTTTTGAAAATGCATTTAAGTATTTTTCAAATTATTTTTGTACATGTTACTGAGCAAAGAAATATTTAACAAAATCATGATTTAATTTAATCGTGAAAGGTTTAAGATCATAAATGAATGTATTATTTGAGGGATGTGACAACCAATTTGCAACCGACAAGATAAAGAAACACCGTCAAGCTAAATTTAAATGAAAGTACACTCCCTCGATTGCGGAAAAATAATTCCTTATAAGTGTTGCAATAAAACTTTTAAATTCACAATATTAACACTAATAATTATTTTATAAATTAAAAAAAACTATTATCTGAAAAGACAAAGAATTATTTTGTTGCTTAGCAAAAACATTTCTTTTCTGTTATAACCATCATATATATTAATACGCAAATGTCCCTTGGATTTTTCTTTTCTTTTCTGCGCAACCGGACGCTGCAAATCACACAAACGAAGTGTCGTATTTTAGAGCATCAAAAGAAGCGCCGGCGATTTCCTGTGTAATGTTATTTTTCACCTTTTCTTTTCCAAGATAGCAGCATTTAAAAATTTCGTCAAGAAAAGATCCTACTTCACTTTTATTTGGAAATGTATCGACTACGAGAGTCTTGGATGAAATAACAAATGATATTAGTAGGGAATTGTACCTAAGTTATGTAATGCTCCATAGTATAACATGTGTAAAATTCACTAGACATTAATATCAGTTATGAACTATTTGTATCAGTTTTGATATCCGATTTACATTGTGAATGCTATTTATGGAACACAGTGAAACTTGCCTACAACTGGAAGATATGGGAGAAAGTGGTATCTGCCATATTATTCTGGTCAATAAAATATTATTGCTACATAAAAGTAAACATTCGAATTCTCGTAAATGATATTAGATTCAAATCTCTGAGTGGTTTAATCTCACAGGTTGATCTAGTCTTCATAATTTATAAAACTGAACTAAGCGAGATACCATGTCTAGAAAGACAAATAATTGGTTTTAAAATATTTATACAACCTCGTATCACTGGATAGAACAGACATTTTTTTCTATACTTTCACTGTCCTTATTTTTGATGTTTTATCAGTCAATATCAGTTGAACTATTTCTGCTGAGTTAGACCTGTTTCAAATAAGAATGGTAGATAATTAATGAATTCCAATTATAACCCACATTAGGTTTATTCATAGAATATGGTTTTCCCTTGCCTTGTTTGCTCAAACTCATGATGGACTTGTAATCGTGAGAGGTTCTGTTAAAACTTCATCAGAATTACCATCACTAGCTTCATCACATCATCATCATCATCAGCCCGTAGAATCCGCATCCGGAGCAAGGGCCTCTCCTAATTTCTTCCATTTTTGTCAATCTTGGGCGGCATGTGTCCAAAGTGTTCCTTCCACCTTCTTGATTGAGTCCTGCCATCTATAGCTAGGCGACCGCGACTTCTTTTTCCATCTCTTGGGTACCATTCTTGAACTAGCTTGGTCCATTTCTTTGGGGACATCCTTGCCACATGACCAGCCCAACTCCACTTTTTCTTCAACAGTTCGTTTCTGACATCCTTTACTTGTGTTTTACGTCTTTTAATTTGATACCGAGTAAACTCCTTTTCATTCTCCTCTGACATACCATTAACTTCTCTGTTTGTTTTTGGGTCAGAGACCAAGTTTCTGCATCATAGAATAGTACAGGTAAGACACATATATTCATTATTTCTCTCTTAATGTTCATTGGGAAATCTCCTTTAAGAATAAAAGCAAGCGGCCAGTACTGGCTCCAGGAGCTCTCGATTCTTCTTTTAATTTCTTTTTCTTGACAGTTTGAGAAGGAAGCTAAATGGCAAAGATAACAATAATCTTTAACATAGTCAATAGTGTCATTGTTTAGCTTGATTTCACGTTTTTCGCTGTTTGTCATTATCTTGGTATTGGATTCATTGATGCTGAGGCCAGCTTGTTTGCTATGATCATTAAGGTCACTAAGAATTTGTTGAAGTTGTTCTTTATTTTCTGAAAATAGAACTATATCATTCGGAAACCTTAGCTTTGACAAGTACTTTCCGTTAATATTAATTCCTTCATCGTTTTGCCAGTTAATATGTCTAAATACTTGCTCTGATAGTGCTGTAAATAGTTTAGGAGTGATAGGATCACCTTGTCTAACTCCTTTTTCAATTTTGAAGGGCATTCCAACATATTCAAGTCTGATTTTTGCTGGACAATTGTCGTAATTTTTTTGGAGTAGATGGATGTATGGTTCAAGTATTCCTTGGTCAAATAGAACATTTATGAGGCTTGAGTGTCGGATCATATCGAAGGCTTTGTTGTAGTCTACGAAGGCCAAATACATTTTGTTGTTGTATTCTCTGCATTTTTAAATAACTTGTGCCACTACAAACAAGTGGTCCATCGTAGAATAGCCAGATCTAAAGCCTGTTCAGGTGGTTGATTTTTATCCAAGATTTTACTGATGCACCTAGTTTGGTAAATATCTTATAAACGGTTGACATTAGGCTGATGGGGCGGTAGTTTCCAATATTTTCTTTTGGTTCTTTCTTGTGGAGTAGGACAATTTCACAAGTTGACCATTCCTCCGGTAGGTTCTGACTTCGAATAGTTTCATTGAATATGTGCGTCAGGTTCATCTTTTACTGATTTTAACAAATAATTAGTTATTCCATCTTCACTTGGATATTTTCCATTTTTTAGCTTCTTCAGTGTGATATAAACTTCTGACTCTAGAATTGGTGGGTTTTCTTCAGTGATGTTTTCTAGTCTTCTGTCGTGTTTGTTCACATTTTGATCATCTTTATATAAATTTCTATGGAATTCAGTTGCGATATTCAAGACGTTCGATCCATTTCCTGTTTTTTGTCCTTCTTTATTTGCTGTAACCAATGTTTTCCTTGATACAGGTTTTTCTTGATTTTCTTGATGGACTTAGAAGATTCCATTACTGGCTTCGCAAAGTTGTATTTATTCTTTTTCAAGTCGTTCCTTATTTTTCTTTTAGTTAGTTTATTTAATTCAGCGAATTCAATTTTGTTTCTGCCATTCAAATCTCTAGTATTCATTTTCTCCTCTCTGATATCTATCAAATCTCTCGTTTCTTTACTTAGTCTGTTGATTTCAGCACTTTTCGTTCTACAGTATTTGGTAGCTTGTGTTAATTTGTTCATGAAAGGTTTATATTCGAGTACGTTATGGTCTTGGTCAAAAATCTGAGTGATTTTTAAGACTTCATTCTTGAATTTCAAGTTATCTATATTTTCTATTCTAAGTGCCTTGTTTTGTTTGAACCATTTCTTCCTGTCCTTTAAACCAGATATTGACAATGTCATCCTTATGAGTCTATGATCACTATGAAACTTGAATTGGTTCAAAACGTCAAAGTTCTTTACTGAGGCAAGATGTTTGGTTAGCATGTAGTCAATTTAATTTCTTAAGGAGCCATCGGGTGATCTAAATGTCCATTTCTTGATCTTTTTAAAAAGAAAGTATTAATAATTCTCATTTGTTAACAAAGGCAAATTGAATGAGTCTGTCCCCTCTAATGTCGAGTTGAATGGTTGGTTGGGTGGTTGTGGAAGTCGCATGACCAGCAGCACTCCTTCCATTGCAAGTGCTGCTTGGGTTCCCTGGCATTGTATCGCCCTCGCTCACAGGGTACTGAGGGCGTCCGAGGCTGGTCATAACTATACTTTCCATTATTATTTTACTTTACAAGATTTAAGAATTTAGGAGTTTAGGAGGGTTGAAAAAAATTCCTATGGGTTTTCAAGTCGGCTTGGGAATATATAAGAAGTTGAAATGGAAAGCAACATGTTTAGACATGGTGGTAATCTACACATGAGCTGAAGAGAACAAGAGTTAACCAAGAGAGGTCAGATAGGAATGATTGAAAGAAAAGGAGTCTGGCACAAGTAAGCGGAAGAAAGTGAAAGATACCCTAGACCTAATAGCGTCGGGATCGAAAAGAATAAGAATTGATCAAGGAAGGTCAGAAGAGAGAAAGGAACGAGCCTTACACAAGTAAGTGGAAGTAATGCCAGACTCAGCTTGGGGTCACGTGTTTACCAAACACGTACTTACTGGATGTAAGTCCCCTGGGGCAAGTCTCTTCATATACGCGACATCTATCCATGTGGTTGCAACATAATTCACTTTAGTCACTTTACAATACACTTCCCTTCACTTCCCACTTCTTACCCCCTCTTGTTCCTCACTCATTTCCTGTCTCTAATACTTCTTTCACTTTCACTTCCCCATCTTTCACTTTCTTCTTTTACTAACCCCCCATAATCTGTTCTCATCTGTTTAATTTTTATGTTTTATGTAAAATGTATTTATGTCTTATCTAATATGTAAAAATAGTAAAAAAAATAAAATTGGAGCAGCGTAAAATTGAATTTTCTTTCTTACCGTGTTGAACTTGTGTATAGATTTTTTTGTAAATCAACAATTAGGTATACATATTATTATGTTGAATTTGTAATTAGAATTAATCATTTTTATCTTTTTTAGTACACAAATTTTACATTTTTAAATATCTTCATTTGTTTTTTAAAATCTAGTACAGTATTCTCTTCTGCTTTTTTGTTTCATTTATTCGCACTATGATGTTTCCTTTATTTTTTGAACTCTCAAATTCACTCGTTTTTAGAAATTCCAATTATCTTGATATTTATATTTCTAATAGTGTTATGTTAAAATATTTTTATTAAGTTTATATTGTAAATTTTTTATGCGTGTGTAGTATTATTATGGTAATTGTTATATTGTAACATTAACCTGTTCGGTCCTAAGCCGCTATCATGATTGAGGGTTTTTCTGGGATTTTCCTCAATCGCTTCAGGTTTCCCGGGATGGTCTCTTGCTTTGCTTTCCCAGATTTAAATGTAAACGTTACTCCTCCCTAAATTTTCTACTTCTGTATAAATTGTATTTTTTTCTTTAGTGGTCGGACGGTGGAGCAGACCCTATAGTCCGAGTCTCGCCACTAAATAAAGACATTTTATTATTATTATTATTATTATTATTATTATTATTAAACAATTAAACCCAGAAAAAGCTCCAGATTTCGACGGTCTTCACAATGACTTCCTAATACATTGTGGCAAAAACACAATAAATTGCTTACAAAATTCTTTTCCAAAATACAGCTGACCAAAAAGATACGTCATCAATTGAACCTTTGCAAAGTTATAGCACTATGGCTGGTTTCAGACCCCAACGCAGCTGACAAGAACAAGTTCTTGCTCTGACCACCTACATAGAAACTGGGTTTGAAAAGCGGGATAAAACAGGCGAGTTTTCGTGGACTTAACAGTAGCATTTTACACTGTGTGGCGAGAAGGTTTACTCTACAAACTACTAAATATCCTAAAATGTCCTGATAACAGTTGTTTTAGTAAATTATCTTCTAACAAACAGACAACTACAAGTAATCTTATGTGACACGAAAAGCTAAAAAAGAAAACTAAACAATGGCCTCCCTCAAGGATCCATCCTCGCCACTCCATATTTAATACCTATATATCTGACATACCCGAAACTGTGAGCAGAAAATTCGCATTTGCGGACGGCATAACACTTGCTGCACAAGATAAAAATCTATTCAACCTGGGAAACACACTCACAGAAAACTTAAGATATTAGGAAAATACTTCAAGAATTGGAGACTGACCCAGACAACCAAAACAGAAACTTCCTGCTTCCATTTAAACAATAGACTGGCACTCTACTATCAGAGTAACTTTTGATGATGTCACTCTCTCATACAACTTGCAATCTAAATTCCTTGAAATAACGCTTGATGGAACCCTAAGCTTCAGAACTAATATAAATTGGCCTCAAAACTCCGAACTGAAACATCATGGGGAGCCAAAACCCATACCCTTCGTACCACAGCACTCAGTCTTGTCTTCTCAGCAGGTGAATACTGCGCCGTGGCATGGCTGTATAGTCCGAACACCAAGAAAATTGACAGTACTTAATGACACGATGAGAATAATCACTGGCTGCATTAAACCTTCCCCGTTTTTCTGGCTTGTCGCTCTCAGCAACATGGTCCAACCGTGCGCCGCCAAAGAGCCCTTCTGAGAACTATGTTTGTCATAAATGCAAATCATTACTTGCCCATACATGCGGACCTGTCGGGGGACTATGGACGCCTCAAGTTTCGCCGACCAACTGCCGTGGTAGCGGGATACATCACTAAGGATCCTGCGAAGGAATGGAAGAGGTATTGGAGGCGGCACGCGCCGTCTGAGTTCCACTCACTCGTGAGCATGGGAACTTTGCCGGAAGGCTCCCATCTTCCTCGAAGCATCTGGGTCATATTGAATCGAGTGCGAACGCTCAATGGTAGGTGCGGTGACTTACTCCATAGGTAGGGCATGCGAGAGACTCCGTTGTGTGACTGTGGTGAGGTGAAACAGATAATGATCCACATCATCTCTGATTGTCCACTCAGAGTTTTGCGGGCAGTATGGATGACTTTGTTAGTGCTACGATGGAGGCTGAAGGATGGCTTAAAAACCTAGACATTAAATTGTAATATGTAATTTGCGATATGTCATCATACACTCACTATATTTATAAATATTTTTATGTGTGTTTTGTATTTCATACAAGTTGATGTATTTTGTTTTATTATGTACGCAGCCATACGCTAAATAAATAATGTAATTACTTTAAAGAGTTTCTCAGTCTTGGCTTGACCCTTGAAGCAGCTGTAGTGACGCATCGTTGTGGTAGATCTTATGTTACCTCAATGCAGAGTGAACTGCTTCAGCTATGGACACTTCCGAGTTATGAGCTCCGGTAATGGTTTGGAATTAAATTTGGTACTACACTCACCACGGCACATTTACGGCCCGTGGGGCCGGCGGTGGGAAAAGTTCCGATTGTTTGTATTTTACTCGAGGTATCACTATTCAGTAATAATTGATATTATTTTTCGTATGAGACTGCGCGAGTAAAAGTATAATATAGGCATGTGCACTACGCTTTGCGGAGAGATCACCGGAATGATGTAGACTGCTGGATGACTGGCGAGAGAATGTACGGAGACTCTGCTGTATCGAAAGTTTCAAGGTGGTTGAAGACGTTTAACGAAGACTGGAAGAAAGGGGACCAACAATTCTTGCTCTGGACAGTTATCAACCTGCCACACAACGATTCGTTCGAACAAAATGCGATTCGTGTGCTTGATTTGTTGAACACTTACTGTCGAATGAGTGTTAGGAAGATTGCACAAACATTGAACCTTCGTGGATGTTCTCGATTGATTGAGGAAAAAGGTTTCTTCGCGTGCAAAAGGAGATAGCTACTATTTGTGTGCTCCGACATGACAATGCTCACCACAACTCCGCTCTGCGTGTCCGTGAGTTCCTGGAGAATCATAACTTGGCAAATTTCCCCAGTCCGCGTAGAGTCCCGATTCGTCCCCGGCAGTCTCCTTTTGGTTACTGAAAATTAAGACCACCCTCAAAAGACACAGTTTATACAGCATCGAGGCGATCCAAGCCGCTGCCATGACGATAGCTCTGAACGAATTTCGAGTCGAGGTCTTCCAGGGCGCGTACCGCGTCTAGTAAAATCGTTGGAAAACATGAATAGATGCAAAAGGGGAGTACTTCGAAGATCTGCAAACTTTTGTAACTATATCGTGAATTATTTTTTTACAAAACACTTTCATTACTTTATGAACACACCTTGATTATCAATTACTGATCACGAAAAAGCAAGCAAATTGATAAAAGGAAGAATGTAAGAGACATTGACTATATAGTGAATGATTTATCTGTTATTCTCTCCTGGTGCGAATACTAGAATAGTTCAACATTGAACTCCCAAAATATATTAGCTAAAATTTTGAATAAAAATACACAAAATAGTAAAATGTATTTATTTTACATGAAACTGATCAATAAACGTAAAACTGGGGTATTGTTTACATACATTCTAGTATTAGTCTCTGGTTAGTAAGTTCACCTTCCTCACCTTCCTATTCACTTTCATGTCAGTACAATTATCAATATCCTCTTCAGAATTATCAGCAAAAATATCACCATTTCGTCTCAAATTTCTCTTGATTCAGATTCCTCTTGCAACCACTGCACTAATCACTGGTCTTGATTCATGTTAAAACATTTCACAAGAGAAACATACTAAATACAAACAAAAATGTCTCAAATTTAAATAAAAGAGATAAGTAAAAGTTTTTCTGTGAAACTAGAAAAAGTAGAAATGTGAGCAGTTGGTAAGTGAATGCTGTGCTCACTCATCGTGAAGTTGCGTGGAGGTCGGCGTTTTTGCCTACAGAGGAACACGTAAGGGGCTGTGTAAGTGATCCTCACACCCTCCACGCGTCAGTCGATAAGTATCGACAATTACAGGCTAGTTCTGTCGCCTTTGGGTGTTTTAAAGCAAAATAAACTATGTACTGCCGCGCTGGTCCCTCAACCAATGTAGGATTAATATAGTGTGTACAATGAGCACTGTCGAGGGAATTTGAATACATTTTAAACATGGAAACTACATGCTGATTAATTATCTACATATATGTTATATGCTTTCAGAAAAATATTTCCAAAAATAACTACTGCTCATATCTAAATGTCTATGCTGTTTCGTTTAGTAATAGAGACAAAATTCAAATCGCCAGTGGAGAAGTTACTTATGTAAAACGGGCATCTACTTGGAGACAATACATCTTCAAACACCAATAGAAACAAACTATCGCTGTTACAATCAAACTGAAATCAATTAAAACTAATCTTGTAAATTAATAAAACTGTAGTGAATTGGTACTAACATGGTGGACATACCTAAGGTGTCGCGTTCCCGAGGATGCGCAGTGCAAACCAATCAGACGTCAGCCTAAAAATACCACGTGATACCAACTAAGAGCGCTCGCTATTTAAATTAGATTAGATTAGCAGAGTGCTTTCATTAATAATTTAATCTGTAATTCAACTATTTTAATAAAAGAGTAAAAACAAATGATATCTAACCGAATAAGCTATGTTAATAACTTGCGAATGAATTGTACGTTGGATTTAAACGTTTGAATGTGGTTGCAAAGCTTGTAAAGGAACCAATTCTTAGCGTCAGCATGAAAACTGTCATCAATATATGTCGCAACAATTACTTTCACGCACACGCATATATGTCGAACAATTACATTTCAACAATCTTTTGATTATAACATAATAATTCTAATTTTATCGTTAAATTAACAATATTTAACTTTTTTATATATTTAATAGATGAGAACTCGCGGCTTCACTCACCTGAATTTAGAAATTATTCAAATGTTCTAAGGTAAAATAAACTTTTAAAACGAAATGAAAAATATTAGAATATGAAAAAAAACAATTCAAATTATTTCGATATTGCCGAATATTGCAAGTCATTAAAAAAAGTGCCAATATCACAAATGCCTATTGCAAACTTTATTTCACACCTCGGACCATCCTGTTATTTTTACGGCTACGTGCCGTAGTGCCTAGTCGTGTTTGTTCTTCGCGCCATCTCGGAAGCCAATTTTTGCTGGCAAAAGATTGGTCGATACTTTTCCCTCTCCACTCAGATTCGCAACGCGACTTATTGAGTTATTCCACCATGGATACTACAACCACGTCAGGTTTCAGCTTCTTGACTTTTAAATCGGACATGTGAAAAGAAATAGTCTTCATCTTCACCAGTTTTATAAATTTTGTTTTAATCACAATATTTTTGCTCCTTCGCGAGTCCCCTGACCCCATTGCCATAGCAACGGTAGCATCACACACGTGGGACCACTGACTGACCGCTGGTCTTGCGCTTTTTTTAACCCGTTAATGAGTAAATAAGTTTTGCCATAAATGTCTTGTCTTTAAGATAGTTGAAAAATACGTAAGTTATCATTTATTTATTTCATGTCTTTTATTAATTTTTAAATCTTTTTTTTATCTTCAGGCCATCAGACCTGCTCTTCCACCAAACCACATGGTATAGGGGGAAGGGTTGGGTAGAGTTGTTGGGTTGCCCGAGAATTTACGGTTCCAAAGTCACACTACCATCTTTTTTTATATGGGCTTTACGACTCGCCGACATCGAGGTCATTAGAGCCCTAACTACTACCAACTGTATGGCGGGATTTATGAAGCGTCGTAGTATTATGATAGTTCTTCTTATTCAATCACCAGCCATACATTTATGGTACGCTTCTGTGAAGCAAACTATTTTATCGTTTAAGTATGGTCAAGTCTTCCATCCTCGCGTCAGAGTTGTAAGAAATATAGGCTAATATGACAGTCGAGTGAACTTCGTTTCAAAGTTTGTTCAGACGCATAAGGCGATATGAAAAGAAATTGTTTCAGAACATATCTCTTTATACTCCCCTCCCCCCCCCCCCCCNCAGCTTTTTAGTGGGTAAATAAATTATATAAAATACTTTTTCATTTAATTTTATACAAAAATATTTACATAAACTATTTAATTTGTGTTCACTGTAAAAAGAAATGGATGTTAGAAAGTAATGCGTAGGGACAGTAGAGATGAAGGAACTTTTGCTTCTACTCACATACTGCAAACATTAGCGACTAAGGGATTGGGCTAAGGGTCACTGACCATTCCACACGCCTGTGTCAGTGAAAATTAGAAAATAAATTTGAATACAAAAATTGGAAGTTGATGGAAAGATATTGGAACAAGTGAGTATTTACCATCGTTTCTATAGTTTTACGGAGAAAATACACTCGCATGTATCGTATAATATGTAAAACGAGGATATCATACATGTGAATTTGCAATTGAAGATTTAGGTTAAATATGTTAATTATCGCTGTCTCTTGTGAAATAATTTTCTTGAAACTATACAAATCTAACTATCTTTACAGTGCTAATTATTTATTTGATCTTTGCATATGTTTGCGAGTTATTGCAGTTAATAGTTACGTATCAATGGAAGAGCTTTTTTTTTACAGGTCGTATTATTTTATCCGTTTATTCAGTATATAATAAAAATACAATAAAAGCGATGGTAATAGAGGAGTGTAAACAATATTTGTCGATGTTATGAATCGGTTAAAATAAACACGATTTCCGATCATGAATACACAAACAATGTCGAGATCTCAGAGATTCAGAGATATGTGGCGCGAAGAAAATAAGATGCTCGTATTATAATTCTCTTATTTTCTTTCCTTGAGATATTGAGAGATAATATACCTAATTCAAGATTGAGACAAAAAGAAAACAATTTCACAAGAGCCTCAAAATAAATCGTATCCAAAATTAATGAAGTTGGTATATACCGCGTATGACAGATAGGAAAATATGCCAAGACAGTGATTACTAAAAAAAACGCACAACAGAGTGTGACACTTGTTTTAAAACAGATACCTGAGAAGAACAGAGAACTTTACATATTTGCAGCAAATGCCAACCTCAATATAAAAAACCTCCCAATCTATGTTTTCGTATTTACAGCTCCGATCGTATGAATTTTGAATAAGGGTATAGGAAAGATTGTTCATGATTTTCCAAAAGTCACCATGGAAAAAGTGGTGAAGGTATACAAACTGTGATGGAGCTGGACGTTTGGCTTGGAAATTCTCAAGCGCGTGTTACCTCGAATCTGAGGCACCGAAATGAACGACTCACCCACAGTCAGAAATACAAACAAATCGGTTCTAATATAGAGTCTAAGTTTTTGAAGATGTAAATAAAATCTTTAAAAAAATGTAGTATCAAAACGTTTTTAAGTGTTAACGCGCCGGTGGCAAAGTTTTCAAGGCCTTCAATGCGGCACGCCGTAGTCGAATCTCAATGGCCGCGTAGCCAATCGCTCCAACAATCAGCAATCCAAGGACCACCATGAGCTTGTGAGCGGCGCACACATACGCACTATAGCCGTACGCAAGGATGTAGCCAGCACTCTCCCACAGACGGAACAGACTGAAGGCCGCCTTCTCATTGCCAAGAGACAGGATTCCGCACATAGCTACAACACACAAAATCACATCCAAAGTTAATGAAGTTTGTAAATCCCGCACATACAGATAGGACCAAGGCAGTCACCAATACCAAGAAATATAAACGCTGTACAATTTAAAACTAATCATTCTTACAAAAAATGTATAAAATAACAAAGTAACATGAGAAATATTTATAATTTTAAATAAGATATCATATTCTACATGTGATAAAATACATTGTACACCCTTTTTGTCCGCCTACTCGTATTCCTCATTTACACCAGAATGGCGGACATGTGATAATTGTATGATGAATTATGGAGTCAAACAAGCATCCACGGATGACGTGGGAATCGGACACTCAGCTCACGCAACCGGTTTACTTATTACGTTAATAAATCGAATGTCTTCGTCTTTCTTTTCATATTACACATATCTGGACATAAAAGCGTAGTGGCATTACGAGTTTATTCATTAAGTAAAATTTGAAAATTTACTTTCCCGGAGCAAACTTCTAAAGATCAGAAGAGATGTCGAAATATTTTTTTCGACTGATTAGAATATTTTACTTATACACTCTGTATAATTGAAAAAAAACACCTTTTTGGTATAAACTTACTCTGCATCTCGAAAACGGTGTGGCGTACGGAAATGTGGTTTAGCAAGGGGTACGCAGCATTTAGTAAACAATGAAAATGCTTATATTCACGTTTTCAAAATTTTGAATTTTAAGGAACCAGAAGTGGAGCGCAGTATGTAAATGAATTCGGAAAAAACAGTCCAGAAATAGGTTTCTATTCCCAATGTACTGAGAGTCATTTCTCAATTTTGTTTTCGAAGCATCAGTTTGTTCGTGATGTATCGGGGGAACGAAATTCTTAAGAAACATATATCGTTGGATGTCGGTGGGGCGATACTAGTATTCATTTTTAAGAATAAATGAAAGAATAAATGAAAGTTAATATTTTAGTAGACAACACCACATCTTTCATTTATTCTTAAAAATGCATACTAGTATTGCCTCGTATGACAGATACTAGTATACGCATACACACACACATACGACATTGGGGACCATCGACAAAATTGAAAATAGACTCTCCAGGATTCAATTCGTAAAGATCCGGAGAGATCATAAATCTTCTTTTTTCCACCCATTAAAGTTCATACCTTATGCATTCTGTATAATTGGAAAGTAAGATGAATAACTATAAGCCAAACCCTCGTTTGGCTGAAGTTATTCGAGAACTGGACACTTACACTAAAAAACTCACTGAGCGGGACACAATAATCATCAGAGGTGGGCAGAACGATATTAACTTGGGTGGTCATTTCAACGCGTCTGAACATCTACAGAAACTAAAAATGGCCTCCCTGCACACGAATATAGTGCACTCCAGCCTGCCTCCACGCTTCAACGTTCCACAAATAAACCACGAAATTAACCTGGCAAACATCTCCCTAAAACATCACCTGGCAGACAAAAAAATCACATTTTTTGATTTGCAACCACACCTGACTGCCAAGGACTTTACCCAGCACGGTTTACACCTGAGACCGTCTGGGAAACAGCACTTCGGTTCTCTCCTAGCTTCACATCTGACCTCACATCATCCACCTGCTCCATTACCTCCTCCTGCACGTACCTCATCTCCTCCTCCACCTCCCTCTACTTCTACCTCATCTCCTCCACCTCCCTCTGCTCCTACCTCATCACCATTTCCTCTTCCTATCTCCACACCCATTTCTTCTCCTGTCCCCGTTCTTTCACCTACTGCTTCCTCATCTCCCACGTCAACATCTATTCCTCCTGTCGCCCCCATACACCGTTACAACTTGCGCTCAGGAGTACGATGTGGTACTCGAAGGTGACAATCGCGTTCAGGTGCTGTGTGCGAGCTTCATCCGGAACTAGAAGCTGTACCAATTTCAAATTCCTCTCCACAATCTAACGTCGATTCCATTTCTCGTGAGTCACAAACTCTTTGCGAAAATAAAATAATTATATTTCATCATAATGTCCAATCCCTTTCAAACAAATTGACAGACATTGAAATTCTGGTACACGAAAATCGATTCGATTTGCTATGCCTCACAGAGCATTGGCTTTCAACTAACAACATCAACGATACTGCTATTTCTAATTATTATTTAGCAAGTTCTTACTGTCGGCAAAATTTTAAAGGCAAAAATCCCCACGGAGGTACGTGTATCTACGTTCGTAATGATATTTTATCTTCTCCACTGACAGGCTACGAGAACTTCTGCGTAGATAGTGTGTTCGAAATTTCTGCAGTTGAACTGACCGACACCGGTATTGTTGTTTTGTGTATTTATAGACCTCCTCAATCAGATCTTGACATATTTTTTCGGAACTTCGAAAATGTTTTAGAACATATCGCACATAAATCTACTAAATCTATCGTTATATGTGGTGATTTCAATATCGATTTCTTGAGTACATCCGACTCTGCACATTCACCAGTTAATCGATTCAAGAATCTTATCGACTCCTTCAAACTTATTACTACGATAAACGATCCCACTCGCATCTCCGGCTCATCTCCAACATTGCTAGATCAAATTATAGTCAACAATAGAATCTCGTATCTCTCTGAAGTGTTTATCGCCTGATACAGTGATCACCTTGCTCAAGTATTGACAATTAATAATAAACTAAAACCTCATAAAATCCTTTACAAATTTACAAGAGAGTTTATTGACATAAATAAATCCATATTTATAAATTATTTGCGTGAAGAAACATGGAAAGATGTTTACAATTGCCAAAACACCGACGACAAATTCAATGTATTTATCTCAATATTCCTAAAACATTACAANATTTCTTCAAAAAACAAACGCCGTTTATATTATCTTTCAAAACGCTATAACCAGCCACCCGAATTCCATAATTATTTTCGTAAATATAAGACTATTCTCCGAAAAGTAGTCTATGCAGCTAAAGTTATGGAAAACGACAGGCATATACTAAAATCGAACAACCGGATGAAATCCATGTGGAATATTGTTAACAATTACACGTCAACTTCTGAAAAACGCGAAGAAAATGTTTCTTTACTAAACGATGGCAATATCGTAACAAATCCTCAGGGAATCGCAAATTTGATTAATTCTGACTTCTCAGATGTTGGTAAAATAATGAACTCAATATATGCAAATCAATGTCCTCCAATTATATCCACCCACGTACCCAATTCTGTGTTCACTTCCGAAACTAACGCCAGTGAAGTCATGGGAATCATCAGCTCCTTAAAAAACAAATTTTCAACAGGCGTAGATGATATACCTGAGTTTATTGTTAAATCTTCGTCCCACGCTATATTAAATCCACTCGTAAATATTTTTAATAGTTCTTAATCGGAAGGGGTGTTTCCTAAAATATTTAAGAGAGCCAAAGTGAAACTTTTACACAAGAAAGGAAACAAACTTAATATTGGAAATTACCGACCAATATCTCTACTATCCACTTTCTCAAAAATCCTAGAAAGATTATTCTATAAGCGTCTTCTAGATTTTTTATCAAAAAATAACATTC